>VZDJ01000315.1:1110359-1606009 GCA_008694505.1 Cyanoderma ruficeps | reverse complement strand
TGAGAAACGCCCGCCGGGGTGATGTTTACAGAGAAAATAAATGCCGGCTCTATTTGTAGCTCGGGGAGGGGCACGGCTGCCGGGGGGGCTGTGGGGGTGTGGAAGCAGGCGCTCACATCCCCTCCCAGGGCTGCAGGGCTTTCTCAGCCGCATCCACCTCGGGCCAAGACTTCCCTCTCTTCTCCCAAGCTCCCAGAGGAAATGACCCTGGTGGGCTCAGAAATTTCTGTGGGATGGGATGCTGAAAACCTTGATGCTCTTCTGAAGCCCGGCCAGAGGCTGGGAAAGGGAATGGGAAATTCCTGCTGCCTGCCCCTCTTTCTGCCAGTGCTGAGATGATCGAGGACGGGGAGCACCCATTAACACGGCTGGGGATGGCACCACAAGCAGTGGGTGACTCCAAACCCTCCCTCCCTTGCCTGCAGCTAAGAGGGAAAACAACTCCCAGAAAGCCAAGATTTGGGCAAAAGTAGCAGCAGGGATTCACAGGGCAGTCCCGAGCTGACTCACAGCTCACCAGGGCTCCTTCCCCAGCCAGTGAGTCACGGCGATGGATGAATTTGCTTCTCCATCTCCTTGTCTGGGAGGCACGTGATGGGCCCGGCCACCTCCAAACCACGGTGTTTGGCCCATGACTTTCTCCACTCCCGGCAGTTTTTGGCAGTCCCGCCCTTCTCGGGGCTGCTTTCCGTCTGTCGGGCTGTCAGGCAGCCAAGAGCAGCCCTTGGGCACAGGGCAGCTCCCAGAGGTACTGCCCGGAGCCGTGCAATGGGTGACACACCCGGGGAAGGATGGAAAATGGGAATTTCTCACCCTCTTGGATCCAAGGCTCAGGGCATAAACATCTCCCACCCCACCCTGACGACAGTTGAGAGGCCCTGTTTGGTCTGTCCTGAGGACAAACTGGTAATGGGTGACAAATGAAGCAGCAAACCTGCATCCTCCCTCTCCTGGGGCTGGGAAGAGCTACAGCAGCCCCGCTCCCGTGGATTTTACCCGGCTTTGCAGAGCCCAGTGCTGCCCTGGCTCTCAGCTCGGCTTTGAGAAACAAAGGCTTTGTGGAGGGTTCTCTGACTTCACAGAACATATTTGGAATATACTTTATAGACTATATTAATAGTCTATCAATACAACAGACTAAAAATGATCCTCATATAACAATATCTAACAACATTCTGCTGTATTGGCCAATATAACATAAAAACCCCACCTCCCTTTTCCTGGTCTGTTTACCTCAGAAAAGGTCTGAGGGGGGTTGTCCCATCCCTGTGCAGCACAGCAGTGTCCAACCAAACACAGGGCATGATGGACACAGCTCAGAGAAGGGCTGGCTTGGGAATGAGGGAGCTCTGATGGACACTTTCCTTTCTGTGTCTCCAGGGGTGTGGTGAAGGGGATGCCCAGGTGAGAGCTGGGAAGGGCACAGGACTTCCAGGGAGTCTCCCAGCTGAAGGCTGGGGGTGATGCTCACACTTGGGGAAGTTGGCTTCCCAAAAAGGAGACAAACCGAGCCCAGCACCTGGAAAGGGCCGCGGGAGCAGCCCCGGGGAGCCGAGGCCGGGCTGGGCCAACGCCTGTTGAACAGTCTGTGCTTTGAGCTTTATTTAGGCACGCAGGCTCCCGCCTCCCAGGCCCTGTTCCTGTCCAGCCTTCAACCTGACGTGAGCTCCTCGGGGTGAGCTTAACCCTGTCCTGCAATCCTGCAGGAATGCGCTCATTATATATTTGCCCGCAGCCCTCTGTTGCTAAATATAAGAGTGAGACGAGAATATTCCTCCCCGATTCCCACGATACCAGTTTGTGTTCTCCCCCCTTTTCAGCATTTTTCCTGTTCTTTCCCATCAGCTGGAAACTTTTCCAGCTGCTTTGAGCTATGACCTTAAAACATGTGGCGCGATCATAAAAAAGAAAGTTTGAATAAGTCAGTCAGATTTCCAAAAGTGGAGGGAAAGGAAGAGCCGAGGTGGCTCCATGGAGCTGAGAAATCTGGGGAAAACAGGAGGGATCCTGGAAACCTGGAGAAAGCAGGAGGGATCCTGGATGGACACCCCAGGGCAGACACGGCTCCCTATCCATGGGCAGGTATCCTGGACAAGCCAGTATCCCACTTGCCTCCCCAGGACCCCGTCACTGCTTCTGGGGTCTGCCTAAACTTTGGAGGGCGTCACATCTTTGACACTCACTTGCCGAAATCTTCCAGTGAACGTTGCTCAGGGGGAGTCTACACATCCAATTCTCTCTCCTCCCCTCATCCCAAACCTCCAGTAGGAGGAATTTTGGGGAAGGGGGAGCCCAGCCTCTGGGTGACCTCACTGGGAACCGGAGGGGAGCCAGGCTGTCGAGAAACAGTTTACTAAAGCTTCACACTCTGATGTCAAGAGGACAAATTTTATGAGTGTTTTTTCTTTTTGGTTTAATCCTGCATTTGATGAAGTGCAGGGTGACTCTTCCCATGCTGGGCTGGGCAGGAAGCCCTGGATTCCTGAACCTGAGCTTGGAGGGAACACAAAACACGGGCTGCACCCCAAAAACCTCATCCCCACGCTCAGCATGGTATTGGTGGCTCTCCCTGATGGAGACACAGGGATGTCCCAGGGTGGGCAGCCCATGGGAACAGCTGGAATGAGTGCTGCTGGGCTGTTCCCAACTGCAGGGGGCTTGTGGGAAGCTGCTGCCCAGACCCAGGGCCACAGCTGGAACACCTGCTTCAGCCCAGTGCAGAAACAGCCCCCAGCACGGGAAAATAGGTGTAAAGCCCCTTTTCTTCCCCAGCCCCACCTGTTGACACCAGGGAGATGCCCTTTGATCCCCAGAGCTGTGTTACAGCCATGGGGGACTCACCTGGGGGCCGTCTGGGGGTGTTGGCAGGTGTCAGTGAAAGCCGTGGGGATTTGGGGTTTTTTGGGGGGGGTTTCTCCAGCCCATTCAACATGAAAGAATTTGGGGCTGCCAGGGCAACCCTCAGACCCACCCTGGACACGGCGCAAGCAGCAGATCCATGTGGGGAAATCCCATCCCAGGATGGAAAGGCCAGGGCTGGGAGGAGGGAGACCACTCTGTTCATTAACAAAAGGGATTTTTTTCCACTCAGCTTGCCAGGCACCCTCCTATTTTGGCGCATGACAAAAAATAGAAAGAACAAGGCCTAAGGTAATGAAAGGAGCATGTCCCAGAGGCCACTGGCTCTCGGGGAGGGAACAGGGACAACGAGAGACCCACAGCAGCCCTGCAGGTGCTGAGGGCCACAGGGCTGGGATCATCCTCCTCCTTGCACTAACACAGGCTGGGATACAGAAGGTGGTTGGGAAGCAAAAGACTGAAGGTTTTCAGTAATTCCTTTGGAAACTGCTGGCTGGCAGCAAGCTCCTGCCTTGCTGCTGGTCAGAGTCCTGGTCCCTGGGGGGAAGTTTGGGGAAGAAAAACTGCTCAACGAAATGATATATTATTTTTGGGGTGAGTTAGGGATATGAAAGTGCTTTTTAAATTCCCTTCACTTTCAAAGGTGCAGATGCTGTTGATGAAGTGCAGTGTCCAGTCAGATCCCAGGCACAGCTTGGAGGGTCAGACCTGTCCCAGTGGAATGAGACCCCTGTCCAGACCTGCAGAGCCTGCTGAGGCTCAGAGCAGGGCAGCTCTGGGGCAGGGAGGGAGCAGGGCTGTGGGACAGGATGCTGAGGCTGGACACACATCTGTGACAAGAGCTGGGTGGGCAAACCTGGCTGCTTCATGGGGAAAACTGGGTATAAATCCCCCCTTCTGTCCAGCAGAACTGCCATGCCCAGCGCTGACCCTGTGCAGCAGCCAGCCCTGTGGCACCATGGGGTGACCCTCAGCCCAGGCTGCTGATGGCTGCCCCGTCACCCCAGGGTGGTCCTGCACCCTTCTGCGGCTGTGCTGCTGGGAGAGGTGACCCACTCACCCCCGGCCCAGGCCACCGGCCACCCCAGCGCACAGGAGCAGCCCCGGGAGGTGACACACGCCCCGCAGACGCTCCAGCTCCCTCCTTCCTGCCGAGCTCCCTGGACGGACAGGGGCTGCCCTCGCAGGCGGCTCCCATGGCAAGGCCAGACACGGGCAGGGAGGGCTGGCGAGCTCCCTCCCCGTGGCGCCGGGCTTGGCGGGGCAGCCACGGTGCCTTTCCCCCGCCGGCTGCCCCCGGCGCCGGCCGAAGCTGCTCCGAGCCGCGTCCCACACAGCGGCACAGCCGCGTGTGCCCTGCGGAGAGCGGAGACACCCGGGTACCACCCTGCCAGCCGCTCCCCTCGCACCTCGCCTTTCCTGCCCCAAACACAGCGCTCCTGCCGGCTTGGCCACGGGACCCCGCGACCCTGGCTCACCCCAGCGCTCCCCGCTGGCTCCCCAGCTCTCCCAGCAGGAGAATTATCCCGTAGGATTTCCCACCCTTGGCTCTGGGGTTCCCCAGCTCTCCCAGCAGGAGAATTATCCCGTAGGATTTCCCACCCTTGGCTCTGGGGTGCCCCAGCTCTCCCAGCAGGAGAATTGTCCCGTAGGATTTCCCACCCTGGGCACTGGGGTGGGCTGGGGGTCGGGACTCACCTCCGGCCGGGGGTCCCGCGCTGAGGGGCCGGGGGCGGCCGGCCAGCAGCAGCAGCAGCAGCACGGTGGCGATGCCACCTCGGGCACCCATCGTGTCCCCCGCGGCGGCAGCAGCGGCCAGGGCTCCGGGACGGCACAGCCTCGGCCGGCGCCTGCTTCCAGGCGAGGGCTCCTGCTACTACTATATTTAATAAAGCGGAGCGAGGGAGGGACCTGTAACTTCTCCCGCCTGTCAGAAAGGAGAAATTCGCTCAGATTACAAACCCAATTTCTCCTCTTAAAGGGCTAGAGGCCCTCGCACCCACACCCGCTGCTGAAAGCAGCCTTGTTCCCGCCGGGCGAGGAGAGGGAGGAGCGGGGAAAGAGCCCGATGCGGGGTGCGAGGGGCGGCTCCGGAGGCACCGCCTGCTCCGGGCTGAGCAGGATGTCACAGAATCCCAAAATATTCTCAGTTGGAAGCGACCCACAAGGATCATCGAATCCAACTGTTCAGGGAACGGCCCATGCAGGGATCAAAGCTCGGTGTTATTAGCAGCATGCTCTAACCAACTGGGCTAATCTCCACAGATCCCTTGGCACCAGGCACTTCTGGGGGAGCAGAGCCAGTTCCTGGTGTCCACACAGGCCCAGATCAGGGACTTGGTCCCAAAGCTGCCGTTCCCCACCCCTGGCCGTGTTCCTGAAGTGGCCCTACAAACCTCACACCTCTCTCAGCTGGCAATCAGGATGACCTTTGGCCCTCAGGGCTCACAGCACTCCAACTGTGTCAGCAGGACACTGGGAAAAGAGCTTTCCAGCTTCTCCTCCTGGTGCAAAGCTGATTCAGGACAATGTCACAACCCTGTGGAGACGCAGCATCCCACCCAGCCTGGCTCCCTGCTCCTTGTTCATGTCCCATCTTTCCAACCCTCTCCAAAGGTGCTCCCATGCTGCTCCTTGGCTCTTGTGCAGCACACCCCTCCTTGCTCAGGGATGTCTGGATTTCAGGCTCTTTTCCCCCTGTGCCATGTTTGGCTGATGGATTACATGTGGCTTGTTTCCTGCTGGGTTAATTGTAACCCCTCCAGGGCCCTCGGCGTGACTTTGCCGTCTTTGGCAGCATTTGCAACACCTTCCAGCGTACAGTCATCTGCAAACATAATTAATTTGTTGTTTACTTTTGCTTTCAGATCATTAATAAAGACATTAAATAAACCTGGGATGTGCTGTTTTTTTCAGTAACTTTTTCTGAGTAATTGCCAGGGGCTCGGTAAGTTCATTAGCTAATTCTGTTTAGTCTGGGGGTTTCATATTAGCCAGGCTGGCTGATTTGTACAGATTCAATTTTGCAAAGTATTCCCTTTCCTGCTCTTTATCTTAGGGCCTGCTGAGGACTCTGGGAGGCTTTTTTCTCTATCTGTCCTCAGCAGTCCCCTCTCCTTGCCCCTTATAGGGGCTGATGAAGGAAGGGGGGGGTGCAGGGCTTTAGCCTTTGGGGTGGAGTTCAATCTCTAATGTCCCCATCACATCATGAGCAGCAGGCGGGCTGAACACATCCATTCCTCTCCCACCTACCAGGCCCATCTCCAACCCACCAGAACCACTTCCAACTCACCAGGACAATCCCCAAACCACCAGAACCACCTCCAACTCACCAGGACAATCCCCACACCACCAGGACTATCTCCAACCCACCATCAGGCATCCCTGACTTTACTCCAGGCTCTCTATCCTTAGGTTTGCTTTGCTCACTGGGCCACTGGGAATGAACCACCCTTTGCCAGGGGAATATCAGACTCGGATGAGGGCAGCAAGTACAGCTTGAGCAAGGAAATGGCTCCAAGCAACCTGAGTATCCTCCCCCTCAAGGATGCTCAGGGTCCACTCCACAGGCAGGAGGCTGGTGGGAAAATATCCAAGACAAACCTGTCCACAGCAAGGACAGAGGAAAACTTCCGCTGCTCTTTAAATTATCCTTATATTTCCCCTCCTCCAACAAGGAAATCACAACCTCTGCTTGAAACTTTCTGTGTTATCCAGAGGAACATCCCCACCAAGTCCTGCCGCAGGCAGACTCGGCCTCCCCTTGGCCGAGCCCTGAGCAGAGCCCTGTGCCCCACATCTGGCCAGCACATTTCCAGCCCTCAGCCAGGCCCCGGCGGCAGCGGGGGATTTGTTTTTCCCTTTCCCAGCCAACATCTGGCAGAGCAGCAGAGGGGCAGAGCCAGCCTGGAGCAGCGTCTTCGCTCTCCGGGCAGGGCAGGCAGCCTGGCTCTGCACAGGGACCCTTGTCCTGCCCCCTGCAAGGAGACGATGCCAACGCCAGCTCTGTTTTCAGGCATTGGGGGCTGCCCTTGCCCCCAGTCAATGCCCACCGTGGGGGCTGGAGGCTTGGGGGGACTTTGAGGAGGGAATAAAGAAAGAGAAAAATTAAATGCTTTCTTTCCCCTGCAGTCCTGGGGCCGGTGTTTGAGGCAGCCACAGCTCCCATCCCTTCTGGCTGCTCCCCTCCTCCTCCTCTCGGTGCTGGCTGACCCGCCGGCCTCCGGACGCATTTATTTATCTGATCCCAGCTTTATTTAGGATGTGTTTCCAGGGTAGCCGGTGCAGAGGGAGGTATGGAGGGCTGCTGAGGGGGTCCACAGCTGCAGCCCTCCACCCAGAGCCCTGCCATGCCTGCGGGGCACCCTGCTCACATGGGCACCTCTTGGCCACCCCACCTCATCCACCTCAGCCCTGTGTGGGAGCTGACAGTCCTTTCCATGGGAGAGCCCTTTCCCTGCACAGCTGGGTGGCCTGTTTGCTTGGCATGAGCAAAGCAACTATTTCCCTGGAATGCCAACATTCCCCTGCAGGGAAGAGGCTCCCTATGCACCGTTCAGTACAGCAGAGCTCAGCTCCTCTGCTTGCCTTTTCCCCCCGAAACTACACCCTTCGCCCTGGCTGGGCCTTTTGGCAGACCCAGGCTGCCCTCTGCCACCCACCACCGGCACGGGAGGGGGTCAGCTGCCCACGGGGTGAGGACGGGGGTCCCAATGGCTGTAAGGGGCTGCAGCTGGGGAGGAGAGCAGCAAGCGTGCTTGGAGCGCAGTGCCTGGAAGGAATATCCCATCCGGCGCTGGCAGGAGACAGCACATTCATGAATGCTGCTGGGATTTCGCTTCTCAGCATCTGCCTTCCCATGTGCTGGAGGGATTTTAAAAGGAAATGGAACAAAGCCCTTGGATCTGACCTGGCTGAAGCAATGCCCTGGCTGGAGGTGGCTCTGGCCCAAGGTGGCAGGTCTGCACTCTTGGCCATGCAGGAGCAGGGGGGTTCCCTCTGTGTGCTTGAGGCAAAAGTGATGTGAACCTCGTGTGTGTGGTTGGAAACAGCTGGGCAGATGTGCTGGGCTCACCCAGGGGAGCAGAGGGGAATGTCACAGGGTTTGGTGTTTCTGATGTGCCTGCCCTGTCTCGGGATGAACTTGAGAAGGAAGAGGATGCTGTAGGCAGCTAGTGTAGCTGCAGGGAGCTGGGGGTGCTGCAGGGAATTTGGGAACGCTGCCCGCCTCTGCATTAGATGAGAGAAGCATGGTCTGAAGCCTGTTTCATGTCTGCAACCACCAACAAACCAGACCTTGTACTTGTGGGTGTCCACACAGACCCAGATCAGGGACTTGGTTAATTGAAGGAGACAAACCAAAGGGCTGGAGGCGCTAATTGTCCTGACAAGCTGCACCTGGACTCTCACCACACCCCCCATGCTGCCCACCACCCTGGCTGCCTTTAAATTCAGGTGTCTTCAGCTTTTGCTCCTTCCCCTTACAGCTGTGCTGTGGCACTGGGCAGGTGCTAGGCATGGACAGAGGGTCTGCACCCCTTACCCAGTCTGGGGGAGTCCCTTGCCCTCAGAGGGCTGGGATGGGAATGGGGATGAGATTGTGTCCCAAGCATGGTGAGCAAATCTCTCTTCTCTGTTCACTTGGTGCTACTTTGCAGTGTGGCCACCTGGGTACCTCACACGCACCCTCTGTAGAGAGATGGAGTTTTAAGTCCCCAAAAATTCCTGTGCTGGGGCTTTGGAGCTGTGCTGGACCATGGGACAACCCCTCTGGACCAGCCCCACAGCTCTGCTGCTGCTCCTCCAGCTCCTGTGCAAGGGGCTTGATGTGAGATGGGCTTTATTGACACCTGTGGGGGTTTGGAGGGCTGTGATTGTACTTCCCTCTGACTAATGCCTTGTGCTCTTCCTTGAGCACAGAACACATCACTCCCCAGCATTAGTTTTAAAAAGGAAATCAATACAGCCCATTTATTTTTAGCTTGGATTTAGGGTGCTTTGGAAGAGGAACTGAGCTGTGATTTGGAGGCAGCAGGCTCACCAGGGCTTGTTAGACAGAGGAACCAGCTTTTAACACTAGGTAGATATTGACTGATGTGTTCTCAAGGAACTAATGCCCTGTGGTGTGAGTGGGGAATTCTCTGAGGGCATGGGAAGGGCTTGGAGCACGTGGGAGAGCAGTGGGGAGCTGTGCTGGCTGCTCAGGCTGATTTTGTGTATCCAGTGATTTAACTGGATTTAAACTCAGGTTTGGGCTGGGCTTGGCCTTGGGGACCTTGTGACAGGAGAATTGTAGAGGGGTTTGGGTTGGAAGGGACTTTAAAGGTCACCCAGTTCCTGCCATGGGCAGGGACGCCTTCCACCATCCCAGGTTGCTCCAAGCCCTGTCCAGCCTGATTTGGAACTTTTCCATGAGGCAGCCACTGCTTCTCTGGACAACCTGTGCCAGGTCTCACCACTCTTGCAGGGAGGAATTTCTCATTAATATCCAATCTAATCCCTGTCAGTCTGAAGCCATTCCCCTTGTCCTGTCACTCCATGTGGCAAGCACAGTGTCAGCCTGAAGAAATGCTCTTCCTCACCAAGCCAGAGGTAAGCCCAGGAAAACCAGCCCGAGGCCGCGGCAGTGCTGGGAACACTGGGAGCAGGGCGGGAGGCGAGGAAGATGCAGGAGGAAGTTTGGGGCGGCCCTGCTCGGCGTGCTCAGGATGTCTCGATCTCACAGGGAAATGTGATTTTGGGGCCCCTTCTGCGGTGGGCAGGGCTCGGGAGCCGCTGGCAGTGGCCGCAGCCCAGGAGATGGCACCAGAGCTCCGCGCTCGCTCGGCCAGGGACGGGAAGTAGGGAGGGATGGATGGATGCTCCCGGAGCGGAGGGTAGGGATGCTCCGGGGGGGTTTTGGGATGGGCAGAGGCCATGCAGGCTCCACTGCTAGCTCGGGCCGTTGTCTCTCCCAGGTCTAAGCAGGCGGGGACATGCTGGGGACAGATTCCCCTGCTCCCGGACTAGCACTTGTACTGATTTGGGAGGGTCTTACCTTGCTGCTATTTGGCCCCGTGTTGTCCATCTCCGCTGCCACTAAACCAGACTGGGAAGGTGTGCAGGTGCTGCCTTCCCAAACACACCACAACAGCAGCAGCTCGAAGCCCTGACCCTGGAAAACCCTGGCTGCTCCTTCACCTGCTTCTTGGAGGAAGATGAAGGTGTCCTCTTCACCTGGGAAGGTGATGGCTTCTCCAGGTGCACTGACCTGGCCGAGGAAGATGCTCAGACTCGTCCTTTCCATCCCCAGCAAAGCTGATGGTGCCTGAAGCCCCCAAAGCTCTTATTCATCCCCATCTAATGTGTGGATAAATAGAGAAAGATGTGATGACACCAACCCCCCCGTTTCACATTGCTCCAGCTTCCAGTGCTGTGGTTTCCCTCTCAGTCAGGTTGAGCTGTGGGATTTCTCTCCTGGCAGAGGAACCCATCTGTCTTGGAGCAGATTAGAAAGATGTCACTTCGCCAGCACAGCCATTTATCACGGCGGCTGGGGAAATTAGCAGGGCCCGAGCAGGGAGGAGGAAAACCGGGCTTGTCCTGGAGCTCTGAGTAGAGGTTGTGGGGAATTCTAGCTGGACTATTTCTAGCTTGGCATTAATTTGTCCTGAAAAGAAAACCAGAGCACAACATTTCCACCTTCAGGTCCTGATGCGGCCGAGAGCAATAAATTCTATCAAAATTTACAGGGCAGAATAGCTGGGATCTCTCAAGCATTGGGGTTTTATCCAAAAGCTAATATCCTCCTTCCAGTAGTTAATTCCAGCAGCCAGGGAATAAATGAAGCCATAATAACAAGGGTGGGAGGAACCACATCACCCTGTTGTGGTTTGCAGGGTTACCTGCACCTCTGTCTGGGGGACAGCAGTGGGACTCAGTCCCTACTTGCCAGCTGGAAACATGACAAAACTCAGGAAAGAGAATAAAAATTTTAAAAAATGCGGTTTTGCAGCCACAGTGCTGCAAACAAACGAAGAGTAAAATGCAAATTAAAACAGATAAAAATTCCTTGGCAGTGTCCCCTTTAAGCGTCATATATTTTTATCTTGCTCTGGTTTTATTTGCTGGAAAGAGAAACATAAAGAGAGAAACATTCAATTAAACCTGCTTGTCAGCTGGAGCCCCCAGGCTGTGTCGCTGGGAGGGGGGGCTCTGCCAGGAGCCTGCTCTGCACTGTCCCCATCAGGGAGGGCTGGGGGTGCCTGGGACCATCCCTTGCCTGTCTGCTCGCCCACCGCTGTCACAACCAGCTGGTGGCACAGGGCTGTGCCTGCGAGGCAGCACTAATCACCATAGTAACCAGGGCCTTATTCCTGGCAGGATTTGTCCCCCTGGCTGCGTGGCAAAGTGGGGCTGTGCCTGCCATGGAGCAAGGCTGGCTGTCCTCAAGCATTTGTGTTCTGCCCTCCTGTTCTTTGTGGCAGCAGCCTCACCTTGCCCATCCCCTGCTGGCCTCTTTCCTGGCTCGTGTCTGTGCCCTTTCCTTCTCTCCCCTGCACTGCTCCAGAGCACCTGGGCTGGTGCTAGAAGGACCCAGGTTCTGCAGTTCCCCTGTAAATCCAGGGGTCAGAGCTGGGAGTTTTGGGGCAGAATCTGCCTCTTCTGGTGCATGTGGGGAGTCTCTGGTGTCCACACTCCACTGACACAAGAGGGAGATGCTTACAGGATGGTTTCTGCTTGGGTCATGGGCTTCTCCTTCTGGAGAGTGAAATGTTGGAGTTTCCATGAGCTGTTTCAATCCACAAAGATGAGCAGCAGTTTCTAGATGGCAGGAATGAGGGTGAGGGCTAGCTCTGAATCCCAGCACATGACATTTTCCTGTGAACGCAGTATCTGTGGAAAGAGTCAGAGGAAGGTCCTGGGGAGAAGTTTCTCCCCAAACCAGGCAGGCCTTCTGTGAACATTCCCTGCCCAACCAGGCAGAGCTGATCCCCAATAAAAACTGGTAATGTGGAGGATCCAGGTCAGTGCTGGTGGGAAGGAAGCAGCCGCTGGCTTTCTTTCCATGAAGGCACAAGGAAGTTGTCTTGGGTTGCAATATGTAACCAGAAATGTGTATTCTATTGTTCACCTGATGAAACTGCTTGGGGAGGAGTTTTTTTCTCTTCTATGACCCATTCCTCATGGCTCGGGAGGGAGGGGGCAGATGTCTTCTGTTAATGGGCAGCTGTTCAAACCAGCTGGGGCCGTGTTCTTTATCCCTTCCAGGACCCACCCTCCCTCCAGGGGATATCTGCTGTTAATGGGCCATCGAGGCTCCCTGCAGGGCTGATACAATTCCATCATCCCACTGGGAGATGCTCCAGCCAGTGGGAGGAGCCCAGCATTCCTACCTGGATCAAACCTGGGATTCAGAACAGCAGCACAGCCTGTTTGTGCTGGATTCCCAGAGGAAGACTGGACTCATCTCACCACCACTGGACCTTCAGAGGAAACCTGTATCCTTCTACAGGATCATCTCTACTCCAACAGAACCACATCTGTCCCTCCAGGAAGACTTAATTGGACTGCTCCCAACACCCTGACCAACAGGGTGTCAGGCTGGGTTCTGGCTCTGTCAGAGTTTCTAGGATTTTTTCTTTGTTTCTTTGCTTGTTTTTTTTTTTTTNTTTTTTTTTTTTCTTTTACTTCCACATTTGTATTTTCAATATTCCTAGTAAAGAACTGTTATTCCTAGTCCCATATCTTTGTCTGAAAGCCCCTAATTGCAAAATTATAATAACTTGAAGGAAAGGGGTTTACGTTCTCCATTCCAAGGGAAGCTCCAGCTTTCCCTGGCAGACACCTGTCTTTCCAAAACCAAGACAGCAGTTGAGGAGATGCTTCCAGAAATAATCCCTTTGTGGGTACTTAGACTTGTCTTGGTGGGAAGGGAATCTGCTGGCCTGGGTGGAAGGTGCTGGTTAGCAGTGGTGTGACAGGAGCAGCTGCAATGGGGACATTTGTCTCCTCATAACTACAGTGAGACCAATGCCTTATTCCCTTGCATGAATTCATCAGCTGGCAACGACTTTCTGTCTCTATTGACCCTGGGCTGGAGCTGAGCCAGTGACATGAAGGGAAAAGGGTCTATTTACCCATGAAAAATATTCCTGAGGTACCTTGAGCCTCTTTGAGCTTCAAATACTGGTGAGGCCATGGATGTGCTGTGCATGGGGAGGTGCTGGCAGGACTGGAGCATCCAGTAAGGGTGCAGGGAGCCTCACTGAAACTTCAGGTGACGCCCATGAGATGTGGGAGAGCTGCTCTCCAGGCATACCACAAATGTCAGGGAGAGTGGCAGCTCAGCTCGCCTCCTGCCAGGATCCTGTAGCCCACCAGCAGCTTCACTGAGGCCCTGGAAAGCTGTGATCCACTGATATGGCACAAGTAGAGCTGTTTCACTGAAAAAACCCAGACAAAACATCCTCTGTTGTGTTTCCACTTGACATGCCCTTGGTGAATCCCCAGCTGTGTGCACTGGGGTGTGCTGGGTCACACTGCAGATGGAGAGAGGGGAGTGGAAATAACAGGAATGGCACAAGAGCCACCAAGGACTGATTAGTTGGAGAAGAAAATGGGGTAAAAATGTTTAAGGTGAGAAAAGAGCCCCCATCCCTGAGGCATGGGTTTGCTTCAGCCCTTCCACCACCTCCTCAGCCTTCTCCAGCCAATGTCCCTCTTCCCCCCCTACATCCTCTGCATCTCTCCAGCTGCCCTCATGCATGTTCCCACCCTCTCCTACCCGGTCAGAAGTCCCAGTTAAGGAGCTGTACCTGCTCCACAAAATCCTGCATCCCTCTCCTCCTCTTGTCTCCTTAAATGGATGAAAATTCCCCATGGTTACTGACTTTGCTCATTCCACAGACTCTCAGGGAGGCACATCAAATTTAATTCTTGTACAGGTAACCATTATTTTTATTTTCTAGCTTGTTAGAAGGGCCAGGTACATCCCAGAAGACTTTCCTGTGAAAGCCAAGGCTGCCAGGATGTGTGTGGAGAAAGGATCAAGGAATCTTCATCTGGATGCAGATGATCCCCAGACAACCCAGACCCTGGGGGAATTTAGCACAAGAGGAAGAACTCAAGTTGGAGGAGGATGGAAGAGTAAGGCAGGAGGAGGAAAGGATGAGCCAGCTGTAAAGAAAGGAGGAGAGAGCATGGAGGCTTTGAAGATGGATTTTTGAGTAGCTTTGGGTTGTATTTTTTGGAAACTGCTCCTTTGTCAAACAAAGAGTGTGTGGGGCAGGTCAGGCTGGATAAATCTCCAGCCTGAGACTGAAATGCCAGTTTGAAAGCAGGCATCTAGAAATGCTCTGGAAAGTCCATTCCTGTGATTTGTAAGCGTCCAAAACAGTGAAGAGTTGGTTCAAAGGACTTTCTGCCTGGGAAATGTGAGTTTGCACTTCAACATGCAAAGACAAAAAATGAAGCAAACCCTGATGACTGAATCCAGTCAGAATTTCTGGTGGGGTGGGTTTGGCTCCCATTCTTTCCTTGCAGCTCTTCCTGGCCACCTCTGTCTTTGCAGCGAGGACAACAGTTTTTTGGGGTGACAAAGCTTTTTCCTATCATTTCTAGCGAGAAAGTGTCCAAAACCCAGAACCCTGAAAAGTGAATTCAGGAAACCAGAAATTCAATCCTATTGAAAACTCAGTCTTGCCCAAATTCTGGTTTTGGGATTGCTGTCACTGACTCCCAACCCTGATTTTCCAGCAAGGCTCCAGCCCTGGCAGGTATGGAACATCCTCAGTCTGGCACTGACACAGGGTAAGTCACTGAATTTGGGCAATCTTTAAATATTCTGCGCTGGAGTGACTTGTGAACGTTGTGCCGTTAATGGGGATTAATGGAAATTAAACGAGAATGGCTGAGAAGCCCGAGAGGACTAAACTGCCTTGGGACTAGGCTGTGAGGAGGAAGTGTTACCTGGAAGGTGGCAGGGGGTGAAGCTGGGAGATGATGTGAGAGAGGATCTCGCCCTACAAAAGCTCTGGGGCAGGGCAGGGCTGCAGGAGCAGAGCAGCCTGCAGCCCCACACCCCCTTCCCCCAGTGCCTGTCTTCCCGAGGGGCTCAGCTCACCTCCAAGTCTGGCTTGTGGGGTTTTGTGTTTATGCTTTTTTTAATCTGGAAAACTCTCATGGGGGCAGCTGTTGAGAGGCAAAGAAGCTGAATTGGATTTTTGTGTCTGCATGAAGTAGGCTCTGGTTACATAGTCCGAGAGAATAGGATCCTAAATTGGATTTTGCTGCTCACTTGGAATGGGCTCCAGTCGTGTGGGATTACTGGGGATTTAAAGCTAACATATAGGAAAATGATAATGAAACCATCACCCAGCCAAGAAGCTGGGGAGCTGCTACATTCACAAATGAGGAGGAATCTCCCAATTAACACCTGAGCCATGAACAGAGCATTGCTTGGGATGCTGGAGTGTAAATCAAAATTTACAGGATCACAGGTGGTTATTATCTCCTCCTCTGATGTGAAACAAAGGCACACGTGCCAGCATGGCCAGCTCCATCCCACTGAGTTCCCTTCCATGCCTTTCCCAGCCAGGCAAGCCCTCATGGGGGGCTTGAGGGTTTTGCAGATCCATGGATGGTTCCTGCCATCACCTGTCCATGGGTCTGCAAAATCCCTATGTTCTCTTGTAAAATAAATAATAGATTTTTTTTTTAAAGAGTGAAGTTTGGGGTGCTTTACTGGCTTTTGCTGGTACTGAGATTTAATGTCTGATTTTTCCACTCCTCTGCCTCACCCTTGTTTTGGCCCCAGAAATGAAGGCTAGCTGGCAGTGTTATTTCTCCCCTTGTTTTAGCATCACCCAGCAGAGCACTGGGCCATTGGGTGGAATGTACCAGAATTACCTGGTGCTGCTGTGGGCAGGCCTTGGAGACAGTTTGGTTTTGGGGAGTGCTCCCACAAGATGCTCAGCCAGAGACCATGGCTGAGAGCTGGGGCCTTGGTCTGATCCAACACTCATTTCATGGAGAAATAATCCACGTGGGGCTGTGGGAATGCATTTGGCAAAAGAGGGGTTTGGTCAGCGGGTGAGATTTGGGGTGCAGAGGGGTGTGAGGCTCCCTGGGTCCCTGCAGAGGGTCCTGACGGGTGTTTGGGGGCTCCTGGCAGGGCTGGGTGCCAGCAGGTGCCACTCCAGAATGTGCCACTCAGCCTCCTGCTCTGCTCCCAGAGGGCTTCCCTGGCTTCTCTGAGCTGGGGCTGGCTGACCTCCAGCCCTGCCCTCCATCCCCCCACTGCCTGCACATCCCCCCATGCCCCACATCTGCTCCTCTCCAGCTGCTTTCCAGCCTCTGTTTTGCTCTCCTGGTGTGCTGGGTGTGAGGAAGGAGGCCAGAGGCCCCCTCCTGCCAGAGGGAGCTGCCCAGAGACTCCGGCCCCAGGTTTTGGGGTTGGGTTGGAAAGGGGAGCATCACGGGGAGGAGGGCTGGGAGCAGAATCCTGCGGAGGTGGTTTGTTTTCTGTCCCCTGGGTGGTAGGCTCTCACCTCTGCCTCAAATTACAAGTCATGTCACATCTTGGGAGGCTTGAAATTGTGTTTCTCAGCAATGTTCCCAAAGAGATTAGAAGCACTGTGATGGCTGAAATACCCTCTGAGCCCGGAGCAGAACAAGCCACTGAACAAGGAGTGGGATGGGGAAAGAGCTGCAGCATCCTCACCAGGGTGGAGGGGAGGGCTGGGGGCAGCTCAGCGCTGGCCCCTCCCCAAATCCCTCCTGGCTGGGCAGTGCTGGTTCATCCTGGTGCTCATGGGACGTAGAAAGAGCTGGGGCAGCCACCTACCCTCTGGCATGGGATGGAGAGGCCCAACCACCATTCCAAATAGCTCACGGTGCCTTGTGACCCATGGAGGACAAGGTGCCGCCGCCGAAATTTACGGGCGGAAAGTGAGGAACTGTGATTTATGGGAATGAAGAAGGGCCAAGCAGCAGATGACCCTGAGGGTGGAAGGGATTGGTTTCCAAGGCTGAGAGGAGAAGGCAGAGATCCAACACTTCCTGACACGAGGCAGAAGCTGCCTGTCTTTCTGAAGCTTGGCTGCTTGTTCCTACGGTTGTGCAGCTCCGATACTTCACGTCCTGTCTGTGCTGCTGGAGCCCCTGCACAGCAGAGAGCTGCGTTGGCTGTGGGTCTGTGTCCTGGTCCCCACTGTGCCCCCACCCTCCCTCCCTGCCATCCTTGTCCCCATTGCTGGGGCTGTGTGGAGCTGTCTGAGATGTCACCGAAGCGAATTGGTCCCAAGGTGCCGCTTGGAGGGCCGGGCTGACAGAGTGATTTGTGATCAGCCGGCTGAAGCGACACATCACACAGCAATTAGGGACCTCCTGGAATGGGAGACATCCAGCCAGGCGGGGATGGAGCCGGCTACAAATATTGGAGGGGCCGTTAAAGATGCAAACTTGTTATCTCCCAGGCAATCCAGAGCCCCTCACAAGGATATCAGTGCCAGAGCACACATAGGGATGATGGATGCATCCACAGGAGCGGGTCTTGTCCTATGGAGTGGATGGAAAGATGAGCTGGTGACAGATGTGCCTGCAAACGTGGCCGTCATCCCAATTACAGCCCGGGAAGAGCTGAGGAAAGGGAATGGCTGGAAGTGGTGTCAGCAGAGTGGGACAAACTAGGGTTTGCTGCACGGAGGGGCCTTGGGTGTTGAAAAGCCAGGTGAAGGAGGAGCTGGGATTGAAGGAGGAGCTCGAGTGGTTGGGTTTATTTGGTGATCTGCCTCCCTCTGGGATTCACTGCTCTGGAGTTCACTGGCTAATTATGCTGCCCTGTGTGACCTGCGAGACTCAGCTAAAGCCTTGCCTCTGAGGTCAGCAGAGCTAATTGAGCTGAATGTCCAGCGAGAGCATTTACGTGGCTCTTTTCAGAGGGGGCTTTTTTCCACGCCTCTGGAAAAATGCAAGTTGAAAGGGAATTGCCCTCTCCTGTGAGCCTGGTGGGACCTGCTGCTCCAGTCCTGGCTGAGCTGTGCCTGGGGGAAGATTGTCCTTCAGCACATCTGGAGGGAGAGCTGCTGGGGTCTGAAATTTTTCCTGCCCTGGTGAGAGATCTCCAAACCTATTTTTATCTGGTTGTGCAGCTTTGTCTCTGCAATAACAATGTGCTCAGTGTGCAGAGTGAAATTAATACAGAGGACATTTACCTTGGGAATATTTGAGCAAGTTTTAAAATGAATATTCATTGGAATTTTTGTGCTCTTACGTCTTGCTTGGCCCGTGATGGCTGTAACTGGGCAGCTGGGTCAGCTCTTTCCGGGGCATCGCTCGCCCTGTCAGAAATGCTGGAAATGTCCCAAGAGATGGCATCCACCTCTGATTCTCTCTGCAGCCTTTGAAATTGTGGATACGATGTGAAACCTGATGCTGACACCTGTAGTGTGAGAAAAGAGGAGCTGTGCCCAGGGTGCAGCTCCTGTCTCCCATCCCAGTGGTGCTGGCTGGCTGGAGGAGAGGGAGTTTGCAGCCCTGAGAGGGAAGGTGTCCAACATCCAGGAGCCAGGTCAGAGCTGCAGGATATGCTTGGACTCTGCAATTGTAATAAAAGTATGTGAGCTGACCTGTGGCCAGCTCCACAGAGAGCTCTCAGTGCTGCAGCTAAATGAGCTGGTGGCAGATTTGGGCAAGACTAAAATTAAACCAGGTCAGGTACAGGCAGCATCGTGGAGCCAGGAGCCAGAGTTTCAAAGCACGCTCGCTCTGAGAGAGGGAGAGCAGGAAAAAACCTTCCTGCGTATGCAGAGGACATTTCCAGAGCTCTAATCCTTTGATTATAACAGATCTTAGGAGAAACTGTGCTACTCCTTGAAGATGGGAAGGGAAAAACCCCATAACTCTTCTGAACTGATGGAAGTGGAGCTGCTAATCAGAGGAGAATAATGATCTATTTATTGGATGTGAGACATTTAATAATGAAATACCAAGTGTCTCCCCCAATTCCTGTGACTAATGGAGAAGGACATGGTAAAAAGTGCTGGAAGACAGACTGAGGTGGGGCAATGGATGTTTAGACAAGGACAAAGAGAAAACATGAACCAAGGGCTGCCAGCAGCTTTAGGAGGGAATGAGGGTTTCCAGGCTGTATTTCAGGAGAGGAGAATAAAAATACACCTATGGATACAGCCATTAACCAGCCAGGGGAGCTGGGGCTGTCGGAGAGGAGCCTCTGCTCGTGCAGAGGCTGCAGCAGCTCAGGGTGCTGGTGGAGGGATCCTATCTTGGACTCTGGGTGGGAGAATGGCATGTGGGAATGGCTGGGATGGCTCAGTGGGGGGCTGTGCTTGGCAAAGCACCCGAGCCACCAGACAGATGAGGTGTGACAAGTGGATTCTGCTCCATCCCTGGAGCTGCACGTGCCTCCCCCAGTGCAGTAGCAGAGCCTGTAGCTAGGTGCCACTCAGCACCAAGGCGTCATCATGTTTTATGAACTAAGAGAACATTCCCTAATGCGCCTTGGAACATTATCGTAAATAATTAAATCCGAACTGCAGTTGTCACAGTAAATGAACAAAAGATTGTTCCGCTCCCCATGTGCAAAGTACAAATCACAGACTTTTAGTCTCCCTCAATTTTTACTGCCAATTTAAGGAAAACGGCAAAGAACTCATATAAAGTTTCCAGGTTGGGAGAGAATCCAAAATCCCTCCTAAAAAGCCAGCATTTGGGCAGATCAAATCTGTTTTTCTCTCTGCAAGGGCTGAGGAGACTGGGAAGCTCGTTGTGATGGCTCAGATCATACAATTTCAGAATGGCTTGGGTTGGAAGGGATTTTAAAGATCACCCAGTCCAATCCCCCTGCAGGGCCACCTTCCACTAGACCAGGGTGCTCAAGTTTCCTGGGATTTGCAGGTCCTACCTTAAAAGTAAAGCTCAAATCCTTCTAGAGCTAAGGAAACACTTTCCTTAGGTTAAAGGGATGTAACAGGGCACAATTAAGGGGCTATTTATGTAGCAAAGGTTTAGTTTTGCTCTTTGACCATCCCACTGCTCTGCTCCTAAATCAGCTGCTAGAGCCAAGCAGAAAAGCGACATTCCCAAAAGATGGGATCAACAGCCTGGTGTGGCCAGGACTGAGGGAAAAGAAAATACAGCCTGTGTCTGGAATGATGGCTCCTGTATATCACAGGGACCCCTGCGGCCACCCAGCCTGTGCTTTGGACAGTTTCTCCTGCCCCCTTCCCTTGCCTTGATTTAAGGCTGTTGGTGTTGAGGACACAACGATTTGATGATGGATCCTGCTGCCTGTGATACCTCTCCGAGGTACATCTCACCTCCCTAAATCTCCTTGCACGGGTCTTAATTCAGTGCAAAATGACACTACAGGTGTCACCAAGGCTTAGATGGAATCCCCAGGCTGGGGCCACCATGCCCAGCACACACCCCTGGCCTCCAGGACAGGAGAGTGAGTGGCAGAGTAATCGCCTTCCTCTGCTCCATTCCAGGTTTATGGCGCAAAACGTTTTAAAAGGGTGAATAATTAAGTGCTGCTCATAAAAAGGGTTGCTTGGCACTGCTGCCAGACTCCTCTGGCTCCAGGATCCATGATCCAGATGGGGCTGTGCCGAGCTGAGACCCATCCTCTGCCGGGCACTGCGCTCATCCCGTGGGCAGAGGGGGGACTAAACATCCCAGTTTCCTCTGACAAGGAGGACAGAAACTTTCCATCTGCTGAACAGTCCCCCAGGCTGAATCCATTCACAGGCTGTCCGGCACAGGGGGTGTTTCTCTTGGCAAGATCCAGCAGTGGTAAATAATCCAGAATTTGTGCTTGATGGATGTTCGTTCCACACCAGCCTGTCTCCTGAGAGTTATATAATTCCCTTTCCTGCAGCTCAGCTGTAAATCCAGAGTGATTCATGGCAGGTCCCTCCACCAAAAGCATTTACAGCCCTGCCACCCTCGGGCAGGCAAGGACAGGGCGGAGGGCACGGGTGGCCTGTGCTGAGCTGGGAGAATGCTGCTGGCCCAGGCACACTGGGTCTCCACAGGCTGAAGCTCTTGAGCTGGGTCCCTCTGAGTGGCATCAGGTGTCCCATGAGGATGGGACAGTCTGGCCCTCTTCCTCTGGCTGCCAGCAGCCTCTCCTTGTTTTTCCTGGTGTTATGGTGTGAGTGAGCCAATCCCTGTGGCTCTGGAAGGGTCCTGTCAGCTCTGAAAGTCCCAGAGAGCAGGAGAAGCCAAATTCCTGATGGATATTTTGAGGAAACCATCCCTTATTCTGCTGTGTAAGCTCCTGCCTGGCCATAAGCCTGACTGAGGTGGTGGAGGTCTGTGGATTTATGGCCAGGCTGGGCCCTGCCCACTCCAGTACTGCTGGAGGGGGCTGTGGCCCCCCCAGGGATTGGGGAATGAACAAGCAGCTCTGCAAATATTCCTGTGGCAATGTGTTCAGTGCTCAGGGATGATATCCTGTCTGCAATATTAGCACACGTGTAACCGAGTATATCCCTGTTTCCCCCTTAAATCAGATGGACCCTGTGGTGGAGGGAGCTGAAAAATACCCCAGGCAGTTACACAGGCAGGGAAATTTAATTAATTCTTATCTCTGACAGAGGCAGCTAGCAGCAGGCAGGAAAAGGGATCTTTTTGGCCTCTTTTCCACACTGAGGATCTGGAGAGTAAGGGAAGCTGCTGGACTGTGCCCAGCAGAGGGGCTCCCCATTCCCATCCTGATGCCTGAGCAGAGGAATCTGCTGGGAGGAAAGGAGACAGAAACCTGCCAGCCTGCTGCTCATAGGTCTGATCCATCAAAATCCAGGCACCCAACCACATCAACAACACTGGGACATATAAATAGCTGTTTCCAGGTACTTGAAGTATGTCTAAATAAAACCAGTTCAGCTCAACTGCTCATCCCAGACAATGAACACCTGTACATTGTGAGGTGTCTGTGACGCACACCCATTCCTACGTGGAAAAATATTTTGGAGTGGTGTTTATCTCTGGTGGTTGGCTCTGGGGCTGGGAGATCACAGCAAGGCTGGGGAGGGCAGTGAGGGGCAGAGGGGGAGCCAAGGGCAGGGAGCAGGGCATGGGTGGTTCTGGGGAAAAGGGGGCATGTGTCTGATGGTGGGATGGACACTCACTGAAGGGGTCACCTTCTGCAGCTGGTCCAGAAGCTTCAAAGCAGCCTGGAGCATAATGTTTTGAGGAGATCTAGGGTCAGGGGTGGTGTGCTGCAAGAGGAGAGCTGCTCTGAGCACCCCAGCTTTGCCCCAGCTGCTCACCTGCCCCTGAGAAATCCCCTTTACCTCGGGGCAGAGGTGGGGATGGTGAGACCAGGTCTCAAGGACGAAGCCCAGTCACACTGGGGCTGTGGAGCTCTGGTCTGGGCAGGAGAAAAAGGTCCCTGCCCTGTTCAGGGTGTTCAAACTCCATCCAACTTCACCAACGCTGATCAATTCCTCAGTTTTTAATGCTCCTGTCCTCCCAAGAAGCTTTGCTTTCTTTTTTCTCTTCTTTTTCTCCCTGTCACTGGCCATTGCATTTTCATCTTATTCTGCCGATAGTTCATTTTCATTTGACGTATTAATCTATGCTTCTTTCTGTAAAGATAACTCATCCCTGCCTGATGGCAGGAGTGCATAACCAGCACCACGCCAGGAATATTTTACTCCCTTTGAAAAGACGATGGAATAACAAGTAACCGGAGTTGAGCTGGTATCACCCATCCATTTTAAGAAGCCAGAGGTCCCTGGCAGGAAGCCTGGTGTAAGAGCTTTGTAGGTGGGTGACATTTGGAACAGGAGCTGGGGGTCATGATGCCCAGGTAGGGCTGGATGCTGGGCCCCCCCTTTCCCTACACACACACTGGAACCTTGAGCTGTTGGCAGTGGGTTCATTTATTTGCTGCTGTTAATCAGCCTCGTGGCTGGCTGGCAGCTTTAATGCTGTTTATATAAGGAACGGTAGCAGTGTACAAGAGCAATTATTCCCACCAATCTGCCCAGGGGTGGGAACTGTGCTGATCCCATCACCCCATCCCTGACAGCAGGGGTATGGGAGGCACCACACAGGGTGGCAAATGTCACTGAGAGGGAGATTTGACAGCAAAAACTGCCCAGCTTCCCCTGCACCCATCTGCTGAAACCACACAGCTCTGGGGATGCTCCCGGTGCTGTTCCTTTAAATGCTTAAAAGGACTCCATCTGGTTTTAATTATTCAAATGAGCTGACAGGGTAATCAATATAAACGGTTAAATGTGGCCAGGACTAGTGTCAGCTCTGCTGCAGCACCTATAAAAGCTCTGGAGAGGGGGGGATGAGCTGTGTGAGGGGTGCTGGGGCTCCCCTGCTCCGTGGGCACGGGGGACATTGCAGCCTGGGCTGGGGGTCACAGGAAGGGTGAAGGGTGTGTGTCCACAGCCACCCTGTCAGATGCAGGATTTAAAGCCATAACCTGCAGTACTTCTGGCTCTGGCTGCTTTTTTATTGCTAATATACTGCTAATTGCACTCTGCTGTGTGGTGATACTAATAAAGAGAGATTTAGAAAGCAGGAGGCTGGAGAGAGTAAATCAAGGGCACGGCACAGCCTCAGCTCCCTGCATCACAATTACCCACAGCTCCCTGGCACCGGGAAAGGGTGAGGGACCCCAGGACCTGCATCTGGGGTCCCCATAGCACCCTGAGAGGCTGGTGGGTGACACATCCCGGGGTGGGGACCTTAACTCCTCCCTGGTGCCAGAGCACTTATGTCCTTGTGCCCTCCATGGCAACAAAGTTTCTCCTGACCCCCTTCTCCTCTTGGAGCTGTGGCCGTGCTGCTTTTTTGTTGTGTTGCCATGGAAATGCTGCCTGCATCTATCCCTGGTCCCGCCTGTCTCCATCCTGCCGTGGTCCTGGCTGTGTCCTGTCTGCATCCCACCCTGGGATGTTTCCACCCTTGCTCCTCCCTGCATCCCTCCCTGGTCCCGAAGCCGGTGAGTGCCACCAGGCTCCTCCCTCGGGGCTTCAGAGGGCTTCTCCCATCTCTGCGAACACTGGACAAAACATTATTAAGAGATGAAAGGAGAGAGGGGGAGGAGGTGAGTCCCCCGGCTGATTCACTCTGTCCCTGCTGGTCCCTCGCTGCAGCTGCTGGTGCCTGTGCCTCTGAGCAGGAAGGATTCATCAAGCCAGCCCCGCCTCGGAGCAGGTGAGATTCATCAAGCCAGCCCCGCCGCGGAGTGGGGTCCTGCAAAGGCAGCCACAGAAATGAGAACGGCTGAAATTCTGCACGTGGTAGGAAAGGAACGATGGCAGAAGCTGGGGGGACACTGACGTTCCTGTCACTGCCTCCAGCCAGCCGTGATCTTCCCAGGTTTGTCCAGCTCCGGGTGAAGGCAGAGCTGAGGTTGGGCCATTCCTGCTCCTTCTGTTCCCAAACCCTCATTTTTGCCTTGTGTTATGGCATGGAAATGTTTGACTTTACAGCCTGAGTTTATATTGCCAGGAAGTAACTTAACCGTGCTCTCTAAGTGTTGAAGCTGCATTTCTTTTTGATGATTTCAAAGATTTATTAAGTTCTCCCAGGGAGAAAGAAGGAAAGAAAAAAAAAAAAACCAAACCAAAAAAACCCAAACCATGCCAGCAAATAAGATTCAGTGGTAAGCCCAGCAAATAAACCCGAAATATATGTGCAGTGTTTAGAGATTTCGCTGGAGCATTCACTTGCTGCCAGCTCCTGTCTACAATAGGATGTAGATGTTCAGTATTATCCTTGGCTGGAGAAGCTTTGATGCCTGGGGATGATGTTTTCAGGGTTCCCCCTTTATTTGGGGGTGTGGGATGCAGGAGCTGAGCAGGGGGTAATTTAAGGTTTGCTGTTTGCTAACAGCTGGAACATGGGGGAGTGATCATCCAAACCACTCAGCTGAAATTAAAACATAGTAAGTGCTTCCTGAGCTGGAATCTGGAGCGGTTCCTGGCCAGTCTGGGAACATGAGAGATGGGTCCAGTTCACCGCACAAGTTAGTTGCAATTAATTAATGAACTGGTTCTATTAATTTACTCCAAAATCCAATCACTGGGGGATGAGGTCACAGCTGGCAGAGACATACCAGCAGGTTGCAGAGTTTTCTGCAAAATAAATTAGCAGCATTTAATTTCAAGAATCCAGGGGAAAAAAAGAATGTGTTAAGAAGTGATGGAGGCCTGGAAATCAGCTGGGGCTGCAGCCAGGAGAGGCATGGCCAGCTGTGAGGTGGCTGAGACACAGAGCCAGGCTTCTATCCAAGGGTATTTATGTACCTGTTCCATCAACCTGCTGCTCCCAGGACTGAGCCGTGCGCCTACAGAGGAGAAATTCCTGGGGGAAGCCAGCCTAAATTACTGTCTCCCCCAAATAGATGTGATTTGAAGCAATTTTCTGAAGTGTGGGATTATTACAGGTAAGTTATATATTGATTTTGAAGGCTTTCAGGTGAGCAGAAACATTCTTGCCTCATCACAGAAAAGATGAAGGGTTGGGGTGGAGTTTTTTTGCTTTTTTGAGGGAAGAAGAGGGAAATGCACCATAATAAGGCAGAAGTGAGACATAGGGAGGCAGAGATGGGTTTGAGATCTCCAAAAGAGCTCTAGCCACTGAATTATCCTCAGTGAGAGGTGAAAAGCAGTGAAATGTGGTTCTCAAGGTCCCACAGGTAGTTGCCTTCCTCCCTTTTCCTCTGCACCCAGCACCTCTCCAGCCCAGAGAGGGAGCTGCATATGAGGGGGAGTGCTGAGATAAATCCCTGTTAATCTCTGCTCACTGGATGGGAAGGGCAATGGCTCTGCATGTTATTTTCTCACCTGTTTGGTGAGCTGATGGAAAATCAAGTCATATTGCTCTTCCAGTCCCTGCTCTGACAGAGGCCAAGCTGCTGTGCTTTGGGGTGGGATGCTGTGGGAAGATGTACTGGTGTAATTACCTACAACATACCAGCAATCCACCTGCCCTGGGAACTGCAAAAATTGCAGCTTTCCTCAATAAAAACTACCCTTTGATGGGACCTGGGCTGCCCAGATCCTTCCCAGTGCTGCTGGGAAGAGGATTGCTAACATCTAACCTGTCCCTTCCTCTCCTCCTCACATTGGAGGCAGGGAACAGGTTTCTCTCTCCCACTTTGCAGCCATCACCGCCTATATTTGCAGACTCAGTTTTGCCCTTGGCACTCTCTTCTCTGGGTTAAGCAACTCAAATTCATTTAACCTTTTGTGTTTCCCAGATCTTCTGCACTGACTTCATTGAATTCATTAGTGGGTCCTTGGGCCAGGAGGACGGAAGGTCCTGCCTGAGCCCCAGCCTCATCACTGGAGGGGAATATTCTTCCCCTGCCACAATGCCGTGGGGCTCTTTGGGAAGGTGCAGGGGATATTTTAAGCAGTTTTGGGGACTTTTTTTCCCTTACCTCTTTTGCAGAAGGCTGGCAGCACCACTTGCAGCTGAGAAATCAGCTCTCAGCGCCTTTATCTAAGCACGCCAATTTGGCTTTTCCTGAACTCAGTCCTACAGGAGCACCTCGCTGCTTCTCCCTCCATGTATATATTTAGGTATTTTCCCATATCCAATTAATCCAGCCCCTGCCTCGATCCATCCTGCCTTTCATCCTCCTGCAATAAAGCATCTTTTGTTAGCGGTGCGCTGCCGGCGTGTTCCTCCATCAGCCTTGTGTAAAACATCCCCAGACCCCGTGAGACAGGGACATTCATTACCCTCTTCTGCAAACCTTGGTGCTAGGAAGGGCAGGGGAAGAGGTTCATTATATTCTGAGCCTGAGCCCCCTGGATGAGAGGCAGCCACAGGGAAGGAGAGCTTGAGCATTGCTGTGGTTAGTCAGAAAAAGTTGGGGCTGTAACCCAGGAATTAGGATGGGTCTTGCCAGAGCATCATGCCAGGGTTGTTTTAGCACTGGACACTGTATTACTGTGGCTGCACCTTTTTCTCTCCCTCTTTTCCCCATCAAAACCCCTTTGAGGTAATGGATGTTTTTTCTACTGATGACATGTTTTACTTCCATTTTCTCCCCTCCTTTCCCCTCGAAGCCCAGGGATAATGAATCCAGCCTGGCTGGAATGTTCAGGTGCCTTCAGGGGAGGAGATGATTCTATAGGGTTCTTCCTGTACCTGGCGAGGCTGAGGGTGTCCTGCCGGTGGGATGCCATTCCCAGAGGCTTAGGGAGATGGCACTTGGGAATGCAGTGCTTTCCTGCTCCTCCTGCCAGCAGCACAGAGATGTTTTTTGGGAAAGGTGCAACTGGGATTGCAATCACTGAGCTGGGCACCACCTTAACTCTGCCCTATTTGAGATGTGTTGTATGGAGTGGGGACATTACAGGGCATTTGAAGATGGGACAGCTTCTCCAAAGCCCCGAGGGATGCCACTCATCTCCCTTCCCCTTTCCCAGCAGAGGCTTGTGAGCAGGTCATTGCCATCTCTCTCCTTTCCCTCCTGATGGATGCTGTGCTGTTCCAAGTTTAGCGTCAGTGGGTCTGTCAGAAAAATTAATTTTTTAATTAAAAACATTTTTTTTGGTGGTGCTTTAATGTCTGGATCTGGAGTAATTATTAGTAGCTCCAGGGAGACTGTGCTTTAGAAAAATTGTTGGTGCTACTGCAAAGGAATTTATCTGATTAACGTCAGCCTTCACACGTGGCTGTCAGGGGGGATGGATGAGGGTGGGAGTCCTGCTGCTCTCAAGCAAACTGATTAATCATGGAAAATGAGGCAGGGCTCCGCAGGTGCTGATTTTCCACCTCAGAGGTGGGCTGGGAGCATCAGTGTGGAGCTCCCTTGCCATCCCCTACCCTGCACACAGGTCCTGGGATGTGGCTTGAACGACTGGAGAGGTGACTGAGGGGTTTGTCCCCAGCTGGAATAAAGAGGCAAAAAACCCACCAAAAGAGAGCATGAGCAAAACCTTGGATATTCTTGCCCCCATCCTGGATGGGAATGGAGGGGCTGCTGCCACCCCAGGGCTGGGGATGCCTGGTGATGTCCCCATCCAGCCCCTGCCCTGCTGTGGCCACTTGTACCGTTTTCCACGGCCAAATCCTTCTCCCAGCCAAACATTCCCTGAAGGAACCAGCTTTTCTCCCAGCTTTTCCTTCCCAACTCCTTATTACAGGTTTATTCCTGTGCTGAAGTGTAAGCATTTAGATTCCTCCCCGAAGTCCTGGCTCTGGAGGTTTTTGCTGGGTTAATCCCTGTAGTCCTGGCTCTGCTGGCTGGTCCAGCTCTGGATTCTCTTGGCTGGGGGAAATTAACTGGGGAAAGTGGTGTGAAGGCGCCTGTTTGCTCATCCATCCCCCTTCTGCAAGCACCTCCTGGTGACAGGGCTGGAGGGAGGGATGGAAGGGAGGGAGGGAGGTTCTGGGCTGTCCAGAAGCAGGAGGGACCAACCCCTGCATGGCTCGGGACCCTCTTCCCCTTGAAGAACCTGTTTACCCAATTCCATCATAACGTTACCAGCTGCTTCCCTAATGGGTTCTGCAGGCTCCAGGCAGATCCTACCCTTTGTGCCCAATTAACAGGCTGTACCCTGGAGAGTGGGAGGCAGTACAAATATTTTCCATGTAGTAATAGGACTTTTTAAAAAAATGTCCTTATTTTAAAATTTTTTGGCTGTGGCGCTGTCATTATAATATTGATTTGACATCCAGGTGTCAGAAACAGCTGGATGGCAGAAAAAATGGCAACTTTAATTCATTTTGCAGGCAGGGGAGTGGGGGGAACAGTTTCCTCGAGGCTTTTTCTCCCCCCACCACCTTCCCTCTGCGATGCTCCATGTTCCACCCTGACAGGAACATTTATAAACTGCCACTGTGGGGAGTATTATTAACAGCTCGATTCCTTAAAGATGCAATTAATTATTCACCTGCTTCCAAATCAGTTTAAGCAGCTTCTAAGCTGCAGTGTAAATAAAACCTTCCCAACTCTCCTCTCCTGTTTCGCACACGTATTCCTGGTATTCATAAAGCGGAGCTATTTAAATTGAGCCAAACTAGCAGTTATTGTAAATTACTGCAGCTCCATTGGCTTCCCGGGCTCTCCGCTGAGTTACGCCAGCCAGGATTTTAACTCATCCTTGTGGGGATGGCAACTGCCGGTATTTTCTCATTTGCCATATTTTTAGGCTATTTTTACCTTCTTGCTAAATCCCTCCTGTTTTGTCATGCCTGTCCCCCCCTTAGCCCAATCTCCCTTTTACCTGTTTGCTATTCAATAAATCATCCCCTAAATGATCCCCTGACTTGAGCATCAGCTACAACGCCTCGGTGCAGGGTTTATTTATATTTTTTTTCCCCTCTTTGGAAAGACGTTGATTAGGTCTCAGCTGACTTGCTGCTTTCAAAGGAGGAAATGCCGACTGTGCTCCAGGGGGGTCTGCAAGCAAAAGGCTCATTTATTGTGGTTAAGTTTCTGGGCTGAAATTTAGGTTTGGCAAATGACAGATATTTGGGGAGAAAACATTTTAAAAAGAGGTTTGGACTCTTTCTCTCAGGGAAAGCTGAGACCTGCGGTGGATTTTAATGGGAGCGGATGGGGCAGAGCTCCTGAAATACCTTGTCATCACCACCTAGAAATGCTGAGCACCCAGGGCTGAAGGGACAAGGGAGCAAGCAGGAATGCCTGGGAGATGCTCACCTCCATAAATAGACTCTGAAAAGGAAAAAAAAAAATTAAATGGATAAAAATCCCCTTTCCATCTCCAGTATGAACACAGCAGCCGCCTCCTGTGTTTCAAAGAGGCCAGGCCAAATCTTTGCATAGATCAGTCGTTAACAATGGAGTTAATAATGATAATGGCACAAACGTCCTGTGCCTTCATGAGCTACACTTAGGAAAATCTGCCAGCACCAGGTAATCACCATGTTTCACACTGTCAATGAGATCAATCATGTCGAGAGCCCATTCATCAATCAGCTATGCCTGGGGCTTAGCAGGCAAGGGGGGGAGTACAGACAGCTCTCAATGCCTCAAACCCCATCTCCTGCGGGGGAAAGGGGTGGTGCCCCAGGATTAGAGGGGTGGGGAAGTGTCAAAGTCCTGGTGGGCTCCAAACCCAGCTGGGTACCAGGCAAAGCCTGTGCTCACCTCCCCTCAAGGGTGCTCCCCTCTCTGTGGTGGCTGGGGCTGTCGGGGCTCCTCTGCCGGAGACAGATTGTTTGTTGCTGTTTCTCCATCTGGCTGGAATCACGTCTGTCTTCCACTGTGTTATTTGTTGCCCGACTGCCACCTGTAAGCCGTCCTTTCTGCTTGGCTTCCCGGCAAGGAGATGTCCTCAGCTGCACGGCCTCAGCACCACCCCCAGGTCCCTCTATCCCACGTGGGATCCCAGTCCACCAGTGCTGGAAATCCTGCCCCAAGGAGCTTTCTGCTCTGAAAAATAAGACCTTGCCTCAAAAATCCTGCCGAAGCCTGTAGTCCTGGCAGAAAGGAGCCAGCCGGCAGGGAATGGGCAGCTGTCCCGTGGCAGCTTTGCTCCAGCAGGCAGCAGGAGGTGATGGAGAGCCTGTCCCCATCTGCGCAGAGGCTGGGGTTGGACCCCGCCCCAGGGCAGTCAGCCAAGCACAGCCTTGCAGAAGGGACCAGAACAGGCAGTAAATAGCATGTTATGGGCAGTTTGGGGTCTGCAAACCCTGTGGACATTCCTTTATGGCTGCTGTGTTGTTAAGGGACACATGCCCTAAAGGTAATCTCATCTCCCAGCTCCTCTCAGCACCAAACCTTGTGGGACAGGGACATCCTGGTTCTGGGTGGTTCTGGGGTGGGCAGTCCTGCCCTGCCTGTGCATCCTCCCTGCTGACTGATGGGTGAGCACACTGGGAGCTGGGAAAGGGCTCCAGGTGCTGCCAGCTCGGAGCTGCCGTGTCTGGCCGGGCTGTGGCTCCTGGTCTGCATGAATCAGACAGCTGCAGGCACGGGGACACGGGGGGACACAGCCCTGCCTGTCACTCTGGCCTCTCCACCCAGCCCCAAACCATCCTGCTGCTGCCAGCTCTGCCTGCATGGAGCTGCTGCTCTCCAGCCTCTGTGCTAGATAGGAATGCAGCCTGGGGACCTCCTTGACCAAGGGGGCTTCAGGCTCACTGCCAGAGTAGGATTTTAGGATTTGGGGCAGAGGATCATTACCCCTTATTCTGCATCTTAGTGAGAAGAGAGCAAACTGTGGTCCCTATCTCACCATTGTACTAGGTAAGCAGAAGTGGTAAACCCACCACTGGCATTGGAGATGCCACCTCCAGGCAGCCAAGAGGGTGTCCTGAAGGACCTGATGCTCAATTTAAAATCTGTTCTCTGCATGGAGCCCTTCCTTGTACAGCACTCCTATAATTCCTGGGGCAAATACTATCGCAGAGCACAGCCCATGAGCCCGGGCTCAGCACTGTGCTGTCCAGAGGTTGAGCTGAACGTTCTCAGAAGCTGCAAACCTTCCTTGCAGTGCTGTGGCCAGCATCCTCATCTTCCTCAATGTGGTACCCAGCTGCCTCAGCCAAGGATGCTGCAGACCTTGCCCAACAGGTAACGGCATCTCTCTCCTCACAGCTGCACCAGGAAGGAATGCAGGGCTGGTTGTGGGGCAGAGTGAACCCCAGGAGCCCCCATTTGGTTCTCCCCTCCCTTCTCCCAGCCTTGCCTGGCCCATTCCCCTCTTTTTCCCGGCAGCAGCGCTTTCCTCCTTCCCTCTTCTTTTCCCCACTTCTGGGAGGTTGCTTGATTGCCTGGCTCCCTTCATTAGCATGATACCTCCTGGAAAATTGGTAAACAGAGGCGTATGAATGAGGTGTTGATTGCAATCAGCGGGGGAGAAGGGGGACTGAGAGCGCTGGAGAGGCCAACGATGCTTCTCAATCACCCGGTGGTCCGGGTCGGCTGCTGGAGAGGATCCGCTCCCCGGCACGACCCATGCGGGGCGGCCCACACACGCACCTCGTGCCGGGGAGCGGATCCTCTGCAGCAGCCACCTGAGCATCCCTCTGCAGGAGGGTGCTGCGTGCTCGTCCTTCCCTCTTGGGAGTGTGGGATGCGGTCTGGAAGAGCCCATCCTCGCTGCCGGGATGGGTGGGCTGCGGAGGGGCTGGATGCCAGGACACGCTGTCCCGTGCAGGGCGCAGCAGGGAAGAGCTCCAGGGGATAAACCCATCACCCATCCTGGCGGTGTCTGATTCACCGCGGCCCTGGGCTGCTGCCAACAGCTCACCCACAAGTGTCTGTCATTAAGCATCTATTTAGGCGTGCAGAAGTTGCCTAATTTTTCAAGAGTGCTGCAAACCCCCAATGTCCTTGAAGTCAGATGTAGCTGAAAGTACCTGATACCTCCAAAAACGAGTCATGGGACACATGAATCTGATGCCCAGCAGAAATAGGTGGGTAAAGGGCCAGGCTGCGTGTGGAATGGACATTTTCCTATTATTAAAGGCAGTTGCAGTGCATATCAGAACCCTCCTGGGTGCAGGGGAGTGATCCCCTGACTGAAGCCAGGGCAGACTGCAGCCCTGCATCGCTGGAGAAACCCCAAGTGATGGGAAACTGTGCAGCATCCTAGGCCACCCAGGAGGTCTCTGCTCCCTGTCCTCAGCTGCTGCTCCCCAAAGGTGGCCTTGGCTCATGGGAGCCAAACTACTTGTAAAGCCCTGCCTAGAAAAGGCAGACAAAATAGGATGCTAGAGGATTATTCCCCAGCCATCCTCAGCAGGAAACACAACCACCAAGAATAAATGCAGGAATTAGAGGAGGACACCTGAAGATGAGCTCAGGCTGGGAGAAGGATCCCTTGCAGAAGGAGGTAAAACACTGGCAGTGGTTTTGACTCCCCTGCATCTATTATTTGACCTTATAAAACTCTATTTGTGGAGGTGGTTGTTATTTTTTGTTAAAACTTTTAATCTAAAATCCCATTAGGCATTAGGCTCAGTGGTGTGTTCATTTGTGAGCAGAAGCAAAACAGTTCAGTGTTTGCTCATTCCTGTATCTTCCTCACTTCAAACAGATGAAATAAAGTATTTTCTCTTTCCTTCTTGTTTTCCTTTGTGGTTTGGCTTTCTTTAGGAGCCTTCGAGGCAGTTCAGCCTGGTTTTCCCCATTCCCTGCACCGCACGTCTCTTCTAGCTCTGCTGCTTTCAGGTCTGTTGAAATCAAATAAATTCACAGGATGTCCGCTGAAGCAGGGACTTTTTCTTTGCCTGGCTCTTCTGTCAGTGGGGTTAAACCAGCCCATCCAGACTAAATTGTCTGACTTTAGGATAAAGGAGCATTAAAAGATACATCCAGGGTGTCTTTTTGTGTGTATGCCCATCTCTACCAGGCAGCAGCAGCCTGTGGAGGGGATGGCCTGGTCCCCATACATAGGGGGGCAGCACAGTGGCCCTTTACAGTGGGTTTTTTTTCTTCACCTCCATTTTTCTATCATCTTTATTTCAGGAATTGCTTTAAAACCAGGCTTTGAATAATTCACTGGGAGCATACGGCAGTCCACCCTGATTGCTTCGTCACAGCTTCCCTTGGCTTCAATAATTCACTTTCCCACCAGGAGCTGATGTGCTTTCCTTGTACGTGGGTTTGCTGCTGAGCACACCCGGCTCCCAGAGCAAAGCTGGTCACGAGGAGGAGTAAAAGGGGATTTAAGGCCAAATGCGTTTGTTTTAAGAAGTGCTACATTTCTGGCAAGGCAGAGAGTTGGCCAGGCAGCTTCTCCAGCTGTGGAAAAGGAAACACCAGGTTCCCCTGGGAGCAGAGGCCATTGGTCATGTAGCCCCTTCCTTGGTGTGAGGCTTTGGAGGCTGCACTTCCAGTGGGTCAGAATCCACTCCCCAAGAGCGTCTCAGATCAGGTATGTCCCCCAGCCCCACTGCTCCAACTATCTGAAAGCTGTATCACACCTCGGTCTTCTTATGAGGTGTCTAGGCTTGTATTTCCCCCAGAAAATCAAGCCAAAGGGGCCAGTTAGTTGGCAATGGCCAGGAACAGCAAATAAGAGTGGCAATGGGAACAAGCCATGGGGATTCAGCAGCCTCTGCATCCAGGTCCTGCTTATTTGGGTAAATTAGGGTTTAAGTTAAAGGAAGCACAAAGGCTTCCATGAACTTAAATGGAAACATCCAGGTTCCTTGTCCATTGCAGTGTACTGATACGAGAATGTTTGATACACATGAGGAGTAAATATAAAATATATAATGTGCAAGTGTCTTGGTTTGAAAGACAGGGAAGAACATCCTTTGGAATGGAGAATATGACCTTCTTCCCTCTGAATTATTAGAACTTTGAAATGAAGGGGCTTTCAGGCAAAGCTACGGGGAAAGGGATGCCAGTTCTGTAGGGCACATGTTTGTCCCATACAGACCAGGCCCCGCAGCACACAGAGTTCTGTAGGGTGTGTGTCTGTCCCACAGCACACACACAGTTCTGTAGGGCCGTGTCTGTCCCACAGCACACACGGCTCTGCAGGGCCATGTCTGTCCCACAGCACACACACACGGTTCTGTAGGGCCGTGTCTGTCCCACAGCACACACACACGGTTCTGCAGGGCTGTGTCTGTCCCACAGCACACACACAGTTCTGTAGGGCCGTGTCTGTCCCACAGCACACACACACGGTTCTGTAGGGCCGTGTCCGTCCCACCCCACAGCCCTCAGGGCCTGGCGTTCCCGCCCGTTCCCGGCGCTGCCCCTGCGCTGCAGTGCCCGGCACAGCCGCCAGGGGGCGCTGCCGGCCCCGGCCGCCAGGGGGCGCTGCGCCGCCAGCGCGGCCCGGCTCCCTCAGGCCGTGAGGCCGAGAGAGCGACGGGCGGCCCCCGATCCACTTCCCCCAGACAAATCTCCTCTTATCTCTGCCCCTCCAAGAGAAACTCCCCAGCTAAGAGAGCAGACAGCCGCACTCTTCCCACGGCATCTCCTTTTGTCTCTGTTAAGTAGTGGTCGTTATTGTTTCTTAGCAACAAATGGGACAAATTTCCACGAGAGAAAGAAACACAAGGGAAAATCCTAAACCCCAACAACAAGCTCTATGCAGTCGCGTTTCTGCTACTGCTGTGGGTCTCTTTTCCTGCCATCTCGGGAGCAAGGCTGGCGAGTAATGTGCAGCCAGGAGCCAGGACTGTGAATAACCAGCAAATTCCTGGGGACAGGGCTGTGTACCTGATCCTGCAGATGCTGTGGGATGTGTTTGCAGTGATGCAGGCTGAGGTAGCTGATGCTAAAGATGCTCTGGTGCCTGTGTAAGAGTGTGGCATGGAGGAAAGAGCTTACACTGGTGCTAAGTGCAGTGAATTTATTTTCCACGCAGTAGCATTTTGATATTACAAAGCGCTCCAGAAAAATCAGAGAGGGCCTGGAGCAAAATGCAGCCGAGTCAATTGAAGTTAACTTCCCTGGGCACGGGGCCAGGCCCCTCTTTAAAGGCTATTTTTCCAGAAAGGCTGCAAAAATGTATTTTGAGTTGCTTTTGATTCAGCTGCCTTGAGACTGCTTGAGTGAACTGTGTGCAGAAAGAACCTTGAAAGCCTGGGCTTGAAGAAGGGGGTGCAGGCTGAGAGGAGCTGGCCTTATACCCCCCCTGGATCCCTTGAGGAGCCCCACGAGTGCTATAGGGACCCCCATTCCTGCCCTCATCCAGCATCACTGAGGAAGGCTGGAGGGAGGTGGGGGATGCCTTGCAGCCCACAGGGCATGCAGAAGGGTTTGTCCTCAGGCAAGGCAAAGCTCCCTCTGTGCCTAGTGCTGATGGAGGGTGGATGGGTCCCCAGCACCAAGAGGCACCCCTGGCTGGGAAGGGAGGCCCCAGCAGAGTTGAGATTTAGGGAGTGTCTGGACAGATGTGCTGCAGGTCGGGGCTGAGCCAAATTTGTCCTCAGGTTGCTTGGGGGATTTGATGCTCCATGTCCTTGGGGGCCTGATAAGACAGACTATCCTCTAGCTCGACTCTTGCAGTTTCTCCTCCTTAAGGCTTCCCACACCATGGCATGGAACAGGAGAGGTTTCCACAGCTTTTCTTCCTCTCCTCACTCCCCCACCTCTGCTGCTGCCACTCCCAATAGCTGCTGCCTCTCTAATTGCATTATAGCCAATGGGGGGAAAGAAAACACTGCTTTGCCTTCAAATAACGACGCCCTAACCCAGCTCATTAGCCACCTGACTGGCTCCCCAACCTCTTGTGACACTCCCGTATTTGTCAGCTGTTTCAGCACCACTAACGAGCACAACAGCCCAGGCTGTGGCCGGCGGCTGCCCCAGCACCGGACCTGGGCTTTGGCAAGGAGCTTGTGTCCAGAACCCCAAGGGGATGCTGTGCCTCTGCCGTGTTCATCCTTCTCTTTGCCGTCATCCTTTTTATCCACAGGCACTTCTTCTGGCCTACTTGCATTCAGTTAATTTTCCTTTTGTTAAATAAAACCTGACTCTAGGTCTTATTTGGCAAATAGAGCTGGGAGAAGCTGGGCTTGCTCTTTCTTCTCCTGACAAGCCTTTCAGGATGGGGGAGATGAGACGGAAAGAAAGGCAGATGAATAGGATGCAAAAGCGGTGAAGAAAAATAAACAGGAGATAAAGGGAGTGTGGGTGAGAGAGAAAAAACGAGGCAGATCTATAGCTAGGATGGGAAGGAGAGGGAAGCCAAGGGGGGCCCTTCTAAACCCCAACCAGCCTGGCCCCTGTGCATGAAACAAGGGACCAGGGAGTCCCTCACACTGGTATAATATGTCCCTCCCTAGTTCCTCCTGGCCATGCTCACATGGGGAATTTTGGGAGGCGGGACCTGCTGTGGTAGAGAAATGTCCGTGTTTCCATCCAGGAACTCCCCTTCCCTCTCCTCCAGTATCCCCTAACAATTTCCCCCTGAGGTGCAGGTCATTCATTGGAAGCAGATGAGCACTTTAGCCTGAGTCTGTCTCCAGCTGTCAAATGCTGTAAATATCTGGGAGGTGGTTAAAGCTGGGAAAACATGGAGATGCTTTAAACACAGCCCAGAGCCAACCCCACTGCTGGTAGGGCTCATAAATATCCCCTCTGTGTTCCTGCTCTGTCAGGAGGCAGCAATAACAGGGAACAAAAGCCAAAGCCATTGTGGGGTGGCTTCAGCGTTTCTGATGCCTCCTCACCCCTTCCAGGGCATGTTGAATAGCAATGAGGAGTAAAACTCAGTTACCTGAGGGGAGATGGTGGCACGGGGGTGTCCTCCGGGCATGAGATGGTGAGGTTGGGAACCAGTACAAGCAGCTCAGCATGGAAGTCATTGTTTTTCCTATTATTTCCCCATTTTCAGCTGGCTGAGTAGCACTGAACATCTGCCTTAAGGCAAGTCACCTGGCCCAGCTCTTGAAACCACCAGCTTCATTGGCAGCAAATGAAGTCCTTGGCTGAAGAGAGAAATTGAGGACTTAAAACTGTCTGTGCAAGAAACAGGTGAGAGTGAATGCTGTTAAACAGGGCATGAGACAGGAAACAGGTATTTGCCAGCACAGAGCAAACCCTGGGCATCGCTGGGGAAGCCAGGGGAATGTCTCTCCTTTATCAACAGGCCACATCACCCCATCAGCCCTACAAGCACAGGACCCACAGGGCAGCAGGACCCACACTGGGGGAAGGTGGAAGCCTCATCTAGACCCAGTGCCGGTAACATAGCTCTGCCCCAGTTGTGATTTTTATAATAAGCTGAATTCTCAGTTGGACCCAGCAGAAAATCAATAGTGGGACTTGAGAAAGCAGTCAAAATCCATGGATCTAAATTGGCCACCCCGCAGGCAGCCGGGCCTTCTCGGGCATTGTGATGTGCAGCCACATTGAAAGGGGAAAAATAGGACAATTTCAAAAATCCTTTGAAATAATTGCCTAAGATTATTGAATTCTCTTGAAATACCAGGGCAAGATGCAGAAGTGCTTTTTAAAAAGTTGGCAGTGGGAGCTGGAGGAGTGAGGGAAGCCACCTTCCTGCTGCCAAAGGCATCTGGGGACAGTTGAGGTGGGTTTTTCCCTTTCCCAATTAGATCCAACGAGCGCCTGCCACTCCACCTGTGGAGCCTTATCTGCAGAGCAGCACATCGGCTTTAGCAGAAAGCCTTTCTTTCTCCAAAGTCTCTTTAATTCCATCCTTTTAGATCTGCCTTTTCAAGCACAGCCCCAGTGCCTTCCATCTGCCCTTACAATAGAGACAGTGTCCTGAGTCGTTTTATTTTTGGCAGCTTTGCCTTCCGCTCCTCGTTGGCAGGGAAGCAGGGAGCAGATATCCCTCACTGCAGCCTCTGAGCATGAGATTTGGGGATGGCTATTTCTGTCCTCAGCTCCTCTACCAGTGGTGGGTGCAGGACAGACAGACACTGTTGGGCAGCATCCCGAGGCTGTGTGAGCCTGTCCATGAATTACTGACAGCACATGGCTCTTGCTGGTTTATAGCCAGGTGACTCTAGGCACATGCGAAGGCATGGGAAACCTCAACCAGAGTTTTCTATGCCTATCAACCTCTTCCAAGCTATAGGAAAAAAGACAGGGCAGGAAAGTGAGGAAAAACATAAAGAAACAATTTTCCACTGACATTTTTCTTTTCTTTTTTAATGTGAGCCCTTACAGGAGGAGGTCTTTAAAATTAATAATGTTCTTTCTTTTTCCCTCTCTGTTCCTGAGACTCCCGGTTTAACTTAATGAAATGTCAAATACTATTAAGTTCCAATGATGTGTTTGTGATAACGAAGGGACTGATTTTCAGCCAGTTTACAACTCTGATCCGTTCTTTCACCCCCTTCTCTTGGCTCTGATTAAAACTCCCTTTATTAGATTTGCTCTTTCATGGGCTCCCTCTGATTTCTAACCTTTGTGGTCCAAGGCTGAGGAAAGCCTTTTCATTGAGGAGATTTGAAGGCTTTTTAGCATTCTGGTATTTTCCTGCCGTGTCTGCTCAGGAGCTGGTTGGTATTCTCAGGGAATGTCACCCAGGGTGCTGCGGGGCACCTCGGGACTGGACCCTGCCACTGGGCTGTGGCTTTCAAGGCAGCAGGGATGCAAAGCTGGGGTTTCCCTATGGTGACGTTACCAGGACACTGTGAAAAGGAAAAAAACCCCTCTAATGGCCACAAACTTCCTTGGGGAAGCCCAGACAGGAACCTCCAGAGACCCAAGTGCCTGAAGAGCCTCACTAGGAACTGAGGCAGGTTCCTTGCTTCACTTGCTTCCCTGCCAAGGTCATATGGCAAGGGTTGTACAGCTGGCAGCATGTCTAGTGGGATGAATTAGAGAAGGACAAATGGATGGACTAACAGCTAGATGGGCCTATCCTCTAATGGATGGCCAACAAGGTGACAAGGTGCTCTTGTCGACAGCTTCATTAGTCACCTGTCTGGCTGTGCTGCCTGGAAGAGCTTAAAGGGTTAATCTGTAATTTAGGACTCAACACCAAAGATACAGTTTTTGGGAGAGAAGAAAGGCCTGTCAAAGGCTTTGGGAAGTAATTTGCCTTGGCACTTTCTTATAAGAGTGAATTGATTTTTGCTGGGCTGTGTCAGGCTGAATTATGAATGGGGGAAAGTAGGGCTGGTGTTCCTGGAGCTGAAGGTGTGATAATTACAGGCACGTGTGGAGGGGGTTTGGGGGCTGCCTCCTTCCAGGATTTCCCACGTGAATCCAGGACTCAAAAGCCCTCAGAGTCCTTGGAGAGATGTGTTTGCTTCAGCCTGGACACAGAGGTGGCCTCCATGTTCACGTCCCCCAGACTGGACCAGGAGAAGCCTTTTCTAGGCCATCTGGGACCATCTCCTCTCCGTGTCTAGGCAGTAGAGCAGCAGATCCTGCCTGCTGGAGGGTGAAACAAAGCATCACTTTCATCCTGGGAGCAGGTGGGAGAGTGCAAGGCGTGATCCTGTCACGCTGCCCTGCCCACTGCAATGCTGCTGAGAAGGAACCATGCCCCCAAGCCCTGTTCCTGCCCTGAAAAACTGCTGGTTCTGTGTCACTGCCTGCATCCACCTCCATCAGCCAGCGTGGAGCCTGATGCCCCCCAAGTGCATTGTCCTGACCTGCTCAGACGCTGCTTTCCAAGGCAAAGGCAGACAATTCCTGCAGGCTGCTGGGAATTGTAGTGCACTAAAGCCAGCAGGCAGGAGTGGGGACAAAGCCAGGCTGCCAGCTGGCTGCTGGCCCGGCCCAAGCTGCTCCCCTTGGCAGAGCCAGCACCAGACCTTGCCCCCGGCACGCAGAGACCCCAGGAAACCTTCATCTGCCTCCAGCACCCGCCACCTCTCCAGAGCTCTGAGCATCCTGCCGTGCAGCTTGGCTTTTGTTTGCCAGCTCAAGAGGAGTCACTGGGAAGAGAATGAGGTCTGGGCTTTTTCTTTTTTCCCCTTGCCCTTTTATTTATTCTTCCCTATTAAGAACCAGCTCCAGCTCATCAGTAAGACCTGGGAACAGCAATTCCCGAATAAGAGAGACGCTGTAGAAAAGCCTTGCCTGATCACAGCCACTTCCCAAACAAAGGGGCTCAGACTATTCACTTCCTTCCCTGCCCTTTTCCCAGAAAATCCACCCCAAAGAACAGCTTGTTCAATAAGCCGTCTGCTCCGTAATCAGACTAACCCAGTAATAAGCACCGGGCTCATCCAGCTCGGCACAGCGCTCCCCGGTTCCTGGGAGGATGGAAATGCCCTGCTCCCCAGGGAAACGGGCAGGCACCGAGAGGAGGCGGCTCTCACACCGCACATCCAGCACTCTGGGCGGGGGAGAAGGGGGGCACCTATCTCAGTTGCCTCCCGGAGCCGTGGTTTAGCCCTCCCCAGGTAATTGTGCATGGAAATGGATTCCCATTTCTCTGCTCAATCGTCCTGTTTGCTGTCACAGCCGAACGTTTTGCATGTGCAATTACCCGTCCCCGCACATCTCTGTGGGCACGCTCAGGTGTCGCCTGCCAGCCTCGGGCGGCCGCCGCGCAGCCACATCACGCTGCATTTGGGCTCTGATAGCAGTCAAGCAGAAGCCATTTTCCATATGAAGCTGCAGGACCTATGGGATAAATAAATGGGTTGGAAAACCAGGCTGTATAATGAGTTAATTTAAAACCTGCCTTCCCTTCTTGTATATTAATTTACTTGGCATTATGTTTAATCTTTCACTTACTGGGTTGCGTTGGTTTCTTTGTCTCCTTCCCCCTCCTGCAGGTCCCTGGGATGCTCTGCCTTCGGCTGGAGCAGAAGGAAGCTAAGCCAGGGCTGGAGAGTGGGAAGCAGACCTGGGCCAGAGGAGCTGCTGTGTCCCGCAGGAGCTCAGAGTGCCACCTTGAAGGCTTTTGTTCTTGTGGATGCCCAGCAGGTGTGGACAAATTCCCTGCAAGGGAGGGGAGACCACCACTGGGTATCCCTGGTGTCATTCCCAGGGTGCTAATTCCTTTAACCAACTGGGAGGATGGCACAGGGAATTAATCAGCTGTAATAAGGACAATTGGAGCTGACAAAGCAGCAGGAAGTGGAAGCAGAGGACTGGGTGGAGAAGCTGAAATTTGGCTGGGGATGATCCTGCCCAAGCATCCGTCATGCTGCTCCCATCCTCCTGGCAGCAGCCAGGAAACCTCGGGTGTGAGTGGATGGCACTTCACATGAGCACCTCTCTGAAGGGCACGGGAGGCCAGTGCAATGAATAAAAGGTTGCTGCAGCAAGGGAAAGCAGGGAAGAGCCGACAGCAGCAGCTCTGCAGTGAGAATGAACAAGTGGACACTGGTTCAGGCCTTTGTGTCACTGTAATGGGCTCTGTGCCCACGGCTGGTCTGGATCCCCACTGGATTGCACACTGGTCTGGTCCAAGAGAAACTTGAGGGTGGGTATTGCAGACAGGGAGAAGTGGGGAAGGAAGGAGCAGCAGGCAGGGCTTGGCAGGGCTCACCAGCAACCCAGCGATGCTGCAGCAGTGAGTGCCACAAAGTGTGGCAGGAAGGACAACTCAGTGGGAGCATCCCCAGCCATTCCCATCACCTGTCTCCCTGACAGGGGATTAGCTTAAACTGTCTTTTAGAAGGACTGACTGACCATCTGAAAGAAAAAGAGACTGTTGTGGATCTTATTTAAGATAGACTGACCAGAGAAACTGTCCCTGAGGCCATGCCAGAGAGAGGCAGATGGATGCAAGACCCTGGGGCTGCATCCAGCCCGGGGAGCACGGGGTCACAGGCAGGAGGTTTGATGCATTCCCGCGGCCTCTTTCTGCTGGGGGAGCATGGGGAGCATCACAGCAGCTGCTGCTGGGAACATCCCCTTCCCTCCCCTCTTGCTAACGAACGTAGGTGAAACTTGCTGTGCCATGACTTTAATCAGCAAAGAAAACTGCAAAGCCTTTTTTTCCCTTTCCCCACCTGCTGAATTCAGCACTGAATGCGAATTAGGTGGCGTTTGGGCTTGGCTGCACGCCCGCTTCCCGTGTTCATGCAGGGAGCCAGACTCTCCCGCACCCCCAGCCTCGCGGGCTAATCCGAGCGGCGCCTGGATCAGCCTCTGGCATTTCACACTGTGCTCATAACCCCCGGGGTTTAAAGGCTGCTTGCTGCCGGCTCAGCCGGGGAGTGGGACTGGCCCCTGGCACCCATGGGTGGCTGGGCAGGGTGACTCCAGCAAGACGTGCCTCGCCAACCTTGGGAGCCAAGTGCAGCTCCCGGGAGTGTGTGGTTGCATTATCCCACAGCCGGTGTGCTCAGCAGCAACAGGCTGCCTGCCCCAGGAAGGGATGCAGGAGTCAACATCCTGGAGTTCTGCATAGGTGTGAGCCCAGGTGGAGCTGTTCCCCCGGGCTCACACCTATGGGTCCATGAGCATGGCAGGAGTAATTTGTGGCTCCATTAGCGCTGGGAGTCAGCATAGCAGCCCTGCAGTGTGTCCATTTGATAAGAAGCAAGTTCCACTGAATAATGAGCAGTAATTGGATTTCAGGGTTAACCAGCTTGCAGCAAAAATAGAAAAGAACAGAAAGCCATTGGATATTTCTGTTCTGGCTCATCAGACACTGGAAGTTTATCTCTGCTGAGAATAGCAGAGGAGAGGTAAAGTTATTAGTGACCATCAGAGCATGGTGATACCATCTCCCTCTTGCGTTTAGTGGGATGAGTCTGTTCGTCCTCTGTGAGTTTCATTTAAGGCTGTGGAAGTTTATAACCCCCCTGCGGGAGAGCTCCACCTGTGCAGCAGTGCAGTGTGGCAGAGAGGGGAGAAACCAGCTCTCCCCAGTGTGCAGGAGCACCTGGCCTTTCTGCTGCCAGCTTGAGGCAGAAGGCAATGTCTCCTGCCAGTGTCACCTCATCCAGGTGACAGCCTGGTGGGGGGAAGGCCAGCAGATGTGCAGCACCACCATGCCTGGAGCTGCTGTCACCTTCTTCCAGGTGGCACCGTTGTAGGCAGGGTGGGCACAGGTGGCTGTGCCAAGCGCTGGGAGGTGCACACAGCCATGGTGGCCCATCTTCCAGTGAGATGAATTAATGCTGGGAGTGGTGCAGAGAACGGCTATTAGCACAGGGCAGAAGGGAGAGCCTGTCTTGTAAGATGAAGCTGAAAGCACTTGGCTTGTTTAGCCCGGCAAAGAAAGGCAAAACAGGAATATGATTACTCTCCATAAATATATCAAGCCAGTAAACATCAGGTACAGAAAGGAACCATTTAAGCTAAAAGACTGTTCTGGCACAAGAACAAATAGGCTTAAACTGGCTAATGTAGGCTGGAAATTAGGAGACACTTTTTAACCATGGGAAGCAGAGGAGGAAAAATACCTCATTGCTTTTCCAAAAGGAGCTAGACCACCATATGAAGGGAGCAGAAAGCCAGCTTCCTGCAACTGCAGGTGTCTGGGGGGGGGACCCAGCAGGGTCCTGCCATGTCAGGCTCCTTCCAGGGTGACCGGGTGCACAGTGCACAGCCGGCAACTTCAGAGGTCCCAATTTCCTAAGGCTGGGAGCCCTGTTCCTGCAGGCAGGGCCTGCTGACACCAGTCTGCCTCTGTTCAGGGCTGGGAGGCACCTGGGACAGGGCCCCAAAGTGCTTGGGGTGGAAGGGGTAATGAACCAGAGGCAGCCAATGGCGTCTACCAGCTTGGAAGGTGACACAGGAGCAAAAGCTTCGCTGAGCAGAGCAGGGCAGCTCAGAGCACCTGGATTAGGGCTGGGAATCTGCTCCTATCACTGCTTGGTCTGGATTTTCACTGGGAATGGCACACAGCTGAGCCACCAACTCCAGATTTTACCTCCTGCATGAAATTATTCTCAATTCCCTGTATATTCTAGGGCCTTCCTAAAGGATGGGTGAAGAATCTGCTGATGAGGACTCTAATCAGTTTTGAGAGCAGGTAATTTCTCAGCTAGAGATCATCTCCAAACAGGAAATCAGATTCAGGAGATATCTGCTTTATGCAGCACATCATGGTGGACTCAAGCAAAGTTTGTGGTAATAAGCAGAGCTGGAATAAGATCATTATTAACATTATGCATTAATTACTTTACAAGCCTCCTACCAGGTGTGCTTTCCTATCTCACTCATCTCTAGTATTAATGGAACAGGAATAATTCTAGACCCAATTCTGGCATCTGGGCAGGTTTTTTTGGTGACGTTTCCCCTTTCTGATACTGGAGGAAAGATGTTCCCTGCCTTCATTGTGCATTTAGAGTTTGGCAGCGTGCCTGGGATCGTAGTAAGACAAAAAAGCATTTGAAGGAAGCGGCCACTGGATGGAGCCTTAAAGGTCATAACAATTGTCGGCTCCGGTACAGATGGTGCTCACTGATGAAAAACATCGAGCTGGGAAAGCAGCGAGCATCAGGGCTGCGGGATGCTGCAGAGCCCAACTCCACCAGCCCGATCCCAGCTCTAGACACCTGAGCCAGCTGCCAGCACCTCTGCCTGCTCCTGTCCCCGGGTCCTGCCCTCACTGTGGCAGCTGTAGGTCGCTCGGGGCAGGGATGCACTCACACCCCGGGATACTCTTAAACACCTCACCAAACACCTTGCTTCATTCCGGCAGGACAAATAGAGATAAGTGACTGTGGGAAGAGAATTCCCGTTTTGATTAAAACCCACAGACCTGCAAGCCTCGGCTCCCGCATGAATAAGGATGAGGATAATATTGGCAGGAGAAAATGAAAACATCTGATGATATCTGAAGCAGGTGTGGCAGGGTGTCAGCTTTGGGAAAGGGATTCACAGCTTTCTCCTGGACCGGGTCTGGTGTGCCGAGCCCTTGGCAGCTCCACTCCCTGCAGCCCTGGGAAGGGGTAAGGCAAACTCAGCCACTGGGATAAGAATTTTCGGGATGAGTGGACAAACGCGCTCACTAAAACGGGCTCTGCAGGGGGGACGAGGGCCATCACTGGGTCCAGCTGTTGGGGCTCATCCTCATGGAACACCCGGGGAGTGATGGAGAGCTACGGGGGGTGCGGTGCATCCTGGAGGGGATGTCAAACAGCGCTCCCTCTGTGCAGGCGCTCTCCCTTTAAAGCAATCCCGGGGCCGAGAGCGGGGAGGAGGCGGGGGCGGGCGGGGGGCGCGGCGCCTCGGTTCGGCGGCGGCTGCTGCGGGAGGTGGCCGGCGCCGCGGCGGCGAGCGGAGCCCGGCAGTAGCCGCCAGCCCCGGGGTATGCGGGTGAGCGGGAGAGGAACGCGGAGGAAGGCGGAGAGCGGCGGGGAGCGGGGCGAGAGAGCCCGGCCGAGCCCTCCCGAGCGGCGGAGGATGCGCCGAGCCCCGGGGAGTCGAGCCCAGCTGCAGCGCGGCGCGTCCCGCCCGGCCGCCGCCCCAGCCCGCGCAGGTAAGGGCGGCGGAGGGGATCGGGGGCACCGGAATGGGATTTTTGTGGGGGGGAGAATATCCACCCCCCCGGAGGCAGCGGGGACACCCGTGATCCCTGGGGACCTGCGGCTCTGCAGCGCATCACTCGGCAAGTGGGACTCGATCTTCTCGCAGCGGGGCTGAGATGAGGGAAGGGTCCCCCCGCGGAGTGAAGGGCTCCCCCGGCGCGAAGAGCTCCGTGGGGCAGGCAGAGACAGGGTCGCCGTGCTCTGGGCCCTCCCAATGCCCCGAGGGGCTGGAGGCCCAGCTCGGAGCGAAGGCAGATGCTCAGTGCCAACCTCAAAACCACCCCGATCGAAGCTCGGCTTTGAGGTTGGATGCATCCAGCAACCTCAGGCAGCTGGCGCGAGAGGCAGGCAGAGTGTGGCGTGAGGTGACAGGTTTCCATCTTGCCACCTGCTCCCCAAAACCGGCCAACTTTGGGCTGCTGCTGTGGGGCACCTCGCCCCCAGCGGTGCTGGTGGGGGCAGTGGGAGCCGGTCCTCACTCGGACTAAAGCTAGAGATGACAAGGGTGCCGGGAACATCACAGCTGGCTCCCTAGGGACTGCTGGCTCTATGACGGATTACACTCCAGGCTTAGCGACAACAGGGGTGCGATTTGATCCCAGACACTTTGTTTCCAGCTCTCTGCTCATCAGAGGATCTGCCCAGCTAGGGGAGCTGCCTGTGTGCTTCTTGCTCCCCTGCTAAATTAAGGCAAATTGCCAAGCTGGCCCCCTGCTTCCTTGCCCGTGTCTCTATTGAAAAACTGAGTCTGATCTCATGTTCCTCGACTTGTACAGGAGCAACCCACCACAACAGCGACTCGAGGGCCCCAGGGCTCTCCTTTTATCTGCTGCGCTGCTAACAGAGGAGAGAGAGAGGTTTAATTATCCTCAAGTGTCAGTTCAAGATAGATCTGCTGGGACACAGCTCTTGGCAGGTGCAAAATAACAGGACGTTTTCATGCATGGGAGGCTGAGCTGGGAACAGTTCAGTGGTTTAATTGGAAGGGTTCATATCAGGGTACAGAAAATGGGACAGTGCAGGCTCCGGCAGTGATCCTGGTGCTGCAGCTGTGGGAATGGAAGATGGATGCCAAAGGCTAAGAACTTTCTCTGGTGCATTGTTTTGTGGGCTTGGAGCAGAGCTGGTGCTCCGGGCTGGTAGCACAACCCCAAGGCCATGCTGTCCTGTGACCTGAGAGGTCCTGATGTGTTTTCAGTCTCACTTTGTACCTCAGCTTTTTCAGTCGGTTCCCCTGAGAGTCCTTGCAGGGCCACTGGGAGATGTGCCCTGTTTTATGGGACATCCGAGAGCTGAGAATGAGTGAATTACTCCAGAACCACGGCACTCTGGGGCTGTCTCCTCGGTGAGTGAGGTGCCATGGTCTCGGGGCTTATGGAACAGCTTCTCCTCCCTCCTCCTGCCAAAATCCCTGAAATGGTTACAGGAGCTCTCAAGTGCTTGAAGAGTTTCAGTTCCCCTTCCCTCACCAAACAGCTGTGGCATGGGTGTTTGACTCCCAAGGGAATGTCTCCACCCTGCTGGGCTGCAGTGCTGGATTCATTGAGCAGCTGTCTCCTCATCTCCTGTCCAATCCATGCCATGGTTGTTTGCCCCTGGTGCCAGATTTAGATCTGGAAGCAGAACCTCCTCCAGCAGTGGCATCCCATAACAGCCATATTGCTACCCCAAAATGAGACTTCTCTATGTCCAGACCCTATAATCAGCCTNCTGTGCTCATTCCCAGGGGACCATGGGACAGATGTTGTAAAAAAACACCGGCTCCATCTCTTCTGGCTCCTTGGAGGGGATGTGGTATCCTGATTTTTCTGGTGAAGTCATGGTGTTGTGCTATTATAGTTAGGTTCCTTGTTTTAGGGCCCAATATAATCACTTAACTGTACTTCATTTCAGTGCTGGGTGCAACAAACCAGCCCTCACGCAGTTCCTACAAGCACAAAACAGTTTGTGTTAGAGGTCTGGGCTTGGTCCTGCCTCATCTCCAGCAATCACGTTGTAGCCTCCCTTGTTAATTGCTGGTGTCTTTTTCTGACACTGTGAGAGGACATTCAGTAAACACGATGAGTTTCGTAGTTGTGCTGAAATGGTATTTTCAGGAAGACCCAGTTATTAAATGTCATTTTGGCATCATCTCCTTCACGCTTGTGCTTGGTAAATGCTGCCACTTGCTTGTAGCCATGCTCCAGTCCTGCCAGAGTCACATGCCTCCTTTGCAAATCTGCATTAGTGAAACTTGGTTGTTGCTTGGGTGAAGACCTTGTGGATACTCCGGTGCTGTGCCCTGTGTGGTGCTGGCCCTGATGCAGGAGTGCTGGGTGTTGGGTGTCTGGCTACTGGTGGCTTGAGGGAGGGCAGCTCTGAGAGGAGGCTTTCTGTCCTTTGTCATGGTTAACTGTGCCAGAGTCTCTGACAAAGGCATCTTGGAGGTGAGATTGAGGAGCAGAGGCTCCTCCTCACTTCCCTTTGGAGGTCAACCATCTGGGAGGTGGGCTGGACCAAGTAAGAGCAGAACCCTCACTCATTTCAACTACAACAATCTTTTGGTACCACAGGAACATATTTAGACTTGATATATATCCCCCACCTTGACTTTGGGCTTTGGATCAAGGCGTTAAGAGCTTTTGATGCTTACACACACAATGAGGGGAAAAAAAATTAAAACCACAATCCTCACAATGTTTGCAAATCCAAGAGCTTATCGTCACCCTAGGTAGGCAAAACTAACCAAGGGTAGGATCAGTAAATCACAGAATCAGCCACTTTCATCATCAAACGTCAGGGCTGGGGCGCAGCTAGCACGGAGCAGCATAACCACACTGAGTCCTTTGGGAGGATGCTCAGGATCTGGCACCATGGGTTTCTCCTTTAATACCTTTACAGTGAGCAGCTTGGTAATCAGCAGGGATCCCAGCCATACGTGGATGGGGTTGGGCTTCAGATGGGTGTGACGAAGAAACAAAGGAGGACACTCACTGCATGAACCTCTTGCTGGGGGCTCTGCGAAGGACAGTGGCTCATTCAAGACCAAATGGGCTGACCTGATGCAAGCCTCCACCTTGGTCAAAGCGGTCTGATAACATCAGGCAATAACTGAACTGCTGAGCAGGGAGAGCATCCATACTTTTAGCCCTGGGAGGAGATTTAGGCCATCCCTGCAAAGCTGAGAACACCCTATCTGCCAATCAGCACATCAGTGCAACAGTAATAACAGTAAAGGGGCTGGTTGGTCAGCATCCCATCACTTTAGCCACTCTTCTACATCCGCTTGCCACCAAAGCCCCTCTCCAGTGAGGCCAGTCCCTGCTGCTGGTGAGCAGGGGCTGTCCTCTCTCTGTACTTGGTGTGGTGGGTAGGTGGAGTGGAGTTGTATGGTGAGGTGTGAAGGGATCAGGCTGTCCTGACACATCAGCGTCAGTGGTGCACGATACCCTGAGGCAGCCACTGCTGAAGCTGCCTGTGTGGGGGGTGTGTAGCAGAAGTGGGGAGAAGATGGGCTGGCATCCGGCCTCCAAATCTGTCCTTCTGCCATGCTGAAAGCAAACTCAGAGCCAGAAGTGGGACAGGTGGCATCTCCCTCACTGGTGCTTGTGTTGAACCAGGCTGGTGTGTGCTCCACCGGCAGCAGAGAGCCCAGGTTGTCCTGGGGCAAAGTGCCAGTGGACCAGGACAGCTCATCCCTTGGTAAAATCAGCAGGGACTCGGGAACCCTGCCCACAGGGAGCACTGCAAGGCTGAAGGTTTTTTCCCAGCATGTTTGGACCTGGGACATCAGCTGGAGCGACGGCGTCGCTTGAGCACCCCAGTGGTGTCAGAGTCTGGGGTCAGCCAGTCCATCTGGAGTTTCATGGCATTATCTCTCAAATGCCTTTAACTGCAATAGGATGGCCTGACTGATTGGATTGTGCTCTGTAATTAATTAGCTGGGTGCGCCGTGTGGGAAGCAGCATCAATGGGAAGAGAGGAGGGAATCTGCTGGCAAGAGCTGTTGAACTTCAAATGTCCATTTCTCATTAAACCAGCCTCGTGCAACGTTGGTCCCTGTGCACAGGGGGTTAGTTCCAGGGTCATGGCCCTTTTCCATATGAGGAAATGTTGTTTTGCTGCCTGACCATTCCCCCAGAGCCTGTGTCCTGAGAGCCCCAACCAACTTGCCTGGCCTCGGGGACCACTAGGAGTGAAGAGCTTGTTTGGGTTAGGATGTTTTGGGGGTGGTGAGGGGATGCTCCCTCCTGCCAGGGTGACAGACCCTGCAAGGACTGTAGGATGGCTCCAGGGGTTAGGGGCTTCTGGGCACGGCCGGCAGAATTCCCGTTGCTCTTCCTTCCCACACCAGAGCTCATGGGTTTCTCCCCACTCCCCTCGTGCTCCCAAACCTGCCATGCCTCTGCTCAGCTTCTTTGTCTACTTTTAGCATCCATTTGTGCCTTTAAACAGACAGCATCTCCCTTAGGGTGGGTTTTTTCCTTTGTGTTTACTGTGGAGATTAATCAGACCTGCAGCGTAAGGGAAACCTGCAACGAACGGCTCCTTGTTTATTGTTTGATTTGGGAAATGCTGCTGGGTTCTCATGTTTCAGGTCTGTGCTGTTTTTTAAGGAGTGCATTTTGGGAGTGTTGTGGGAAGGGGGGGTGTCCCTGTCTGCCCTGGGCAGGGGTCTCTCCTGGGCATGGCATCCTTTGGGCCTGGGGTCGCTTCCTCCCTCACTGGGTGGAGGAGAGAGGGCTCTTCTCAGGGTGCCTCCCCTGGGAGGTGAGACCTGTTTTTTGCTCAGGTGCCCCTACCAATCCATCTAACACCCATGGGTCTGTCTGCAGCTCCCAGGTTCCTCCAGCACCCATTTGGAATGTGGTGAGCTGAGATGTTTGCTGCTAACAGGCATCTCTGTGCTCTTGTAAAATTTCAAGCTGGCATGCGATGGGGAAACTGAACTTTGTCCATACGTGCCTGCTCAAAATAGTCCCTTCACCTCTGTTTGAGGGTCTGGGATGGGCTCCCCCACTCCTCGATGCTGCAAGGAGGTTGGTGTGGAGGAGGGCACTGTAAAACTCCAGAAGGTTGTTGTTGCTGCCAAGCTGGAGAAGAGTTGTAATGCCCTCTGCTCCAATGGCTGATAAATCTTGGAGGAAAAAACCAAAGAAAAACGAACAAAAAAAATCATGTGCCTGCTCAGCTTAACCCTCAAAGGAAAACCACGTCATTTTAAAAAGTAAAGCTGTTAAAAATAGAATTTTTTAGCAGAGAATGACACTCAGAGGAGTCAATGAGCTCTGTTTCAAGAGCTGGGAAACAAAACGCCCCAGGGGCTGTGAAAGGAAGTGTTTCCTTTTCCAACTCCCTGAGTGTCAGGTGTGGCTCCTCAAGCTTGTTGTTTTCCATCTGGCTGTGCCAGATCCAGCCAGGCTGTGGTGGTCCTTGGCTGCTCCCAGCTGCTGCTGCTCACGGGAAGTGGGGAATTCACCATCTTGGGAAGGGGAGAAGCTGTGACTCAGACTTGTGTTACATCTTGCCTTGGGTTTCCCACTTGCCAGCAGGGCCGAAGGGGAGGTGGTGAGCACCACGGAGCATCCCTTCCTTATTTATTTAATTTTTTAATTGGCTAAGGAGCCCTCTCATTTGCTTCGGTTCTGATTAATGAGACGCGCCTCGCTTTGACAGCGTGTCACAAGCAATAAATTTCTCAGGAGCTTCGGGGCTGTGTGGATGCCCTCGTGCTCTCCCCTGGATCACCCTCCTCCACGTCACCCTGTGCTGCTGCCCCAGCCCGGCCCTTGAGCAAAGGAGAGGAGGCTTGGGATGAAGAGGTCTGGGTGTGAAATTGGTGATCTCTTTGGGCTGGCCTCAAGGCTAGGGATTTGGGGGCTTCCTATATTCTTTGTCTGGGCTGGAAATTGGAAAGTAGAAATCGGCAAGGGCCCAGACAAGCTGTTGTTTAGCAGCCATGATCTCTGTTGTTTTCCCAAAGATCTCGGCTGTGCCTCAGGGTGTGAGCATTGTGCCAAGCTCCAGCTAATCTCACCAGGGGCTTGAGCTGGCTGGCAGTGAACCAGCATGCCAGTGAAGATCCTATGGGAGACTTTCATTCCCATTAAAAATGCACTTTTTTATTGGAAGGTTTTGCAGGAGGATGTCTCCTTTGGTGAGGAAAGAAGGGGATGGTCTCCAAAAGGAAAATCTAGATGGACCCATGATTTTCAAGGCATTTCCCATGGAGCTTTACCTAAAGGGGCCTGGTTGCTGCAGGGAGGTGCAGAGATGGAATTCTCCTCCCCTGCCATCCTGCTGAGGTCAGGATGTGGGGTCCAGTCCTCCTGGGATCCTTGCTCTGGAGCATCCTTGTGTGCATTAGGAGCATACAGCGCAGTTGTTGTGTAGTATAGGTGTAATGTGATGCTGACACAGGTGAGGAGAAGGGTCGTGGGTGAGCTGAGGGCTGCCACCCTGGGGCAGAGATGCTCAGCCACATCTGACCAGACCAGAGGGGGTTGGATGCTGCTTTGTTTGAGGGCGTGGACGCCTTGGTGCTATTTGTCACCTCTTGCTGGGTGACACTAACCTTCACTCTCCTGGAGTTGTTAAGGGACTGCTTGAGGTTTCAAATCATTGATGGGAAGCACTAACTATTAGCACTTCTTCTCTTTGTATTCGTGATGGATTCTCTTTAGGCGTTGCTCTTAGTGGCTCTCCACTGTTAGCTTTTGTTTTCTCTTCAATAGCTTGTCTAATAAACGCCATTATCTTGGGCACAAATCTACTTCATGTCTCAATTCCACTTGGCGAGAGTTGGTAATAACAGCTGAACAACATCCTTTGAAAAGGGACTCTGTCACCAGCAGCCCTGGATGCCACTTCTCCGCTTCCCACACTTGTCCCCAGAGCAGATAAAGACAAGGGGAAGGCGCGTGGCCAGAAAGCAAAAGGGACAACCTCCTGATAAATTGGATGTCTGAGCAGTGCCGGCAGCAGTCAGTGCAGCTGCTCTGGGGATCAGGGCAGCTCGGGCCCTGCCACCTTGGTCATTAGAGGAGATGTGTTTATGGCCTGGGATCCTTCCTAATTCCAGCAGATTAGGGGAGAAGGATGGTGGTGAAAGGTGACGGCTTGCAGGGAAGATCAGGAGTATTTCTTACAGCTTGAAGGAGCTTCTTATCTGTGGCCAAATCAAGCTGTTGCCTCCCAGTCTGAATCTGGTTCTGAAAAGGCTTTAACTAGTAGCTGCTGGGTGCTTACTGGGTTTTTGGGTGAGGGGAAGTATTAAGGCAGCTCCATGTTTTGGCCGAGGGCAGCGTGTTCCCAGCCCGTGGAGACCTGACCCTGGTGTCACTGCAGTGACTTTTGTTGCTGTCCCTACTGCATGAGCAGATTAAGTGGAGGGCGAGCAGTGTTTTAATTAGAACAAATTCTGTTTATTTCTGCTGGACCAGGCTGCGCTCAGGTGCTGTATTTTCAGAGCTTCCCAAGGAGGCTTTCCCGTTCTCAGGGGGAAGGGGACCACTGATAGGAGCAAGCTGCCCTACCTCCTCTCAGTTGTCCCATTGCTGGCATGTCTGGCTGCTTCCAGCATGTGTCCCCTCCCTGAGTTATAAATACTTTATCCTCTCAGTGCCTACTGCATCAAATATTTTTTTTAAATGGCATTTTCTTTTTCTATTTTTCCCTGACTCGGTTCTTGTATTTCAAAACACACCTGCCACGCGCGTAGCGCTCAGACATGCTCTCGGCTTCCCCCCAAATGTAATTGCTTTAAAACTGCAGATAGTTGGCGAAAGCAATTTTCTCTCCATTACAGAAGACTCCAGCTCCTCTCATCCTTCATGCAAGTCACTCTCCCTCAGCCCTGCCTTCTCTCTGCCACTCTGCAGTGCTCAGCACTGGGGCTGGTGGTACCTCTGCTTTCCCGAATCAAGCTCTCACTTTTCCGGGCTCGAGCGGTGCACCCTGAGGACCTCTCAGGGGGAGAAAAGAGGCTTCTACCACAGCTTCTGCTGAGCAAGGGCAGTGCTGGCCGGCAGCAAAGCCCTTCCCTTGGCCACACTGATCTCCCTGGTGGGATGGGTACCTGTGCCAGGCACGTGTTTGCCGTGGTTTTGCAGCTCCACCACGCACACATTTAACATGCTCTTTCTGTCCGCAGGACGTGTTCAGCTTTCAAAGACATTAATGATGGAAAATAAATTGAAATCCAAGAGAAATAATCTTTAGGCATTCTCTGTAGGCCTTGTCTTGCCTTGCCTTCCTCAGCCATGTTGAAGGCTGTGGCTGGAGGGGAATACAAATGAGGAGGAGCCCCAGGTCCCTCTGATCTGTTGTGATGTCTTGTGCTCAATGGATCTCGAGCAGGGAGCCTGTCCACTCACTGGTGCTGATAAACCCAAGGGGGGCTGGAGATGGTGGAAGTCATGAGGGGTTGCTGGACTTTCCTGGAGGGTTTGGGGTCCTGAGTTAAAGGAGGTTGAGGCACACCAGGTTTTCTGAGGGTCTGTGCCCTGCCTGGGGGCTTTTAGTGTCACTCTGGCATGGGGCAGCAGTTGTCTTTGGTTCTGCACCAGCCTGTCCCAGGGAACCAGGCCCTTGTGTCAGCTGCCCACACTGCAGATGGGGCCGGGTCAAGGTAAATGAACCTGAACATGCTCCGTGCTCACTGTGGCTGCAGTGTGCCCTGCCCTGTGCTCAGACACCCATAGGTGCTGATGTCCTGCCTGGAGGGAAAGATGTGATTTCCCCAGGACCACCACCCACAGCAGGTAGGGATCCTGCTGGCCATCAGCCCTGAGATGTCCCTGCTGAGGCCAGAGGCATCTCCAGAAGCACCCAGAAATGTCTTGGCACCCTCCCAGCAGGAGAGGATGCAGCGGCTTTGTCAGCATCAAAGCTTTTGGTCCCTGGAGGAGAGCCAGTGTGCCTTAAAACGTGCTCCTTTCTCCTGCCCTGCTCCTGCAAAGTGAGTATGGAGCTGGCATGGATGGGGAGTCCACAGGGAGCCATAGCTCACACTGGCCTCTGGCGAGAGGCTGTTAAAGCACCACTGCCTATCTTAGCTGGCCCCTGGGCTGCTCTTGGACATGAACCAGCCTCGTAATGAAAGCTTTCTCTATGTCTGTTTGTTTTCTGAGCATGATTTATGTCTGAAAAATCCTGTTGCAGCCGAGCCCGGAGCACTTCAAAGACACTGCAGGAGAGGAGGGGGCTCTGTAGGGACCCTGCCTCTGCCAGGTGTGGAGAGTAACCTGGCTGGCCACCACAGCCAGCTTCCTACTCCCAAGGGATTTGGCTTGGTGTGTTGAGGGATACACTGAGCTTGGCTCCCACAGCACAGATCCATTGCTGTGAGAGCCTGGTACATACCATGTCCTCCCAGCCTTGGATATTTGGAGATGCCTATATGAAGAGCTGAGGGTTTGGGTTTGGGTGGGGAGGATTCATGGTCTGAAGCCTGCTGTAGTTGTCACATTGGCATTTTGAGCGGTGCTTGTGCATCCCTCTCTTAGGGAATGATGCTGGTGGCTTCTCCTTCCCACTAGGACGGAGTCAAGGCTGGCTGGCTGCTCCAAGGTGTTCCACAGCTCCCCAAAGTGGCACTTCTTGCAGTGCATCCTCCCAGTCATGCAGTTCTGTGTTGTCTTAATAGTGTCAAGCTCTGAATGAGTTCAGGCAATTTGCTTTATAAAGCAATGCACTAAATATGTCAACACTCAGTGCATGTTTTTAATATAATATTTCAGATTGTTTTGAAAGAAGCCAAGATCCTGCTTTCCCTCTTCATTAGGAACATTTTATGTGAAAGAGATGAACAATAGAGAGAGTTTGCCAGAGAGAAAGCTTTCCCAAGTATTTGTTGCTGCTGAGAAATCAGCTGCTTTTTACAAAAAAACACAACTCTCAAAGCATAACTATCAGGGCAATTAAGCAGCTTGTAAGCTGCCAAGGAAGGTTGTAGAATTGGCTTTGCTGGAGATGATGGAGGCCAGGCTTGACCGTAGCCATTGGGTGTGCTTTAGGCACAGTAAATCCCAGTTTCCAAAGGGGAAATGGACTAGATGACCCACCAGTAGCCCCTGGCCTCCTGGGAGCTTCACACAGACAGTCTGAGCTGCTCTGGCATGAGCAGTTCCAGGCTGATGGAGTGAGTGGGTTTGTGAATCTCATGCTGTTTCAGCCCAGAATTGATGCCTTTGGCTTTTAACTCACTTCCCAGCAGAACCAGGGATGGGTTCTGTCCTGGTCTCCAGCTGGGAGACTTGGTCTCCTGCCATGGAAAGGGTAAGACTTTCTGCCTGCTTGGTTGCAAAGCTCTATTCTGGCTGATGCTACTCAAAAGAAAAGAAACTCAAAAAATCCCACTGTGGTACTGAAAGGAAACTGGATTCTTGTCTGTCCTCCGAAGAGTTTCTCTTTCATCACAAGCTAGAGGAAACTTAGAGGGAACAGGAAACTCCCCTCTTCAATGAGGACAGACCTGGAGAGACGATGGGAGCAGCTGTTTCCAAAGCCCCTGCCAGCCCTAGCTCTCTTTCCATCAGGCCTCCTCAGCTGAGGTCTCAGGAGGTGTTCTGAGATTACTTCCTCATGAAAGGGAGGGCAGGCAAGAGCCTGGAGCCTTCCTGCCATGGGAAAGCCTGTCTGAGAGGCTGAAAGGGAGCCCCAGCCTCATTAGCTGGGGTGGTTGGCCCTGGGGAGGTGGATCCTGGAGAGGGGTTGAGTGTAGAGGGCAGTCCTACAGCCAGAATCAGCCCAGGAGAAATGGTCCAGAGACTGTGCAGATGTTGGCATGACAGCTGGCTGTGCTGGGATGTGGGGCTGTGCTGGGATGTGGGGCTGTGCTGGGATATGGGGCTGTGCTGGGATGTGGGGCTGTGCTGGGCTGTGGGCTGTGCTGGGATGTAGGGCTGTGCTGGGATGTGGGGCTGTGCTGGGATGTGGGCTGTGCTGGGATGTGGGGCTGTGCTGGGCCGTGCTGGGTTATGGGCCGTGCTGTGATGCTCTGACCCAGGGCAGAGCTCTGTGTGGCTCTGAGGTGAGACCTGGCGTTTTGTGTGTGCTCATTGCAAGATGCTGCTGGGCCAGGGGAGAGGGTTCCTGGGGATGCTGCTGCCCTGCTGCACCCAGGACAGGCAGGGTCTGGTTTTCCTTCACCTCCTGGTAATCCTCTAGTCAAATATTCTTCCTGCAGATCTGATTTTTATTTTTCTTTTTTCCCTTTTTTTTTTACCACTTCTAAATGGAGTGTTTAAGCCTATTCTTTTGTTTTCTGTGAAAGGAGCAGTAAATCCTTTATCCTGCCTGGCTATTTCTGTGTGCGTGTTTTCTCATTGTGCTCTATCTTGTCAGCTGTGTCAAAGCCTGGAAACCTTGGCCTCTGTTGGACTTCAGACTTAGATTTCTCTGTATTTAACAACACAGGCTCCCTTGGACGAAGTTCTTTTTTCTCCCCTTGGTGTCTTTTTTTTTTTTTCCCCCCAAAAAATACCTGGTTAAAAAAAATCCCTGACAAAAGGGAGTGAGCAGAGTGGTTGTTGGGTTTGTTCCCAGCACATCATGCCAGCGCTGGCAAGGAGTTACAGCCGGCACGTCCTCCTGTCCCCCGTGCCTCTGGGGTACCGGGGCTGCCCAGGGAAGGGGAACCCCCCTGGGTGAGGAGCTTTCTGGAGATTAGCTTGGGATCGGCGGGTGCCTAATGCTCAGGCAGTGGATGTGATGAGCACAAAGGCAGGATTTCAGTTGGATTACCGCGGGAGAGGCGCACGGATGGCTGCCTCTGTGCCGGGGCCGTGTGCCAGCTCCACTGCCGTGCCCACTCCTGGGACCAAGCGTGGGGTTTCTCCCTGGGGGGATCTGATGGAGTGACAGCTGATCAACCATTCCCATGTCTGGAGAGAGGAAGAAGGGGCTGTGGCACTGATGGCTGCAGGAGGGATCGAGGATGGTGGCAAGTGAACTGCAGCCCCACTCTGTGCCCTGACAGTGGTGGCAGCAGCCTCAGGAAGCCAAGGGAGGTTGTAGAATTGGCTTTGCTGGAGATATTGGAGGCTAGGCTTGATGACTGGGCATGCTTTAGGCACAATAAATCCCAGTTCCCAAAGGGGGAATGGACTAAATGACCCACCAGCAGCTCCTGGCCTCCTGGAAGTTTCAGCACTGTGGTCTGAGCTGTGCTGGCATGATCAATTCCAGGCTGGAAGAGTGAGAGGGGTTGTGAAACTCATACTATTTCAGGCCAGAATTGATGGCTTTGGCTTTTAACTCACTTCCCAGCAGGACCAGGGGTGGGTTCTGTTCTGGTCTCCAGCTGGGAGCCCATCAGCTTGTGGCCCACATTCCCTGGGGTCAGCTCCACCAGCTGTGCTGGTGCTCCATGAATGCCATGGCAGCTCACCACACCAGGCAGCATGGGCATTTGTGCAAGAACAAAAGAATAAACAATGGAAACTGTGATTAATTAGTGCAGCTAATTAGCAATGTGCTTGGCCTGGGCTGGAACTTGGTGAGGTGCCAAAATCAGAGAAGCTGCAGGAGAAACTCTGACTGGAACAGCTTTGGGGAGAGAGCAGGGAAGGGGAGAGGATGCTTTCCCAGCATGTCTTTGCAACTTGCCACACAGACAGGTCAGAATGGGGCTATCACTGGCCTTACACCCTGCAGGTGCTGCTGCTGCCATCCCCAGCAGCATCTTCCCATTCCCTGATGCTGCCTGTGCTGAGAGATCATTTCCCTAGCCACAGTCAACATCAGGAGCTGGGTGTTGCACCAGTGCTGCAGGTGTTAATTAATGAACTCTCCTTAGGGTTGGTAGGGTTGCCTTCCCCATGGAATAGGATCCCACTTGCTTGTCTTCCCCTACACTGTACAGCCGCCTTTTTCTTTGCTCTCCATTTGCAAATTAGTGCAAGGACCACGATCAGCAAACAAATTTGCAGCGAGCTCATGGCGGGCTTGGAGATTTGGAAGAATCCTTGGCAAATATTTGCCAGCCTCCACCGCAAACCTTGTGAATACTTTTCATGACAGAGAGATGCTGAGCTTAGCTGCCAGCTTGGGGTAGGATGGCAGACCTCGGGTAGGGGATGGCTGTTAAAAAATTCCTAAGCTAAGAGGGATTGCTTAACTTGCTTAAACCCCTCCTGTCCTCTGCCCTCACACTGTGCAGTGTGGAGACAGGAGATGGGATGTGCATGGCCACCAGGCTGGATGGTGTGTGTGGGTGTGAGGGCCAGCCCGCGGGACTGGGCACCACGACACCGTGCCCACAGGTCAGGGCGGCTTCCATCATTGACCACGGTCAGGCAGCCATCCATCCCTGATGAGGTTGATCCAACCCAATTTCCATGGAAGCCTCCTCGTCTCCCTCCAGGCCCCAGCTGCCCCGCCCTGGGGATCACACATGGAGAAGCTGCTATTCTCACATGCTGCTGCACACAGCTGCCGTCTCTGTTTGCGTGGAGAAGCTTGGAAACAAGAGGCCCCAAAAATCTCAAACTCCAAAACCACCCCAGCAATCAGGTTTCTCCTGATAATGGAGTACTGATGGAAATCAATACTCCAGGTTCATCTTCCTGGAGGAAGATGTGGGGGGGGGGGAACAGGTGAGCACCCCTACACCCGCTTTTCCCCTCCGAGGGGCGCGGGGTGGGCGTGCAAAGGGTCCCCACGAGGGCAGTGCGGGGCTGTGGAGGCCTTTGCTGTCACCACTGGATGGCTGGGTGGGAGGTGGCAGGCATGGGTTTGGCCTCTGTGGCCCAAAGTTTGGGCCTGGCTGCTGATGGGTCCCCCAGAGCTGTGGTGGGGCCTATGGACTTGGGGGGGGCTCCACTCTGTTGTGCCCGACCCCTGCCCCGGCGTTGTTCACCTTCATCGTGGCAGGGTGGGGATATTTTATTGTATTTTCAGTAATACCGTCATTTGGGAGATGTATAATAGTGCTTTTAATAATTTTTAAGGGTCTGTTTTAATCAGGGGGCTTGGACTAGATGACCTCCAGCGGTCCCTTTCAATCCCAACAATTCTGTGAGTGCAGCCGTAGCAGGATCACATCATTGCCATTAAAAGGTGGCTGCACCGAAATGCCATTTGCTCAGCGAGGTCTGAAGCAGTGCCCTTTGGAGTAATTGGGAAACGTGGCCCCTTTTTTGAGGACAGGACAGTCTATTTTTCAAGGTGTCATCACATTATTATTAATTTGTTAAACACTGACTGCTCAAAACTGTTTGAGACGCAAAAAGAGGATGTGAGTTCTTCCTTCGGGACCTCGCCACTAAATGAATGTATTAAATCAAACTCTTGCTGGAGAGGAGAGTGCTGCATGTGAGAGTGAAGCTGCTTAGAGGATGGGTGGATGGTGGAACCTCTATGAGCAAAGGGTATTGCTTCCTTTTCAGTTTTGAATTCGGGAGAAGTGATCACAGATCGGTGGGTCAAGGACCTGCTTTCTCAGCATTTCCTAGTGGAACCCCTTGACTTGTGAGCAATGGAGAGAGCTCCCCTTGTCTTGTGAGACCTTTGGCTGGGTCTGTTAAGCTGGGGGGTCCTTCCCTTGCATGTTCATGGTTGTGTGCATCAGCACGGGCCAGGGGCTGCTTGCCCAGGTGAGCTTGTGCCTTCTCTCCTTCCCCGCTAGTGATGCTGAAAGTAAATAACATTTTCTGGGAAACTGCCCCCAAGATTCACCCTGTGCCTGGCAGGAGCCCCTCATGGGGTGCTGGACCTCTTCAGGTATCCACATCTGCTTAGTGTCCAGATCTAAGCAGATCCCACTGGCTTCCTCTCCTTGATGGTGGGGACGAAGGGAAATAAGAACAATACAGAAAAATATCAATATATTAAGTTCTTCACCGTCCTAACTTTCAAGTCAGCCTTTCTGTGGGGTTGGGTTTGCTTGGTGTGCACCTGAGGCCGTGTGTTTCCAGCCTGACACCTTCTGTGCCTTCCCACCCACAGCCCCCTGTGCCCAGGAGCCATGAGCCGCCCTCAGCGCCCGCAGAGCCTCCGGAGCAGCCTCCCAGGCACAGCCCCCCGGCACTCTTAGGCTTCCCTGCTCCCCTGGAAGGTGCCCGTCGCTGGCGAGGAGAACCGGCTGCGCCTGCTCCCAGCCTCCTGCATCCCTCCCAAGGTAAGGATGTCCGTGAAGGGCAAAGGCAACCCGATTTCACTTGGCAAATTCAAGTGAAATCAGGTTGTTGCTTGTGTCGTTGCATCTCTTACCTACTTGTCTCCCTCTCGTCTTGCTGGGAGGAAAGGTGCTGGCTTGGGGATGAGAACTTCTCTTGCAATTGAACGGTGATTTTGAAGGCGGGGTAGCTGCTGGTGAAACCTGTTGCTTGCAGACTGTAACCCATTGGAATCTGCTCATAGTTTTAGAAACTACTCTGCTGCTGCACGGAGCCAGGCTTGGGTGGGACTGGCGCCTTGTGACTGCCTCTGCTTCCCTGATGTACTTCTGAGGATAATTGTCTATAATTTTCCTCTTAACGATGCTCTGGAGGCTTCCCAAGCACGAGCCGCCTTTCCTCCCAACTGTAAAGGGCCTTTGGGGTATTGGAGGATTCCTGCAATGGGAGAGTAAGGAATGGCTGGGGGAGGGCATTTGGGAGGGGCCCAAGCCCCTGTCCCACCCTCATCTGCTCCTTGCACTTGGCAGTAGGGTTCTGTTAAAGTTTAAAAGAATAGAGCTCAGTTTGGGGGGAGTGAGTAGGGGCTGATGTGGCCCAGCTGCATTCCTGATGGGTCCAAAATCAGTATTCATGGCTGAGGAGTGGAAATTGGAATTAGAAACCAAAAACCTGATTTCTGGGGTGGTTTTGGAGTTTGAGATTTTTGGGGCCTCTTATTTCCAAGCTTCTCCATGCAAACAGAGATGGCAGCTGTGTGCAGTAGCATATGAGAACAGCAGCTTCTCCATGTGTGATCCCCAGGGCAGGGGAACCGGGGCCTGGAGGAAGATGAGGATGCCACCAGTTTATCACGAGGTGGACATGGACATGAGACTCCTGTTTTGAGAGGTCTGTGAGAAAGTCAGAGTGGACCCAGAGAGCTCAAAGTACAAGTCAGAGCTGTGATCTGCCTTGTCCTGGTTCACTTTGGGAGCTCCCTGCCTGGAGCTGGGATCAGCTGGGATGCTCCAGCTGGGAAGCAGAGGCCAGTTAGCACTGGGAAGACTGACAGTAAACATCCAGCCAGCTCTAATCCTTCCAGTAGCTCCATCACTCCTGTTTTCCTAAGAGTTATTTGACTCTTTGTGTTGCACTTCTCAGACAAATGGCTTTTAAATAAAACCTCTGCTAACTCGTTAGGCCTCCTGTCCAGGTCACTTCCTGCATGGGTGATTTATAGGGCTGCTTTTAACATTTTATTAACTTTCAATTGCCGAGGCCAGTCAATCAGAGCCTATCCCATTAGCTGTGGTGAGTGGCTGCCCAGGGCATCAGGCTCTCCCACTGCCTCTGTCGCTTCTGGAGGGGCTGCGATGCTCCGAGACCAACCATGGTGAGAGATGGGAAAGAACAGGAGGAGAATTTAGATAAAGGAGGGATAGATCTGGACTGGATAAATGAATGCATAAGGGTTAAAGAGATAATGGGGCCTGTGATCATATCTGGGAAGGTGGCTTATCTCCTGCTGTTGATCCGTGATTTCTCGGCCGCATCTCCCGCAGCGTGTGCTGGACTGTGTGGTGATGGGAGAGGAGCGCCAGGGCTTGGCAAGGAGGTGGCTGCTCCAGACTGATCCCGGCAAGGCATCGCAGCTGGAGCATCCCTGGGTACGACGTGCCTGTATTGAACCCCTCCTGTGACAGTGCAAAGACAGAGCCTTCCTCCTTGCCTAGTGCATTTGCAAGTCCCCTTAGCTCCTGGCATCCCATCTGATCCAGTGGGCTGCCTTGAGCCCAGTTCCCCGCCATCTCAAACTCTCCTTTGCATCCTCCTCCGCCTTGGAGCCGAGCAGAGCCAAGCCCTGCAGCCTGGCACAATGGTGAGTGGGGCTGAGCAAGCAGAGACCACTCCAGCTGGGAAATCCAAAAGAGATGGAGATCGTAAGTGATGTGAGGCTGCAGCAATAGCTTTGATTATCTCTGGTTTAGTTGCTCCTCTCCCCACCATGCCCTGTCTTTGTTCCACCCGTGCTCAGAGATGTTATTCAGTGGAGTTTTCCAGCTCTTGGTAACAAGGAGAAAAAAAACCCCTGAACTCCTGCACAACCAGAGCTAATGAGCTCTCTCTGGAAATAAAAGCATCCTAAGGACAGCCTTGTGATATAGAACATCCCGTTCTCTGTGGCTGCTCTGGCCACTGCCTCTGAGCGATGGCCCAGCACAGGGCTGTTGGGAGCTGAGCAGAGCTGTCACCTCCCATCCTTCCTCCGAGCCATTGCTCATGTGAGGCACTGAGAAAGCTGAGCCATGGTTTGCTCCTCTGCCAGAGCTCTGTGTGGGGACAGGGATTTGGGAACATTTGTCCAACACTGTGATGCAGAGCCCATCACCTTGTACATCCTCGCAGGACAGGGCAAGGAGGGGTCACATGTCCCCACAGGTCAGGGCCAGCTCTTCCTGCCTTGGAAAGGGATTTGGGGAACAGCCTGGCTCCCATCCCTGGCTGGAGTGGAGAGGTGTAAGAAGGTGGGCTCACTGCAGCCCCACGTGTCTGAGGGAGCACAGACCTGCAGTCCCCACGGGCTGTGGGGGTTGTCAGGCACCGGGCTGGGAGATGTCTTGCAGCAAAGCTGGCATCTGAAAGCCATCACTTCTGATGTGCCCATGATTTGCTGGAACCTGCGTCTCCTTTGTCATTTTTCTGTCTCTGTCTCAAATCCCAGAGCAAAGACAGAGAACTTGCTCACAGAGACAAGCAGTTTTTTTTCCCCTCCACCTTTAAATATTTATTCTGAGCTCTCAAGATACACACGCCGTGATCTCAGGGGCCTGCCTGTGTGTTATGTCTCCTGCCTGGCAGAGCAGGGCTGGCTGCCCTTCCCTCTGGGGAGCATAGGCACAACCTACTCCCCCTCCTGCTGCCCCGTGCTGGGTCCCAGAGGAATGATGAGGTGTTCACCTCTTCCTACCCACGTGCTCCCATGGGAACAAACCCAAGACCTACAAAATGCTGTCCAAAGAAGGTGTGGGCTGGGAGCTGCCTCTTTGGGGCTGAGACAGAGGTAAAAGCAGCCTGGTTCCTCTGGTGTGGTCTGTTGCTGGGGTGGCACACCCCAAATGGCACCCACCCTTCTGTCCCCTGCCTGACTTCCCCTGTCCCTATTAGCACACAGTGCTGCCACTGGAGGCTTTTCTCTTCCTCCCTGCAGCTTGTTCAGGGCTCTCAAGGTCATGCAGGCAACACTGGAGCAACACTGCCAGCCTTGGCTTTGCAGCCTAAGCTGTGGTGTGTGCTCAGCTGTGGCCTTCAGCCCCCTTCCCTCCTTTTCTCCACTCTTGCTCTACTTCTCCGAGTCTTCCTCGTCCTGCTGCTTGGGTACACAGACTGCAGGAGGAGCAGCCCCTGGCCACTGGGATGCATGTGCCTGGCATGCCAATGAGGATTGAGGCTGGCACTGGCAGCTCAGCCTGGGATGTGCCAAAGCAGAGCCACACTGCAGGCACTCTCCCATGGTTCCCTTCAAAACAAGAGATGCAATCCCATCTGGCTGCAACTGCCACCTTCCAAGCATTTTTCCTGGAAGCTGGCTCTCCTGCAGGGCTGTCTCACCTCTGCCCCTGTTGTCTGGACCTGAGGGAGAGGGGATTTTGCATCTGCTCCTAGTAGCTGGAGTGTGGTGATGTTAAATTCCTACAAAAAAAGCCAGGAGCTGGTTTCTCAGCAGCTCTGCAAGGGATGAGAGGATGTCTGCCTTTCCAGGTGAGCACACAAATCGCTACCTCTGCCTCCAGCTGCTGCAGCCCAGGCATCCTGCTCAGCAGCTGGCACTCATCAACACAGAGGCTTGTCCCCAGCTGCCCCTGGCAGTGCCAGCCATGGGCTTCCCAGGGCCTGTATGGATGTGGGCACCAATGCAGAAAGAAAATCCTTTGCAGAGGCCTAGGACTGGATGGCAGGTGCAGCTCTACCAGGAGATGCCTTGAAACTAGCATGTAGCCGAAGGCAAGAGGAGGCAGAGCAGATAATAGCTGATGTAGTGGGATTTTTTTTGTTGTTGTTGTTGTTGAAGAGAAATAAATTAAAGCCATCTCAGGAAGACTGAGCTCCAGTAAGCTGCAAAGTGATGAGGTTGGGACTATGGTGGTGGCTTCCTGGGCTGCTTTTCCCACCCTTGCCTGTCCACTGTGGCCTGGCAGCAGCACCAGCCCTCTCAACTCTTGCTGAATGTCTGAACAGAATGGCCTCATTAGCAGGGAAAGTTTCCCCAAGATAAGTTACTGCTTCTGTATGAAGTGCAATTATCTCTCTTTTCTGCTCTTGCAACTGTGGGCATTAAAATTTCCTGCTCTCACACCGTGTCATGGCTGAGCTCTTGTACGCAGGAGGGCGCCGCCAGGAGAAAGAAATTATAACGAGGACATTTTTTGGAAAGAAAAAGAGATTTTTCATTAAGGATTTGTTACTGCTTGGTTATTTCACTGGGCCATGGCTGCTGTGCCCATGCAGAGTGATGCCTTCCTGGTACCTGCCTGCGTGTGTCTTGGTTGGGATGGTGGCAGAGAGTGTTTTTTTGGAAGGACCTGTGCTCTGTGTGTATGTGTGAGCTCCTGCTCTGCCCGTGCCTCGGCCTCCTTGTGGTGTCACCCCTTGCCCAGGGCTGCAAGACCCCAGGGCTCCTCAGCTCCAGTGGGATTTTTCACTGAGCAATGCATTTGAAGGAACGGCCAGTGCCAGATGTGTATCTCCGGAGTGAAAATCTGTGGCCTGAGATTTGTAGGAAATGTTCCTTCAAGATTCGAGCTTTTTCAGTCATTGGTCGTTTGACCTACCAGAGGTGCATGTCACTCTGTGAGCCGTGGGGAAGGCTGCCAGAGCACACACAGAGGATGTTTGCAGCTGGATGTTGTAACAGCTTAGTAGTGAATGGTTGGGATAAGTCATATTTCATAAGATCTGCCAGGAAAAAGATTGGTGATTAATTCTTTTTAATAAACAATGGTGAGTAGTGTGGCTTGGTGAGCCTGACTGACTTTTACAGTGATTCATGGATTTTTCCACAGGAAAAACCACCTTTATGGTGACTGCTGGTGTGTGGGGTGCCTGTTTGCCTTCATGAGTAATTCCCCCCAGCTCCAAAAGCACCAGGGTGTGGAAAAAGGATGAACTTCTCTGCAGGAGCTGAGAGGGAGGAAGGGTGTGCGTGGCTCCACCGCTGCAGCCAATGACTGTGTCCCTTCAAAGAGCATCGGAGGACATGGGAGAGGGGGAATTTCACTGCCAGAAGTGCTGAAGGAGGCGAATCTTACGGAAAAATGAGTGGAGCTGAGATGTCCATGTGTGCTGTTCTGGGCCGGCCAAGTGAGGTCAGTTAGGAGCGGCTAATGATCCTCTTTGCACCGTGCTGCCCCGCTCCTCCGGCAAACCAAACACCTGAGCAGGAGAATGTCCCAGCATCCCATCTCTAATTAAATTGCTCTTCCGTTCTTTCCCAGCCCCTCACGCTGGAAGCCGGCCAGGCTCCGTGGCCGTCGTGCGGCCGGGATTCGTGGCTCTGGGGCGGGAGCGTGCGGCCGGGGGCGTAGTGTGCGTCTGTGTGATGCTGCTTTTTAAAGCCCGCCGAGGTGGGCTGGGGAAATGCCGGGCGAGGCACAGTCAGAGGTGTGAGCAGTGCCTGCGCCTCGCAGGCGGAGCCGGGGGCGGCGGCAGCCCTTGCTGCGGCGTCGGGTTTGTTTTCTAGTTTGGAGATGAAGGCAAAAAAAAGCTGTAGTTCTGCTGAGACTAAACTTGAAACATAATTTGGTTCCTTGGTGAGGGGTTTTTTTTGACTCTTGGTGAAAAATATAGGTATTTGCCTAAAACTTTAAGTTTCAGAGCAAGGAAAAGGAAAGGTGACACAGTGGTGGGAGAGGTTTGTGTAGAGATGCAGCTGTGAAGGAGGAAGAAGGAGCCTGGAGGTTGGTCCAGCCTCGGTCAGCAGCAGATAGGCTGACACATCCCTCGGTGCAGTAGCACCCCACGGCAGCGTGACTCTGTCCACCAAATGCCCAGCCTGGTCCCCTGTCCCTTCAGTCACTCTCCAGAACTCCAGGGGCTGCATTCTCCGGCCAGCATCCCACTCCCTCCTCATCCTCCTTCAGCCCTCCCTCCACCGCAGTGCCCATCCCGCGTTCATTAGGGTGCCCATGTACTTCTCTAAGCCCAATATACTTTGAATTACTGCTCATCTATTCCTCTTGACATCCTCATGCTCATAACTAGGGAGCTTGCATTACCCGTTTGCACATCTGTCAAGCTGCGTGTTCCTTGGCCATTTCCAGAGATACATAAAATTGCCCGTGGTTATGACATTATTGACAACCCGCCCCGTCTCCTTCCCCCTCCCCGAGCCCAAATGGCTGCCTCGCTTTATGAGGATTGATATTTGGGCAGTAAATATTTTAGAGCCTCATCTGATGAGTGTGTCTGTGCGGGTGAATACATTTGTGGCTGAGGACAGATGTTGGAGCTATCTTCATTGGAAATGCAGAGCCTTGTCTTTCTCCCTCCTGCCTTTGCAGCATCTCTGTCATCTCTCCGCAGGCTCTCAGTGCTGCCTGTTCCCAGAGGGAAGAAGGGGAAATTTAGGGAAAAAACGAGCAGAAGTTGACAGGAAGGACAGGGGCTGGCAGAGCTCTGTGAAGGTTGCGTTGCTGCTGGGTTCCCATGCTCCCATGTACCTCAGCAGTAGGATTGAATTTCTGTGGCGAGGTGTTTTCCTTCCTTGAACCCAGGGAATCCACCAATTCCTGTTGTGCTGGACAAGTAGCTTCAGCCCTTTTGAAAAGAAGACTACAAGTATCAGACTGTCTGTGGTTTCCAAAGGATATATTCTGACTCCTGTTCTGAAAAGCTGCTTAATCTCCCAAAGTTTCAAAATGTACTTCAGTAAATGTCACTAAAGAGGAAACGACTTCGGAACAGCACAGCCTGGGTGATCTGAACCACTTTTTTCATCTTGCAGAGAAAAGCAAAGGAGGCCATTTTCAGTTCCTAAAAATGATTTGCTCTCTTTGCTTTCAATCAGCAAAACAAAGAGTGTTGCCTGATTCCGAGGGAAGAGAACAAGCACACTCAGCTCCTGAAGAGTGAACTGGGGCTGGGCTGAGGTTTTGGGAGTCACAGCTCTCCTTGGGCTGGATCTAAGCTTTGTGCAGCAGGATCCAGGGAGTTTTCAAAAATATGTCTGTGCTCCAACTCTCTGGGAGTTTTCCCTGAGCTTCTGTCCTAGGGTGACTGGACAAGTACCAATCACAGTTGTCCTTGTACTGAGATCCAAGCCTGGGATGGGACTCTGGTCTCTTCCCCTCAGGGAGGACAATGGCACAGGGATCTGGCACAAGTCCTCGCTGCACACAGAATGCTTGGAGCATGTGCAAGGCAAGTCAGCCCTACTCCGTGATTTCTTCTTGCCATTTTGCTACTCATTTTGCTACTTTTTTTCCTCTCCAAGCCTGGAGCAAGTGTGTCCAAATGTGCAAAAAATCAGCTGCCTGGGGGTGGCTTTGCAACCATTCAGTCCTTGCAATCCCTTGGAGTCTTTGTGAGGAGAGCTGGAGCTTCCTGGCTCGGTTCAATCCCTTGGAGTCTTTGTGAGGAGAGCAGGAGCTTCCTGGCTCGGTTCAATCCCTTGGAGTCTTTGTGAGGAGAGCAGGAGGCTCCTGGCTCTGCAGGGTGCTGTGCTGGTTCCTGCTGGTTCCTGCTGCCTGGGGCGAGGGGTGTGGAGGCTGCTGGGCTGGCAGTCACCCCCTCCAGCACGTCACCCAACGCCAGCTGTTCCCGGGGTGTGGGTGTCCCTTTCCTGACGGGAGCGATGTGTTTCAGGGCAGGGAGTAGGAGGGAGTGTTTCTGGTTGCTGCAGCTTGAGGTTTGAAGCTGTTGAGTAGGCAATGGGGGTCCCCAAGAGGGCACACGGATTTCCAGGGGTGGCCCATGGGCCACAGAGTGTCACCTGTCTTCTTGGTGGCCACTGTGCTATTGAGTGTGGGCGGCTGAGTGGAGTGAGTCCACTGTACCTCTTATATCCAGTTTTCTCATTCAAGGAGATATCTGTGTCATCAAGGAGCTGTACAGGACAGCTTTGTGAAGGTGCTGGGAGAGTAGGAGGTGCCCAGCTCCGTTTGCAAGGGCTCGGTGTCTCCACCTCCACAAAGCCTGGCTGCAGGAGCCCCGTGCCGAGGGGAGGGCTTCAGTGGCCTCACTGAGCTCACCGATGAAGGATGCTGCCCTGGCCCTGGCCAGTCTGCTCTTTTACAGCACTGTAGTATCTATTTATTTATGATTTCCGTGGGTGGTGTTTTGGATGATCTATTGAGCCAGAGTGAGATATTTTGAGGCACAGTGAGATATTTTAAAAACATCTCATCGCTCTGGAAATATCCATGGTACGATAGCTGTGTATTAGTCATTTGGAAAGGGAGTGATTTCAATGAAAGAAAAAACATTTCATCTTGTCAGAGCATTTTCACTCACTGTCTGCCAGGCAGCTCCTGTCAGTCTTCAGTCTCTGTGGCTGGTTTTACTCTTCTTAGGCTCTGCCTTTTTATTTTCTAACAAGAAATAAAATAAACCCTCTAATGGATATTGGTAGCTATGAACTTATCAATTGTCAGTGAGAAGGAGCCTGTGAAAAGATGCAATAAACCCTCTTTGTACTGGATTATTTCCCATGGGATTATTTCTCTCAGGGACTACCTGCATTTGGAAGGAGAAACTCCTTCTCCAGGTATTGGGCCTTGAAAAAAACACCCTGCCCTCCAAGGTGACTTATCCTCCTGAAAAGTGAGAGTAACTCCTAAACTCTTGAACTGGAGATGCAGAATTAGTCTCACAGAGAGCAGAAGGAGAGATGGTTTTCTCCTAGGCAAAAAAAAACCACAACCCAGCTGTTAGAAAACACAAATGATGAGGCCTTGTCCTGCAAGGGAGAACAGCACAAAACCGTTCAGCAAATGAAAAGCCAAATGAGCTGTGAAAACCTCACCACCATGGTAGGAGAGATTTCCTCTCGGAGGAAATCTGCCACAAATCACCTAATATTCAGCTTTGCGCTGCCATTTGGGAAAATGTTCATCATATTGCGCTGGTCTCCGCTCCAGTTTCTGTGTATCTGTCGCTGGGGTTGCTCTCGCACAGCCTGCACGCCCCGGGGAGGAGGTGATTCGGCCCAGACGCTCCCAAGCCCTGATCGTTCTCCCTAATCAGCCAAAGAGTAGTTGCACTGTAGTTACACCGTGAGCGCTGTTCACTGTTGCTTCGAGGGGCACAGTTGTCACTGCCTCGTGCAACAAGTAGATAACTGCTTTGATGACTCAAAATGATCCCTCTGTGGATAAATCATAGCGTTGATATTCCAGGTTTTCCCAGGGTACACAATAATAGAATCATAAAATCAGTTTGGGTTGGAAGGAACTTCAAAGCCCATCCAGTGCCACCCCCTGCCACGGGCAGGGACACCTTCCACTGTCCCAGGGTGTTTCAAGCCCTGTCCAACCTGCCCTTCGACTCTCCCAGGGATCCAGGGGCAGCCACAGCTCCTCTGGACAACCTCTGCCAGGGCCTCCCCACCCTCAAGCACATTAAGAGCACCTCCCTGGTGGGAATGGGCTTGCGCCTAAATGTTTTGGAGAATATTTCTCTGCTGCTGCCCCTTGGCCATCTCCTTTGACACTGGAGGTCTTGGCTGGGTTTTCTGTGCACCAGTGCTGAGCTCTGGCTGCATCCCTGTGCAGGCCCACCCCACTTCCAGCTGCTGCGCCCAGAGAAGCTCCAGCCAGGGCTGTAGAATAGCAGCTCTTAACTAAAGATCAGGATAGGGCAGGAGAGAAGCAGCCCTGGATCCCCTTGATGCCATGGAGTTTTTTCCCCAGCTCTGCCAGGACAGAAGGGGCATCACTCCCCAGGAAAGCAGAAACTGTGGGGATCAAGGTGCTGACTGCCCTGAACAAGTGCCCATAAACCCCATCTTGCTAAAATCTGGGCTTGGCAGCAGTGACCTGTAACCTTTACAATTCTTGCCTATTTTTTCCTGGCCAAATGAAATTAAAATGGCCAACCAGTGCCATTTCTTTCCTTTAACCTTTTCCCTTTCATGTCCACACTTGACCCAAAATAATATTCTTTTGATTTGCACTTGGTGCTGCCTTGCTGGACACTAATTCAGTTAATTCAGTTAATTAATCAACACAAGCTGACCTCTTGCATTTCTTGGCCAGGGGCAGGACTTATCACCCACGTGGTGAATCCTCTGCTCCCTTGCCCTTGTGGCATGGCATCTTCTGCATCCCTTTGCTGGTGGTGAGCATGTCCTCGCCCCGTGCCCCTGAGTCAGCACTCTGCTGCTGGCGTGCTATTTCAGCTTGGGAAGAAAAAAAAAAAGAAGAAAGTTTCGGTATTTAAAGTATTTAAGCAGATGGAAAGCCACAAACTACAGTCGGTGGAGGGAGCGTGTTTCATGACTAACGAAATATGCCAGGTAGGCCGTTCCACTTGAGATATTTTCAGGAATATAATCACTTTCACACATCCTCATAAATTTGCCAAAGTGTTAGTTTTCTCCCATATGGATGGGGAGGATGCAGCATGTCATGACTGTTGCACGGCATCTTGAATGCTGTGTCTTCGTGGTGTATTTTTTTTTTTCCTTTGTTCCCCCCCCCCCACCCTGGCCGTAATTGCAATTAAAATCTGATTCACCCTTCCTCATAATTAATGTAGGCAAAAGGTCATCCTTGTACATCGTGGTGAAAGAGCTCCTTGGACAAGGCAGGGCAGAGGAGGCAGCAATTAAATCTCTAATAATACCCCTAAAAATGGACTGGGGTTGGACTGGAGCAGTGCCAGGGATGCTGTCCCCAGTGGGGTACCAGCAGGTTCTAAAAGGATGCTCTAGGGGAGCCCCAAAGGCTGCATCCTTCCCACTGAGTTCCTCTGAATAGACACTCCAGCATTGCACTGGGGTAAACAAATGCAAAATATTTTGAAGTCATTCAGTCTCAGCATTGGATTCTTTCTTTTCTTTCTGGTATCATGGCAAAATTAAATAAAAGGACCCGTTTTCTGCATGTTATTGATCTTTCACTCAAAATCTGGGCCCTTTTCCAGGAAAAATGAGCCCTTTTGTGAACAAAGAGACAGGCACCTTCCCAACAAAAGTCAGCTTTCAAATCCAATGTTCTGTGTGTTGGAAATTTCATGTTTCTGATAGGAAAATATCAATTTCACTCAAATTTGCAGAGCAGTGATGTGGTGGGGAGGAGGCAGCCCTGAACGGATTGATGAGCACTTGAAGGCCAGATTGCCAGAGGGATTTAAAAGCAAAAGGAAAAGCAGCCTTGTCACTGATTTTGAGCAGCTTGTGTTTGAATCCAGAGCCAGGCTGTTGGGCTGGAGCTGGCCCTGCTGTCCTTTTCCCTTGGGGATCTAGAGCCTTCATCATACACTGTGCATGTGACAGGGGGGCTCAGTTCAGCTCTCCTGACCAAATCCCAGTGCTTTATATACCCTTTCCTTTAAAATGTGCTTGTGGCTGGAGCCAGGCTCTGAATTGGTGTGTGTTGGCCTTGCTCCGTTACCTTGGTTGGGTGCCCCACTGAGAGCTGCCTGCTGGTGTCTCAGACAAGCTGGGCTTTGCCAGCAATGTTTTACAGGTTAATTTGTCAAATCTCTGTAGCTCGATTATTTGTTGGTGTAGCCCCTGGGAATTGCTGGGGAGGAGATGCGTTACGCTCCCGTGGACCGTGCTGCCACACGGGCGCTCAGCTGTCGGGCAGGGCTGCCGAGCTGGGCGTCCTGGACGTGCTCGCTGTGCAGCCCATGACATTACCCCCACGGTAACGAGGGCGGCTCTGTTCCCCTGCTGCTGCATCCTTCCAGAGCAAGTAAATTGGTTTTTTCCATGTGTTCTCCCTGTGCCAGCAGTGGTGTTCCATCCTCGCTGTGATGCGGAAGGGATGGAGGTAGTGCTGGCTCAAGGGCTTCATTCCCAGGGCTGTCCATCGTAGAATCATGGAATGGTTTGTGTTGAAAGGGACCTTAAAGATCATCTCATTTCACCCCCCCCAGCATCGGCAGGGACACCTTCCACTAGACCTGGCACCTTGCTCCTTGTCCACTGCTACATGGGAAGTCTGCCTGGTGCCTGAGCAGAGGAGTTCCCCCCTGCCCTGATGGGATTGCTCCCGGGGCTTTGCTCCCGGGCTGCGTGTGTAAGCTTGCTTATCTTTGGAAAGGCACGGCGGCGCTGACAAGCGGTGCAGGAGATGGGGGCAGTAGGTGGATCGTTTTTAGCAGCGCGCACGCACGGAGCAGACAGCTTGGGCATGTTCCAAAACACTTCCCACGCCCCCAGGCTGAATTTTAAGAAGCTGGGGCATCTGCACGTTCAAAACGCTACGGGGTGGAAGGGAAAAAAGGAAAAAAATCCCCAAGGCAGGCAGAGCAGCCAGCGCGTGGAAGGGGCAGGCAGCACCCAAAGGCTGATGTCTTGCTGCGGAAGGGAGTTTGTTGCAAAGGCTGAGCAGCTCCAAGCCGCTCTCCGGAGGGGCAGAGCACAGGTGAGCGTGGAGCAGCGGGCGCTGGCTTGCAAGCTGGTCTCGCTCTTGGTTGAGTGGGGGGAATGGGAAGAGGAGCTTGAGTTACCCAGGAACGGCGCCCGGGTGAGTGCCTGTTCCTCTTGCCCATTGGGGTGGTGCAGCCTTGGAGGAGCTCCACACATTTGGGGGCCCCAGAGCCTTGCAGGAAGGGGGGTTAGTGGGGGCTAGTCCTGTCTTCCTTATGGGAATGAGTCTTGTGCTCATCCCTCTTTTGGTGTTTCCAGGGGCTGCCTGGGATCCTGCCCGTTTATAGCAGGAGATGCCCCACTGATTTCTTTCTGTGGGGCAGTCCTGGTATGCAGGACCAGCCTCATCCTCTTCTTCTGGGGAAGCTGAAACAGGCAGGCAGTGGGCAGGGATTGATGTTGGGAACATACAAGCTCTGGGCTTGCGCTGGCTGGCTGAGGGCTATTTCAGCCCTGCCTGGGGCTCCCTGGGGCAGGGTGGGATATCCAGCCCGAGCAGGGAACCTCTGGGGGATGGAGGACAACCTGTGTGTACGGTCCAGCAGAGTCTTGGATCCCCTGGAGTGATGATCCAGAGTTCCTTTCTGAGTCCTGGTATAGCTTTGGATAAGTAGCTTCAGGCTGTGAAGGTTGGGAGGTTTCGCTGCTGGGCGACCAGCTTACATGCTGAGAACAGCCCCAGTTCTTGCTGTTGCTGCTCCCTTGGGATCCAAGGTCCCTGCTCCTGGTGGCGTGGGGCCTCGGACGTCTTGCACTGAAGCATCAGGAAGGGATGGGTGTAAATCTGGAGAGCCCAAGCTGCTGTTCCTCGGATCACCGATCCGGTGTGCGCTCCGTGATCCCAGGGCGGGGAGCGCGCCCATCCGCACGTTCCGCGGAGCTCCCGTTGGTGCTGCTGGTGAGGAGGATGATGGCGAGGAGGATGATGGCGAGGAGGATGATGGCGAGGAGGATGATGGCGTGGCATCCTGGCAGCCCGAGGCCGTCCTGGTAGGGTGGCTGGGCTCTGACGGCTCCCTCCCATCTCTGGGCCAGGCGCTGGGGGATGCTCCTCCCGACGCATCACGTGCATGAGGGGCATCTTCCCAGCGCTCCCCGTGGCTGCCTCCTGTGCTGCTCCTGCCTCCCGTGCCGCTCGGCAGGTGCTCACTCTGGGAGCACGCAGCTCGCGCTCTGCCCTTCTCCTGGCAAAGCCCCTGGCTTATTTAACTGTGACTTTTGCCTGGTGAGGAGACTGGGAAACTTGCGAGCAGCGAAAAACAGAGAAGTCCAAGGGGGGAGATATTAAATGCCTCCAAGATCAGAGCTTTTTTTCCTTTCATTTTGGGAAGAGAAGTCTTCTTGGGAAGCTTCCACTTCCTAAGCATCCCTCCAGAAGAGGCTGAAACAGATTCTAAGTTACGCACTTTGTAAGTCTCTTGTACCTGCGGAAGTAGTGCTCTCCACAGTGTCCTCATCCACCTGGTAGCCTCACGGAAAGGAGCATCCCCTTGGCAATGGGTGTTTCTGGGGTCCTGTCCCTCGTCCCTTGGGTGGGCAGGAGTATCTTTGCGCCTCTGGCACCCAGGGGAGCAGTACGAGGCCCTCCCAGTGCTAAACACAAGATGCTTTGCTGTGCCCCCTAGGGAGAGGAGGAGGAGGAGGAGGAAGGCAGAGAGGGATGGGGATGGACCTAGGGTGCTCCGGGGGACTGGCTTGTTTCTGCCAATTAGCAGTGTAACCAGCCGTGGCACAGCCCCAGGCTCCTGGCAGATAATTACCTTGCTAGGTGCTGGGAAGGGAGCAGGAAGACTTCCTGTCCACGGGGACTTGAAAACTTCCCCATTCTCGAACAGATTTGGGAAAGGCAACTCAAAAAGAATAATACGGATATATATTTTAGCAGAGCAATTTCTGCCAGGCAGGCAGGCCAATTTGTTACTGAGGTGACACATTTGGTTTTAGCTGTAAGAATCAAGATTTTTCGGCTTTTCTCCTTTTTCAGTCCCTAGGGCAAGGGTTGGCTAAGTCATAGAGAAGTTGGGGGTCTGCATGGACACAGGCTTGGGGTTCTGGCTTCCTCCTGACCGAGCATTTATAAGCTTACATGTGTTTCATAGAGCAGGGGGAGAAAAATAAATGTGAGAGTGCCCCCAGCCTGCTCATTGCAGCTCGGTGAGGTTTCCATTGGGCCAGGGTATCCTTCCACCCCTGCGCTGTGTGGCTGTGCAGACACTGCCCCGGGGCTGCCGGGGGTCCTGGCCCCAGGGCCAGCTGCTCCACTGCCCTGGGGACGGCTCCCGGAGCTGCCCGCGGGTCCCTGCCAGCAGTGCCGGGAAGTGCTGTCCCCTGTGTGCTCCTTGTGCCCGACGGGTGGGATCGCTGCCGGCCAAGGAGCATCTGTGCTCTCCTCGCACCTCTCGTCAGGGCCAGGGACCTCATTAGCTGCCTCTATCTCCTCTCTCCTCTGTTTATCTCCAGTTTTTCAAACATTTGCCCGATTTTTTTATTTTTAATTATGTCTTCTTTTTTTTCCTGGCTTGAAGGGAGAAATGATTGTGTGAGTCATGATAGGGCCTGACAGCTCCCTGCATGCCCTGCTCTACCGAAATCGGGGCTGGGGAGCAGGGCTGCAGCGACTGCTGCCCATACACATCCTGTTGCAGGGTGTGTATGGGGTGGGGAGTGGGGAACAGGCATCTCAGCCTTTCCCCCTCGTCACCCATTAACCCTTTGGTCTGTGGTGCTTGGCAGAGGGTCTGGCAAAGCCAACAAAGAGGGATTGCAGGCAGATTTGTGATTCTCCTTGGGAGAGTAGAGGGAGCATCATGACACTGGGTGGCAGGAGAGCAGCAGGGCAGGAAGAGCTTGAGCTGAAAGCCCAGTGTAGCCAGGCCTGCTTCTGTCCACTGTCTGTAGGGGATCTGGGGCCATGCTGAGCTAGAGGAAAGGTCTTGGCCACCTGCATGTGCCTCAGGAACAGGATGAGATGACAGGCTTGTGTGGTCAGTGGATTTGTCCCCATTCCAGTGCACCCAGGATGTCTGCTTCCATGCAGAGTGGGATCCCAGGCTGGTGCTCCCCATGGAATCTCCCTGCTGAAAGAGCACAACCACTTTGTACCAGGCACAGAAGGATGCAGGGGATGGCAATTCCACCTCCGCCTCCTCGGTCGGGGCTGGGGGTGCCAAACCACATCTCTCCATCTGCCAGCCCTGCCTTGTTGGCAGCCTCAGTCCCCCTTCCTCCACACCCCATCTCCCTCTGGAAAATCAGCAGTAACTCTTAGTCAGTGCTGTCTCACGGACCATTACGTTGGAAATTCCAGGGGGAAGGGTGCTTGCCCGTGGTCCTGTGTGGCCGGTGCCATCCTCTGCAGCCCATCACCACCCTGGCACTGCTGACTTAGAGGGCAGGGCCATCCTCACCTCCTCCTTGCTGCTCTGGGATGATCCCAGCATCTCGCCTGTGCTTTTTATAGCCTGTGCTTCCCAGCAGGCTCACCAGCTGACCTGGATACGGCCACATCGCATTTGGGCTGAGCTCCCCTGCTCCCTCCTTGTGCTGGGGTGGGCTGGTTTGTCAGTGCTGTCGGCACCCCAGGTTGCTCTCACAAAGGCAGAAGCATCCGTCATCCTGCTCTTGCGTCAAGCGTTTCCAGCCCAGGCTGGGTAATAGGGATTGCTGCGAGCACGGGCCTCCGGATCTCTGCTCCACGGGGATCCCTTCTCTTTAGCAGGTGCTTTTTCTCCCAGATGCTGCTCTGCAGAGAGGAAACAGGGACAAATTAGTATCCCTGGCATTTCTGGCTTTCCCCACTCCTTGCCTGCCAGCTTCCCCTCCCTTTTCTTTTTAAAGAGATTCAGGTCATGCCTGGAATTAGGGCTCCCTGAACTGCAGTGAAAGAGCATTTAAACTGCTTACCATCGATTAGATGGAGTAGTTGGGGTTTGGTTTGTGCCCCACCCCTGTCCCCAGCGCTTTGGATGGGTGCTCACGGCACATTCCTCCTTCTTTCAAAGCCTTTGCCTTCGTGGGCTGCTCTTCCCTGCACAGGTGGGTCTGGGGACCCTGGGGGCCGCTCCCCACTTTGCCCCCCGCCAGCAGCCAGCTGCTCTCGACACAGAGACCTTGCAGGAAGGCATTTTATTTCACCGGCTTCGTTTATCACAGCGCTCCGGCTGGGATTAGACACAGATAAGACGATCAATAAATCCTCCTCTTGGCTGAGATGTGCCGTGAATTTTTTGGGAAAGGGTAGGGGGAGGAGGGCACCCATTCAAAGGCAGCAAGACTGGCTGGAGGTGAGGGAGGGGACAGCCAACGCTTCGAGGTGGTGACACGGAGGGGACCCCGCCGTGATCCCGCTGCCAGTTTGTGAGAAGGCATCTGTATGTGGTAGAGGAGAAAAGAAACCCCGTGCTGCCGCTGCGGCTGGTGTGACTGTACCGCTGGAGAAAGTAGGTCAGGCTGTGCTGCAGAGCCCCCAGCACGGCAGGACACCCACCTCTCCCCAGATCCCCCTCAGCCCTCAGCTCACGGCCAGCCCTGCACCAAGGGCAGCCGCTGTGGGGCTGGGTTGGCGTCAGCCCCTCACCGCGGTGTTCGGGCAGCTCTTTGGTCCTGTGTGGTGGCTCTGGGAGAGGCTGGCAGCGTGGGATCTGTGCGAGAGGAGAGGCAGAGCTGGAGGGAGGACTGCGGGAGGGAGGGGAGGCTGTGCTGCATCTCCCCTGCCTGCATCCCTCGCCTGCTCTCCTGTCTCCAGTGAGGATTTGGCTGCAGGAGGGATGTAGGATGCAACCCCAGCATCAGAAAGGGGCAGCTGTTTCTCCATCTCCCCAGAATTCTGGGGTCTCCCACTAGCTGGGGGTGGGCAAAGCTGAGGGACATGCCCTGTCCTCCCCCACCCCTTCCTTTGTGGGACTGTTTACTGCATTGTCAGGGAGATCTGGGGAGGAAGAAAAAATGGTTAAAGGCAGAGGCTAACGCCTAAATCTACAGGGATTTGGGGTGTGTCTCACATGGATTTCAAAGCCTCCTCAGAGGGGAAAGGGGGAGCAGGACAGGAGAAATGATGAGGTTCCATTGGATAGGGCTCAGGCAAGACTGGAGGATGTCCTAGCTTGGCTCAGGAGGATGGCTCATTCCATCATCACTTCCAGGAATGATTTTTGGCTGCTGGGGAGAGGGGAAAATTAAGATGTGTTTTCAAGACAGAGGTGTTCCGAGTGCAAATCCAGAGTGTCCCTCTGGCACAGCACTTTGCTGTCGCTGTAGGAACCCGTTGGGAGATGGAAGGAACCTTTGGAATTGTCTTTGCCACCGGACACAGCTGGGCTGCTGCTCCCGGACATTTTATGGGGAGGGATGCTGTGGGGCTGGATCACAGCCACAGGAACATGGCTTGCTGCGGCCGGGGGCCTGGGACTGCCAGGCTCAGGGAGGTGACAGCCCCAGTGGCTCTGGTGACACCAGTGCCGTGACCCAGAGATGGGCAGGGACACTGTGCCCTCCAGCAAGGACCTGACTGATCCGAGAGGGCTGGTGGTGAAGACGCAGTGAGCTGAGCGAGGAATAAATTGAGTGTGTACATCACAGGCAGGTCTGAGCTTTATTGATTTTCAATGAAAGGCTGTGTCATGAATTTTTCTTTCCCACTGTATTTGCTGGAAAGTTGCATCTCGTCTCCAAGCATTAACCACTAACTAGAGAGCTCATTTTTCGCCCCCCAGGAGATGCCCCGGGGGGAGGCAGGTTTGCACATGGTCTTTTTAAGTGTGTGATGGATGCAGCAGCTTTACTAATCCAACAGCAGAAGAGAAAGCCAGTATTAGCAGCGGAAAATGTTATGTCCAGCAGCTCAAATGAGTTATTGCCAAGGGGATGCGTGTGTGATGCATCTTATTTGATGGGCTGCTCCAGGATCCATCTGAGAGTGGTGTCCTGCTGTCCCCAAGAGGGACAGGGCATCATCTGGGTGTTGTCACTGCTTTTGCTGGTTTGCCTTTCCTCTCAATAACAGGAGGACTCTCAAAGAGAGGGAATGCACTCCCTATGGTAAAACCCTTTTGGAAGCTCCTGTTGCATCCTGCTTTTAAACTGGTGTTCAGAATTTGGAGCATCTCTTTCATCTTGAAGTCATTGTTTTTAAACATTAAACAACATTTGGGAATGAGTATAGCATGAAATGTTCTAGGAGACATTTCTCCCTATTTTCAGAAACCCCTACAGATCTTCTTTGCTTCCTTATGAATGTGCTGAGGACTTAGGTGAAAGCGTTGAAACCAGTTGAGATATTTAAAAACAGATAACCAACGGAGAAAGCTTGGAGAGGCTTAGGATGGGTTTGTCTGGAAAAGAGGTAATAGAGAGGAGGTGTTTGGCTAGAAAAGAGGTGATGGAGAGATGTTTTACCAGGTTTTGGGCAGCGCTGTGCAGTGAGATGTGCAGTGACAGCAGCTTGTGTCCTCGCAGGGAGAGGCTGGGAAGCCTTGCAGGGTTGGGAATTTGGCTGGAAATGCCCTGGAAGGGTTAATTCTGGTGCCTGCATATAACTGGATGCACTGAAGCTGAAGTGGAGCAGTATGCAAATCTATCCACTTTCATAAACTGCTTAATTAGGCGAATGTTAATGAGACGTTAATTACTGTTGTGCCGGCGAATCCCACGGAACGGAGATTATGTTTCTCTTCAAACATCCAGTCTTAATTATAACTTGCGCTTAATTCCACTGTCTTGCTTGGGACGGAGCTGGGCGTGGAGGATGAGCGCCAGCTCCCCTGGCTGCCCGCCTGCCGAGCAGCTCCCATCCCTGCCCATGCTGTGCTGGTGCCTCTGGGAGACCGGGGGTGGAGGTGTGGGGGCAGCAGGGGGGGCTTGGGGACAGTGGCTACGAGTCCTTCCCTTGCAGCCATCTCCTTGTGCTTGGGTCCAGCCTGGCAGCCAACCCTCCAGCTGTGAGCAGGCCGGGGTGGAAAGTCTCATGTGGTGTGTAAAAGCTCCCATGCTTTTCCTTCCTGGGCTTGAGGAGCCTTCGTGAAGTCCCTGTTGGTGCCCCGTGCACTCCAGGGTGCCACACTGCTCTGCTCTGGAGGTGCCTGCCCGGACTGGTCACACTGGGGGAGGGAACCACCCAGCATGTGCCTTGTCCTCTCCTTCCTCACTTTCTGTTTCTGCCTGCCTTGGTCTTCCCAGTAGGACTGCGAATGCATTCTGTTGCCTGTGATTTCTAGTTCCTGTATGGGTTTTTGTGGCAAATTGCCAGAGTTCTTTCTTCCAGAGTGCCTGGCACACATGAATATTTTTACAGTATGGCTTCCACTTGGAGATCAGCAAGAGATCGCAGCAGTGATGAGCAGGGAAATGGCATCCCATTTTCAATTTGAACACCGTTTTTTTGTGGGTTTTTTTTTTTTTACATGGCTTTTATTAAAGTTCAGGACAATATAACGCCTTCAAATGAGGTGTTAGTGCGCTGTGGAATCTGCATCCTCAGGAGTTTTGGCTGGTTTTCCTCTGTGCTTTGGTGGTTTGCTGGAACCTCTGGGCCAAGCCCAGGGTTCTCTGGCTCGTTGCTCATTGTGCCAGCTGGGTGGCAGAGAGGACACCATCTTAAGGCTGAAGCACGAGGTTTGGGCTCCAGCAGAGCTTTTTTTGGTACCCCTGCGGAAGATTTCTTCCAGTGGCCAGGCTCTTTATCCTCGGGGAGGTGTTTGCCTTGCCACTGCTGGTGATGGGAGAGCCCATGGGCTGCTCCATCCGCTCCTCCTGCCACGAGCTTCACAGGATTGTAATGACACACACAGCGGCATCTGCCTGCGCCAGAAACCTGCAACAAAACCAGCGAAACCTGCGGCTGAGAGCAGTGACAATGCTCATCCCCGGCCCTCCCTGATGGCCGGCCGTGTCTGGGGAAGCTGCTCTGGGGCCAGAGTCACTTTGGATTTCCTCTGCAGAAAGCGTGTTTTCCCCCCCGAGCCATGGTTCTCCGCACTGGGTGTTTTCAATTACAAAGGGCGTCAGTTTAGGTTTCGTTTCCTGTGTTTTTTTTCTCTTCTTCCCTCTGTTCTGACTCTGCTGTTTGATTTCCAGACAGGTTTGATATTTCCTCTCCCAGCAAGCCGGCAAACCCTGGGGACTTTTGTGGGCGGTTCCTTTGATCGCGGGCAATGTCCCTCCGAGAGGGATGGGCTGGGCTGGAGGACCAGGAGCCGACAGGATAGGGGCTGCACCCATGGGGGTGACACCCGCCAGGGCTCCGGTCAGCTCTGCATGCCTCCTCCAAAATCATCTGAACGTGAATTTTTTAATCTCTTAAAAAGCTTTTCTACCAGAAGAAACGTGTCCAGCAGCCAGGGAGTTTTGCCTTTTTTCTTCTCCTCTGCATTCTGCATCTCTCAGTATTGAACCCTCTGTTAATTAATTAAGAATTAATTAATGGGAATTTCTTTAATTTTTAAAAATGGCAGGATCTAGCCACGTACCCACTGGCGGAGCTGCCTGCTGCTGCCTCCTCCCCTGTTGCAAACCTCGAACAAACAGAGCCGTGCTGCACAATCAACAGCTGCGTGGGAGGCAGAGCCGGCACCCTGCACGCGATTCCAGCCAAATGCAGCGTGTTTGGGAAACATGGGGACACCAAAGCCGACTCCAGGGAGACCAGGAGAGGTCATTGCCTGTGTTGAGCCCCCGCTGCTAAGATGCCTCCATGTGTCGGTGGCTCCTCTGCTGCTTTTCAGAGCCCAGAAAATACCACAGGCAGGACCAGGGGCTCCAGGGCGGCTGCCCAGGGTGCCAGTCCCCAGGGTGGGTGCCCAAGGGGAACATCACAGGCAGGAGAGGAGAAGCTTTCACTCAATGTTCTGCCTGCAGCTGCTTGTCGCTTCCAATTGCTGAGCCCAGCACCTGCCGTCTTTAAAATAAAATAAAAGGAGGACAGAGGAGAAAGGAGGATTTGGCGAAACATCTAAATTAGCCTTATTGTGCTGGGAGCTGAACTGGGCGTGGGGTAAATCCGTTCCCACGGCACAGTGCGTTTGTACTGAGTGAGATGTTGAGGTATAAATGACTGTTTTTCATTCATTATCATGGCCTGCCAGCCATGAGGTAGACAAAGGCAGTGCAGAGGTGATAAATGAGAAAGTTTGAGTTAACAAAGTGTAGTTGTCCCTCATTAGAGGGAAAGGAGTTCCCTATACTACCAGTCCTTGGGCAGTTGGGATCACTCCTGCCCTTCATTTTGCATTTTAAAAAATAATTTGTTATTTTATAACATATAATGCCTGATAATTTGTTTCTTATTTGCCTTTGTTTGCCGGGTTGGTGGTATGATACATGGGTTGTGTGGTGGATGTGGGGCTCTCTTGCCCGTGCTGGGTGTGTGCTTCGGGATGCTGACGGGGGATGGAGATGCTCCTGGGGATGTCACGGCAGGGAGATGTGCAGAACGGGCCGCTTGGGGCCGTGGGAGCAAATCCCTGCTCCTCCAGGCAAGGGAGGGGGGGGGAAGAAGTGTCTCCCCGGCAATCAGCCAGAACCAAGAAAGCAGGTCTTCAGCAGGAACCTGCAATATTAAATAGTCTTTTAATGAAAAATACATCTGCTGTTGAGCTGCCTTGCAGCCCGAGATGCGGGCATGCTTTTTGGTTCCACAATAGTTGCTGCAGGACCTTTTATTTTACAATATTTGAAACAAAACTGGAATCTATTTTTAATCCTTTCTCTTTGCCCCTTTCTGTCTTCTCTTGCCATTCAGCCGTCATACTAACCCTGCAAAAGCTCAGTCAGGGTTTGGGAGAGGCCAAGGGCCAGGCTGCATGCCCAGTTCAGAGCAGGAGGACAACCCACCCCTGCATGGTCTCTCTGCCCAGTGTCCCTGGCTGAGGCTGTCCTGCTCAGGGCTGCTTTGCAAAGACAGACAGAGCTTGCCTGGCTGCCATTTAGAGGCTTTAGCTTTTCAAGGAGGGAGGATTTTGGTTTTACTGCCAGATTTGGGGCAGACCAGGCAGGATCTCCTCAGCGTGGATTTCAGATTGTCTTATGGCAATCCTGCCCGGAGGCAGAGGTGAAGGCTGGGTCACAACAGTTTACTCTTCGCTAATGCTTTTCATGCTGGGATTTCTTAGCAATTCCCAGAGAAACCAGCCATTGCAAAGCCCATCCTGCTGGACCGGAGCAGAAGGGGCTGGGAGGTAGGCTGAGGTCCTGTGTAGGGTATTTGCTGCCAAATACCTGCTGATGGTACATTTTAACATCCCTGGAGGTGGTGTTCGTGTGTTTCGGCAGTGTCTGGCCCAGTCAGTGCCTGGACAGCCCCTGGGAGCTGCCTTGCCTTTCCTGCCACCCACTGCCTGCAGCCACAGAGGCCCCATTTATCTAGAGCAATGAGCGACTTTAGAAAAATAACAGTAAAGAAAAGGTATGTGAGAAACATCTGTGAGATAATAACAAGATCCTGGGGATGGAGCTGCTTTCATCTGGGAGCTCTTTGTGAACTGCAGGTTGTTCCTGTCCCTTGTTAGAGCGGGAGCCGGGCAGCCATGCCCGCTCAGATCTTTCTTCCCTTTCAAGATCTCCGATGGCATCCCACAGGCTGGCCTGGGCCTTGCCAGCACATCCCTCCCGCTGCCAGCTGCTGAACTGGATTTTAATCCTTCTAATCAGCCCCACATCCAAGCCCAGTGGCAGTGGGAGAGCTGGGTTCATCCAGGGCCATTGTGCCTCCCTGCCATCTTACATCCTGAGTGAGGAATGTGGCAGGCTGGGAGCTGTGGAGTATGGAAACCCCATGTCTGGCCTAGCTTTGTAAGGCTGAGCTGCCAGGTTTGCAGCCAGTCTCCTCCCAGCCAGGTTAGACGCTGCTTTCCGCTTATTCCAGGTCCGGTCCGGACCCTTGTGGAACACCCAAGCAGTGCAAGTGCTGGCAGGCACTGTGTGCCTTTCTAGCTGGCTGGAAAATGTCCATCAAAACTTCATTTCCTGGGCGAAATCTGGTTTGGCCAAGGTACACACTGTGTTGAAACCCGTGGAGGCTTTTGATGCTCCCACATGGATGCAGAGGAGTGTGGACTCTCAAGGCTGGACCAGAGAGAGCTGCCCCCGTGAACATCCCTGTGAGCAGCCCCGGAGCAGAGTAAAATAAAAAGGGACCCCACTGGCAGGTGCTGGGGAGCAGGAAGGAGGATGGGGAGCTCAGGATTACTCATGGAAAGCTCAGTGCTGGCCATGCCTTGGGTAGAGCTGGTGTTTCCACGTGAAGCCCACATTGCTCTGCCCTGCTCCAGTGCCTGCCTGGCTGTTAATGCGTGGTTATTTGCACATGGCTTGTGAGGGCTTTCAGTGTGGTCCCTGGTTGGACTTTTCCTATAATAAAATAATTTGCTGCTCTGAAAAGAGGCGCTTCTGTGTGTGAGGATTAAGGTGTAATTCAGTGTTTGCCTCTTGGTCTGTGGCATGCAGGGATGTGTGGGTAAAAGGTGCTGTGTCGGATTTTGAGGCTCCGTAGTTGAAATGCCTCACGTTGAGCTCAGGAGAGGAGGGATCTGCAGATTGCTGGAGGCGAAAGGTGGGGCTGTGGAGGAGGAACTGTGTCAGGCCCAGGTCACACCCACAAGGTGGGCTGGGGGGTCTTGCAGGCTTGTTGTCACCTTGGAAGTGAAAGGAGTAGTGCTCTTCTGAGCCTCCAGGAGCACGTTTGGACAGCAGTGAAACATCCATAATGTGATTGCAGGTGTGGACACACACATTTACCCTGCGGTACACGAGAGCAGGATGTGGCCCAGGGCCTCTGGTGGGGATGCAGGAGGCCAGAATCAGAGTGCTCTAAGGCTAATGAAGATGCCCTAGAAGATGATTAGCTTTGCAATCAGCATTCCTGTGTGCTGGAAACAGGGATGTTATGAAGTTCACACTAAGCCCTTGGAGACCTCTGGGGCAGGAGTGATCTGCATGTCACAGTGCTGTTATTGGAAAGGGTGGCTTCACTGCCTGTCGTCTGGCTGTGCTGACTTAGCTCCGTGGACCATCGCCAAACACAAAGCATCTTCTCCCTGGCCGTGACCAACCCACCTACTTGGAGTGGGTGATGATTTGTTTGTTCCTCAGCTCAGCTGGAAAAAATTAGTGTCCCTGTGGGAGGGTGGGAAGAGAGAGCGTCACAGGGTGGCAGCTCCTGAGGAAAGAAGTGGATTGCTGGGCTCGGGAGTTCAGCTGGAGCCACGTTCAGTGTCCCACTGCCATCTCAAGGTGGTCCCGTTGGGGTCCTGCAGACTGTGTTGGGTTGGGGCAGCACTGCCTGTCAGGTTTGGTCAACTCATCCCCTCCAAGGTCCCGAGGGAGCTGCACACCATGGCAGAGGCCCCCATCTTCACTCCTGGGGGCTGTAGGGGTGCTCTTGCTTGGCCTGAAGCGGCCCAGAGCAGCCAGGCTCTCCTCAGTGTGCTGCCACTTCCCCCAGGCTCAGCCCAGCTCGGCTTTCCCGGTGCTGGTGTGGCACAGAACGAGGCGTAGTTCCCTTCTTGGCTTGTGACGCTGTCAAGGCGAGAAGTGCTTGTCATGCTCCTGGTTGGGATGGGAAGCATCCTTTGGACTTGGCACAGGATCCGTGCATCCCTGCAGAGCTGTGCTGCTCATGGGGCGGCTCCCCAGGGCTCCAGCAGCAGCCGTGCTGGCAGTGCCTGTGGCTGCCAGCCTTCCTGCTGCTGATCCAGCTGCGGATTCCCCTTGGTACCACCACCGACATAAATCCCCGACTCCCTTCTGTGTCAGACACAGACATGCAATGCATTAGGTTTTAGGGGCTTTTTAAAGAAAAAAGCAGGAAAACATGCCTTTGGCCCCAGAACTGCCGCCCAAAGAATAGGAGCAGAAAGGAGGAGGAAGGTGCTGTGCAGGGAGAGAAAAGACATCAAATGGAGACAAAGGGTGTGGGAGGGAAAGACTGCCCTGGTTGCCTCCCCTAGCAGTGAGCATCCCTCCCCCTGTGCCGGCAGCCCCAGCACCGCCAAGGCTGAGAGGAGATTTGCATTAGGGGTGCGATGCTGCTGCCTCACTGCCTCTCCCTGGCAGGAAAGCTGTGGAGCAACTGGAATTCTGATTCCCTGGGGACCTCTGAGAGCAGCATCACTCCAGGTCAAGCATTCAATCCATTACAGAGGAGCACTCGGGGGAAAGCCCTGGACGAGATGCACATGGATGCTGATGCGTTAAAAGCGTTTCCCGTGGAGATCTTCCACAAGGCAAGCAGGGAGAGGGGTTGGGCACAAACCCCTCCCCGGAACTGCTCCAGCACTAATGGCTTGCCCAGCAAGCTGGGGGCATCCTGGTCATCAGCCTGGTGCTGGCTGGAGAAAAAACACCCTCCAGCCCTCAGCCTGCAGCCCCTCTGGGGCAGAAGTGGCTGAGACCCTTCCCCTCACCGTGCCCCTGGGTCCTGTGGGGCCATGCTGCTCCTCTGCTGGCAGGTTATCAAACCTGAGGAGGTTTTCCCAGCCGTTTCTGTTCCAGCCACAAGTGTTGCACAAGTCCAAAAAAAAAAATAAAAATTCCGTTCAGAGTGATCCTGGTCAGCTCTGACCACAAATGGCATCTGGGTCCCAGGAAGGTCACGCTGCCGTGCTGCACTCCGGATCCCAGCTGGGACGGCTGCCTGCACGTGAGGTACAGGCAGCTGCAGGCAGGTGTGCTGTGCCACTTTCTTCCTAGGTGTTGCCTAACAACTGAGAGGATGCAGAGAGCCTTAGAAAACTTCCCAGATTATCAGCCCTTTCCCAGAATGGGTTCTGGAGTCGAAGCAATCAGCCATTCTGATTTGCTTTGAAAAACATGTATTTTCAGTCTTCATGTATTTTTCCTTTCTCTCCCCTTCCATCTTGCATCCCCAGACACTTCCTTTCATTCCCCTCCTTCCTCCTCCTTTTCATGAGCTATTTTCAAATGCCAGGAAGGGCGAGATCTGAGGGAAGGAGGAGTAACTGAAAGAAAAAAAAAGGGTGGTAAAATTATTTCACACATTTATGGAAAAGGAAAAAAAAAAAAGTGTGGGTGTGGGGAAAGAGAACAGCTCCAGTTCCCAGAAGACAAAAAGCAACTTCATTCATTTCCCGATGTAATTTTGCCAGGTAGGAAGGCTTGGTTACATTTCTGCAGCCCTGCAGTTCCCAGAGATGGTCCAAGTTGTCCCTCATGCTGTGTTGCCCAGACCTGGCACAGGTTTGGTACTGGGGCTTTGGTACCAGGAAACTGGGGTAGGAGGATGCCAGATGGGGGGGAAAGGGAGGATGAGCTTCTGGAAAACGTGGCTTTGATTAAGCCAAACCTGGCCCTGGGAAGGGTAGGGGAGATGTTGCAAATATCACCAGCTTCATAGGAAGCTTTTTTTCACACAAGGACAGTATGTTGGATGATTTCCCATGTTTAATAAATAAAGCAACAACAGCTTTTGCTGGGAACTAGGAGTTCGGGTTGTGATAAACTTTTTAGCTGGCAAAATCTCCTTATGCTCAATTGTTTTTTCATCTCACTGGTAAAACTAGAAGTAACTATTTTGGCTTGTCCAACCATTCTTGAAACGTGATTTGTTTGTCTTACTGGCCCTCTGATCACAGCCACTGGAAAAGGGAAATAACCCAAATCCTCAAGAAAGCTTTTCTGAGTAGCTCGTTGCTGAGATGCTGGAGGTAATGCTGGAGGGCTGATGCTCTGTCTGTCCCACGTTGAAGTTCTGTCCCCTTCGTGCCATGAAGCTTTGGAGAAGGCCCTGGACAGGAGGAATTTGGGGGATCCAGCAGCAGGAATTAGCCCGCCCATCTCCCCGTGGGTGAGCCCAGGATCTTGGAGCAGGCTGGCATTTCACACCTTGGCGAGGGTGACATTTTCTTTGCAGCTTTTCCATGTTCAGAAGATGGCATTTCACCCCAAGAGGAAGCTGGTATTTATAAGGCAGGGCACTGGCATTTCATTCATTGTTACCATCCAGTGATTCAGACAAGGTCTCTTAGCTGGAAAGGTCAGCTGGGTCTCTGCTGTTCTTTGCTGGTTTTCTTTCTTTTTCCTTTTTTTTTTTTCCCTAAGGGGAAGAGGGAAAAACAAAGCCAAGTCACATGCCAGAACTGCTGATTGCCATTTTTCTTGCCTTGAAGATTAAGGTGTACTAAGCTACATAAAAGCTAGGACTTCCCAAAGTCCATCTTGCAAGGGTGTCTTTGGAAAGGTCCTTATTTTGCTTTGAGTTCCAAAGGTGCAACCTAGAGCCTGGTGCTGGGGTGATGTGGGTGGGTGGCAGCAGCATTTGCCCCAGTGCTGTGGCAGTGCTCACCATCGCCCCGGTTGTCCTGCATCATCCTCTTTCTTGGAGCCCATGTGAGCCTAAAACTCCATCTTTCCTGGCCAAACACCAGGTTTTTTCCCCAGGGTTGAGGACGAGGATGGAAAAATCAAGTGCAAGTCCCTTCTGTGTCTGTGGGGTTCTTGTTGGACTGGGGCAATCTAGACACTGCCAGGGCCTGGGGAACATAAATAAAATCAATAAGAAGCTGTCAAATTGTGCCTGAACCTCGCAAGGAACAGCGTGGGGAATTCTGGCTGCAGAGATGTATCTGCTGCCACTCCGCGGGCTGTGGCACATTCATTAAGCATCTTTAAGATGGATACACCCCCCAGTTCACCTCCTGCGAAAGCCTGGGAATTTATTTCCTCTGAACCGTGCCATCAATCACGGGTGACGGCTCCGCCTCGGCACCGCGTGGCTGAGGCGCGGAGCAGCCGGAGAGGCATCGGCTGCCTGCCCTGCCACCCCGGGAGGGGGCTGCCTCAGACCCCATGCCCTGGCTGTGAGGAGAGGGATCCCGTCCCTTTCTCTGCACAGCCGCTGGGGGAAAGGCTGTCTCACACCACAAATGCATTCTTTCACCTTCTCTGTGCCGTTCAGGACCTTGCTGCCTCGTGCCGGCCTGCAGCCGATGACACAAAGATGTCCCTGCCTCTCTTGGCCATCCAGCACAGCCTCCATCCATCTCTAATCCCCACGGGCCAATGGCTCAGAGAGGAGTTGATGGTCCCACCTCTTCTCTCCCCTCTGTGCATCTCCCTGTGATGCTGGCCCCTTCCTTGGCACCCTGGCCCCGCTCCCAGCCCGGTGTTTGCTGAGTGTGTGCTGGGAGCTCCCAGGGCCCTGTGCTGTGTGTGTAAATGGGAGAGCCTGGAGTCTGGGAAGAAAAATTTTGCCGTGCCTGACTTGATGCTTGTAGCTTTTATCAGAGCAGCCAGACAGGAGCGGGACAAATCCAGCGATCCGGGGCACTTTGGGGGATGCCGACTGATGGCTGAGCTGCTCTGCTTCCCTTCCCTTCTCCGCCTGCTCTGTTAGTGATGCTCTGGACTGGAAAGATGTGACGGGTCCACTTAGCAGGAGGAAAGACCAGCTGGAGGGGGCTGAGGGACCCTCCTGCCCTGCACCCAGCACCTTCTGTCCAGCCCTGCCCAGACCCTGGGGCCGCCCCTTTCCTTCCTGGCGCTGACATTTCACCCTCCAGCGCTTTCAGCTGTCAGCCAGGCTGCACATTACTTCAATTTATGCAGAGGCCTGAGTTTTACTTCTTCCTGCAATTTCTTCTGATGCTTTTAATTTTTTTCCCCTCTATCAGCTGGGAACCTACAGATTATCCCATAAGGGCAGAATAAAGACTTGACAACCTTTCTTACATGCTCCTTGAGATGAAAATAACTTCCCGAACCCCTTCTATTGCTTTATTTTCTGCCACTTCTGCTACTCTGAGTGTAATTTGACTGACTAAAGGATCTTGAAGCTAAAGGTAAAAAAAAAAAAGATAAAGTAGACTAATAATAATAACAACGGTAAAAAACTGCTCCTGAGAGGCCGATAAGGGCCTGGAGATTCACACACCGGCATCCCCTGCCAGGGTAGGTGTGCGCCTGGCTTTTGTTCACCAGCTCCATAAGCCAGTGCTGGGGGTGGGAACAGCCGGTCTCGGCAAAAATGGGATGTTTTTCAAGAGAAAAAAGGTATTGTGTCCCCTGTGATATGGAAATGAGTGAGGAGGTAAGGGCAGGGAGAGAGGATTTCTGATGGTAATGAGGTTTTACACTGGCTTTCTTGCCTTGCCTCCATCCTTCCCTTTCAGCTGTAGGATGGAGTTTCAAAGGCTGTTGTATTCTTTTCCTTGGATTATTTGTCATGTTTTTTTTTTTTAACCTTGCCTGTTGTGGCTTTTAAAGATAAAAGGTGGGAGCCGCAATGAAGGAGAATTTTCCTTCCCCTTCATTGGAAGGGCCGGGAGATCCTGCCGGAGTTATGGCTGCTGATGTAAGGATGCCATGGGCTCTCATCGGCAGGTTAGATGGGCTTGGGAATGCATTTCCTCTCCCATCCTGTCCCACAGCCTCAGCATGGCTGGAGATGGGTGTGACCTGCTGGCTGGTGCCAAACCTGAGGCCGTGGTGGCTGTGCCATCCCCAAACAATGTCACAGCTCTGTAGCACTGGTGGAAACCAGCCCCTCCACAGTTGTATTCCGCTTGTAACTCGTGGATGCTGCTTGTGGCACCTTCTTTGGAGAAACGGCCTCACTTTCCTGACTCGGCTGCTGCAGTATTCTGTGTGACTGTCCAGCAGTCAGGCCTTTTTTAGTCCAGGTTTGCCTAGACTCCAGCCTCCAGCCACTAACTCTGGTCCAGCATTTATCTGCTGCCTTGAGGAATGCTCTGTTTTCCAAAGCCCTTCCTCATGTTGGAAGCCGTGCCTCTTGATGGAATGGACTGGACACAAACTTCCTGTGCAAAGAGTTTCTGGTGGAATACTAAGGCTTGGGCTGAGTTCAGAATTTGTTGTGTAAAACATGGGCTCTTTGCTGAAGAGGTGAACTTTCTCCTCTGCAAAACCAGTGCTGTGAGCCCATGGATGTATCTCCCAGGGGAACAAGGTGGGGAGCAGACAGCTGGGGTCAAGGGGAGCGAGGGTTCCCCTTGATCCTGGGGAAGCTGTTCCTTGGCAGGGGCAGGGTTGTTGTTGCTGGCTCTGTGTTGCCCCTGAATTCCTGCATGGCCAGCAGCACAGTGAGAGCCTCGGCAGAGAGGGCAGTCGGGCTGAGCTCCACTGGCAAAGCTTTTCATCTGCTGTTGATCTGAGGAACTTCACTGCACCTCCCAGGGGAGCTGCCTGCCCCTCCTGCCCCTCCTGTCCTCCAGTGAAGGACCACTGAAACGTGGCTGCTTGCAGAAAGTGCTGATTCAAAGGAGCTCTGCTAGGCTGCTGCGGGTCAGGAGGGCTCCCAGGTCAAATCCACTCTTCGGGCAGGAGCTGCAAGCAAAGATGCCTCATGGTGAGCTGTGCTGGTGTTAATTCCAGAGCTCCCTTTCTAGCCAAAGCCCTCGAGCTGTGCTGGTGCTGCTCCCCCCACTGCCCAGCAGACATTGCTGCTCAGCTGTTGGGTTTTATCCCTTCCTAATTTTACAAGAAGTGACAGTAAATCTATGCTGTATGCACAGGACTGTGTGGGGTGTTTAAACAATCTTTTGCATCCAGATGGGGTGATGGCTTTGGGGTATCTCCTGGCAATGTGGGTTGGGGTGGGATATATTGTGCCATAAAAGTTAATGTTCAGAGTCTGATATCCAATCCACAAGAGGAGGAGAGCATTTGGCCATTAGCTGTGCTGTGTGGGGCAATTCCATCACCTGTGAGTGCCTGGGGTGTCAGGGGTGTCACCAAGGGGTGTCAGGGATGTCTCCTATCAGACCTTCCTGCACATACTGCCATTGAAGGGCTCCCAAGCACAGGCCAGGGTACCTACACAGCCTTTCTGCACATCCAAAAAGACCATCCCCCTGGGAGGAGGAGGAGGAGGAGGGGAAGCAAGGGGATGTGGCAGAGGAAGATAAGGCCATGGAGCAGAGGATTTGTGGGAAGTTAATGGGCATTGAATTGGCAGTATGCCCCAGCAAGTTCTCATTTCCCTGGCTCTGTGCTGGCTCATCCCCACCCCAGAGCAGGGAGGGAGCAGGATGCACCCACAGCTGAGGGCTGTGCCCCAAAACATCACGGCCAGGGAGTGCAGGGAGCCAGAGTTTGTGGCCCTGGGACCTTGGGCACACAGCAGGTGGCAAAAGGGATAAAGCAGAGGAAAATGAGGTTGCAGCACTGCTGCCCTGTGGGTGATGCTGAGGGAGATGCTCCATTTTAAATCAAACTCAGATCAAAGTGGAGATGGCTCCTCTGCTGCTCGGGGATGCGTAAGGCTGTGTCTGAGCTCATAACTTAAGGGCAGCTTTTACTACTCAAAGCTATCTCCTTGCTCTGCTTCACTCCTCAATGCCCTCACAACAACCCAGTATTTGCTCTGCTTCATATTCCACTGGCTTGGAAGAGCTGAAGGGAGATTGCCGTGGCTTCCCCTCTGGGCAGGAGTGGCGGCGGGGCTTGGCCTCAGCCTGCTGTGAACTGGGCAGGATGCTGGCTCCTTAGGAGAGTTATTTTTCAGGCTTCCTTTTTTCTAGCACTGGGGTAGGGTATCCCCCCATCAGCTCAGCCTGCACCCCCAGGGTAAGTCTCTGATGAGGAGCCAAGGTGCAGCAGGGCTGGGGACTGGCAGTACACTCCAGCCTGAGGGGAAGCACGGCAGCTTCCCTCTCCATGGGGCAGGGAGAGGCCATCGCCTCCGCCAGAGCAGAAATGCTCCAGTGTTGTTATTAGGTCTCTGGCTAAGGCATGACAGCTGTTCTGTGCCTCCTGAGCACTCTCAGAAGCAGCACCATGACTGCTCAAGGCCTTCTCTCTGTCCCCGTGTCCTTGACATGCCACCCTGGGGAGGGCTCAGCAGTCCAGGAACGTGACAGCAGAGCTTGGCAAAGGGTCAGGAGCATCCTTGATGGGTTTGGGAGTCACTGGTGAGGGGTCAGCCCTGGGGATGTGGCTGCAGCTTTGGCTCTGGCATCTGCATTCGCCCTCCTTCACGTCCCCCACAGAGCTCAGAGCTGCCTGGGAGAGGTCTGAAAGCAGCAAGGGGATGTGGTGGGACGGTCACCTGCAGGTCAGACCCTGCTTGGCCCAGCGGTTTCTGCAAGACTTTTCCCCTGCTCTCATTGCCTTGCTCAGGCCTGGATGGATGAAATGGACTTTACAGCCCCAAATCCCTTAATCTCCAGTATACTTAGCAGCATTAGCCAGACTACAGAAGTCATATACACAGAAATTGCACTCAGTGGAGGACACTCTCATCTCAATTTCATGCTGGAAAAAAACGTGTTATTCATTTTCCCCTGTCTCCCACCCATCTATGCAGAAGTACATTGGAGCCAAGACAGGGATGCGTTGAACATGCAGAGAAATGTCACAGCTGAAATACAACCTGCTCTCCTGGAAATTAACCCAGGCAGCCTTGCAGAAGCTGTGCAGGGTGAAAACTGTGCAGCTCAAAGTGCGGCCTAAAGCTTCAGCCCATCTTAGCTACTAATGCTAAGCAAGTTATGCTAAGCAATTAATATCCTTTACTTCTGTACAACCTCCCTTTGTTTTTATTAAGCATCCCTGCTAATACATTTAGCAAAGCCTGCAAAGCCTTTCAAAAAGCATGATCAGCTTCCATAATCTTATATACAGAATGATCACAAGCACCAGACCTAATAGACTCAAAGCTAGTATGATTACCACTGGGTGGAGCAGGAGGTTATAAATTCCCGTGGCTGACCACTCCAGGACAGTTTCCTACCAGTGGTGTTCTCCATCTCTTTTGCTTTTGAACACACACCACATTTCATTCCCATTGTGGTGGACAGTGATTGTAGTTTTTTTCCTATCAATTCATATGTGTTTTAATACCTGATGTAAGTCATCATGTTGTGATAGTTTCCTTACCAGCATTAAGATGAATTCCAGCTGAAGTAGGTAACAAGTCTTTAACTGGTGTATAATTAGACTGTAACAACTGGCGGGGACGTAACAGGAGCTGTATAATTAAAATCATACCCTATAATTCCACTAAAGTTACGAGTGCAAATATTCGAAGGATTACTTGTATCTACAATAATATCACCTACTAATATAAAACCACAAAGGGTCCTTAAAAAAAATCCTTTTTCATAAGTGCACCTGCAGGGATTTCATTGGCATGTGTTTCAAAATGACAAACATTTTGCCCTGTGTCAAGATATGTCTTGGGGTTTAATGGTGCTGCATTTACAGTTGAATCCTTGTTGTTCCCATATACTGTTTGGCACCTGTGTCCACTTTGTGGTATCCATGCTGTATGTTCTATGGGAAAGAGGATGCTTGTATTGTAATTTAAGGCAACAGTTGGCTATGTGCTGTATACTGAAGCATTTTATTATTAAGACGGAAGCAGTGACCTTATTGTTAATGGGGTCACAATTGGCCAAATGCCACCAGGATTGAAATTCTTTTCCAGTTGTGTTGTCCCAAGCTACTTTTCAGACCTCTGTGGGTAAGGTGCTGTGTTTGCCTAGCCTTGTAATTGCTGTCACTGTGGAGTGCATCCACAGCTGAGTGTGGATACATCTAAGAGCTGCTGAAAGATTGCCCTGGACCATTCCAAGTGCCTCTACAATCAGCCAGTGGTCTCTCTCATTAATTTCCTCCCACAGAGGCAATATATCAGATAAGAGCCATTGATTAGTCCCCAATGCTAATAGAGAGGATCGCAATGGGTGTTCTAATTTGCTTAAATCACTTGTTGTTGCACATAGTTTATTTAGGAGCACTTCAACATCTATACCATTTAGGACTCCCAATCCTGTCCCTGTAATACCAGTTGCATCCTTCTTTGTTTGCTCTGAAGGGGGATGAGCAGGGAAAAGGTAATCAGTCCTGGGTCCACAGGTCACAAGTGATGTTAATTGTATACTATTACTTCTTAAACTCTTATCTGTCATCACGCAACAACTGGTATTAAGTCCTGAGCAGCAGCTGGTATTGTCAGGGCAGTGAGACCTGTCCTTCTGCTTACCTTTGCCCAGGCTAAATTATAAACCTTATCTGATGGACAGCAGAAAGCAAGAGCCTTCCAGTCAGGTGTTTAAGGAATTGGGAACCTTGTTCCTATATCATCTAGGAAAACTATCTTCCCTTTGGATTTGTTAACTTCCCACTAATCCGGATCATCCATCATTTTTATCCTTAGCTATGCTGTAGCAGTAACAGAGTCAATAATACCAAGAGTAGTGAGATGTCCCATTCATTCTTAGCTGATGTGAGAGTTTTTCCAGGAGTCAGTCATTTGTCAGCTGGCTGGCTAGTTACCACCTGCTTGATGGGAGAATGGTGTATCCATCTTTCTTTTCCTAAACTTCTAATATAGGAACATAGGAAGATGGTACATGGTGCTTCCCACTTAGGTTCCAGTTTGTATTTTCACGAGAACATGTTAATTAAAATGACATCTCCAGGTTGTATATCAGGCACCTGTATTTCCAGATGTGTGGGCTGATAGCATTGAGCATATTCTGTTATTTTCAAACCCCTCCTGCATATATTTGATGAATTGTGTCAACCATTCATCTCATGAGACCAGTAGGTGTCTTAACTGGGTATTACCTTCTTTAATAAGGCCCTGTGTCAATCTTTCTTGTTGGAAAGGCTTCTGCCCAGCCTGGTAGCTGATGTATTATCACTAACAAGTGCATTCATTGCTCCTACATCAGCCAAAGCACTTCCTTCCCTAATTTCTGTAGTGGCCTTGGTATGTGGCGGGACAATGTATTACAGCAATTTCTCTGGGTACCTGGGGTAGATTCCAGCACTTGTGTATTTCTTCTCCACTTGATACATTTTTCCCCAATGATGTGAAAAATCCTCATTTTTTCCATAGCTTTGCCATTGTGTGGCGTACCCTGAGAGCATACCGAGAGTTTTTTGGCTCGTTTCCCTCTTCTCAGTGGTTCTGTGGGTGTCAGGGCTGCCAGTTCACCCTGTCCTTGCTGGGAGTGTGCCGTGGTTGCACCAAGCAATTAATACCCTTTATTTCTTCACAAGGTGAGGAGCCAGTCCCTCATCTTTACAGCTGGGTGTTTGTACGTCCCACGCCTGGTGCTGCTCCTGTTTGCAGAGTCGATAACTGATGGCAGAGAAGACTTGACTGTCTGAGGAATACTTATGCAAACAAGCACAATGGCTTAATAGGGAACACCCGGAGAAATCTCCAAAGAAAGCGCCGTAAATTCCCCTTCCCGTGGATTTATGGGGAGATTTTTCACAGATATTTATGGTTTCCCAGGTGCGTTGTTGGGACTCCTTAGCGCAGATTTGCGTGGCGTGCTCCAGGAGCTGATGAGAGGGGAGCATTGATGGGGCAGCCCGGTGTTCATACCAGGATGGTAATGATGGAAACGGCTCCTTAATCCCTTGGTGAATTCCTCCTGTGTGCGGCAGCTGTAGCTCTGCCAGCACCAGCTGAGCTCCTGGAGAGGCTGGCGAGTGGCGCTGGGAGGATTTAGGTGGCCTCGATCAATTTAGATGGTCCTGATGCATGCAAGGGTAGGTCACCTGCCACAGGCCTGTCTGAACGTGCTGCCCCATCCACCTGCAGGGCTGGGCCACACCAACACTCCCCTGGTGCTGTCCACAGCCAACCCATTGAACCACATCTCTTTTTCTCCTCCTTTCCAGGTTCCTTGCCTCACCAGCAGGTCCTTGTAGGATTTCAGCTCTGGTAAGTGCAGTTGTGTTTTCTCCTCGCTGAGCCCAGGTCTGCTGCAAAAGTGTTGGTGGGGTTGGAGGGGCACTGGGGCTGAGCACCACCACTGCTCCCCAGGCAGGTGCAAGAGCCTGAGTGTGCCCCTGTTTCTGCTGCACTTCACCCTAGAATTATTGGTCCTGTGTGTGAAAATACACTGAGATATGTCTATCGGTGCCCTCCCATAATCCATGAAGGGAAACTGTGTGGGCATCTTTAATCCTTCCTGGGTAAACTTTGTTGGGGGGGAACTGAAAACGTCGGTGATTGGCATGATGATTGTAATAAAAGCTGGGAGGTATTTCCACTGCGGGGGGATTCAGGGGACCTTTGGAACACTAAGAAGGTGAAGTGATGGGTGGAAGGAGAGCATAACCTGCCCGGGGACCTTTGCAGAGGAGCCAGGCTCAGAGGAGCATTTAGGGCCTGGAAGAAATGTGAATGTCAGAAGCTGCAGTCCTGGCTGCAAGCTGGTGTTGTCACCTATAGCCTTTCTAGGAATGTGCTCCTCTCAGGCCACCTTCTCTGCCACCAGCCACCCAGCTGACTCTCCTGGGGGACCAGTGGGTAGAAGGATAACATTTCTGGGTTTTCTCAGGCTCATGTCCTTGTGCCATTCAGTGTTAGATGTTTTCACACTTCAGAAGTCCCCACGTCTTTTCTAACCTTACCTTTAACCCAGCAGAAAGGGTCCTGGCTCTGTGATGAGGTAAATTAACAGGGGTGTCTCATAATCAGCTTGGCTACCATGTATTGTGTCATCTTCACCTTTGTCCTCTTGATGTGTTCTCTTTGGAAAGCACACATTTATCAAAAAAGGCAGCCTCTTTGTTTGATGCTATCTGTTGGTTTGATAATTAAGTCCCATGGAAGGCACTGACATCAGCCATGTGCTCAAGGATTTGCCACTGATGTCCCAGGTTGCATGGCCCTGTTGAACTTAAGGGGTTTTCTTCTCTTTAGCTGCAAATGGTTCACTAGGAGGATTGTTATAGTGATCTCAGGGTTTTGGGGTGCTGCTGGCTGACCTTGCTCTGAGGCAGAGCTGTTCTGTGACAGGGACACCACTGTCTGGGGCACAGCTAAGCATGGCAGGGGGCAAATGAAGGCCGTGGATCCTGGTGCCTAGGGAACTGCCCTGATGTCCTCTCCTTGTGCATCCATCTCACCAGAGGGCACTGGGCATGGTGTGAGCTTCCCCCAAAAGCTATTCCTCACTCCAAAACTGTGCAAAGACTCCTGATGCGTGATGCTTTGCTCGTGACCTTGGCAGCCTCAGCTGGGAGCAGCTCAGGCCCTTAGGAGGGCTGTGCCGTGTCGAGGAAGTAGCAGTGCCCTATCCCAGCACGTGGAGAAACTCCAGCCAATAGGTGGATGAACTAATCAAGAGATTTTTCTGTGTCAGGGCTGTGTTACATTGGGAAGTGAACATACAGCTCTGTCTTCCCAGACAATTCCTGCAGGAGCTGCTCTGGCCACACTCCCTCCAGCAGCAAAAAGCAAATGTCTGTAGCTGCAGAGTGGGGACAGGCAAGACAGGACCCACTGGTGCTCTGAAAAGGGGAGAAAGTGGAAAATGGCCTGGAGGAGGGGGCAAGGGGGGAGAAGTGGCCATGGCAATAGAATTGCTTCTCCTGACACAACATAATCAGCTCGCGGCTTCTTCTCCCCAATCCTCTTACACCCCTCCCGTCGCACATCTCTCCCCAGACACGGCCATGTGTGTTAGCAAAGATAAAAGCTCTCTTCCCACGCGGGCTCTTCTCCCTCAGCATGCTTAATCATGAGCCAATGTGGCAAACAGCCTTGCTGAGAGGAGCCCCAGGCTTGGCTCTTCACTCTCCCTCCCTGCCTCCTGCCTTTTGCCTCTGCTCCCCCTCTGCCCCGCACCCCGGGGCTCCCCGCACACCCCTGCAGCCCGCGCAGCCATCACGTGCCTCTGATAAATGAGCTTCATCTGCACCAAAAATTAATCACATTGTCATGCTGGCAGAGGATGAGGCAGCTGCGCTGAAATGCCTGAATCCCTGGCTGATTTATCACAGGGGCTGGATGCAGAGCTGCTCCGCAGCTCCTGCCGCATGGGGACATGCTCCGGAGAGGCAGATGGTGACAAGGAGCTGGGAGGCCTGGGAGTGAATGCTCGGGAGGACACATCCTCCTCCTCCTCCCCAGAGCTCAGCCACTGAATTTCAACCAGGAGGACCCGGTGGGAGATTGCCTGTGCCCAGGAGGGCCAATGCTGCTGGAGACAGCCTGGCTCCTCTGAACCACCTCGGACCTGGAAGCTGATGTGTCCTTCTGCACTGGAGCATGCTCGGGAACCCGGAGACTAACGAGGAAAATGAATATGAGGGAATTATTCCAGGATTTCCAAAGCCATGGTCTTTATGGATGGTGGAAGCAGGAGGCACCCAGCCAGGCTGATGTGTCTTGTTCACTTCATTGCTGCAGTTTTGCTCATCAGAAGCAAAGTCATCACCGTCTGTGCCCGTGCTGCCTGTGATGGGCTGGGATTAGCATGGAGAACCAGCTCCAGGGCCAAGGGCTTCCAGCTGGGCCAGCTCCTGGTACAGGATGTCAAGGATGGGGACCAGTTGTGATGTTTGCTCCTGGTGTTGTGCATTTTTCTGGGATCCACATCATCCTGCTTGCTTGTTGGTTGCCAGCTGCTCCTCTCCATTTCAGTGTGGGTTTACTGGGCAAACTCTCTTCTCCTAAGTCCATCCCTAGGACAGACGTGGATTTCACCAATATATTCACTCTTGCTTGTCTTGTGGTAACTAATTACTAATTCCAGACCAGACTCAGCTCTGGAGTGCTCGTTAACTAATTGGATGCCTTCCAGCAAATCCCAGCAGTCTCTCCACGATGGAAAAGTCATGAGTTCCTTGTCTGCTTCCTGATTGCTTCTTCCCCCCACAGTCGATGGGAGCACCTTGGAAAAGATCCACTGGGGCTGCTCTCCTGGAACTAGCAGGGGGCTGCTGACAGCACAGCAGGTGCTTCCTTGGGGGTGCATCATAATGGACAGCAAAGCAAAGCAACACACAGGTGTCCCATACAGTGACTGGTGGCATCCTTTGCTCACAGGTGCTGCAAGAGGCTGGAAACCTGCTTCGCCCACTGGTCTCTCAGGGTTTCACACTGACTCTCTTTGCAGATGTTGGATATGGGTTTTTTCCTCATAGCCTGGCAGAAATGCTGGAAAGCTGTTGTCCTATACAATCTGAAGCTCTGTGTTGCTCACGCTTCCCTGTGTGGGAACTGGTGGGAGAACTGGTCCCATGTTTTTAGAGAAAAGAGGCTTTTATCAATAAAATTGAGCTGCTGGTGCTCCCAGCTGCTTGCCCAGACAAAACAGTGAATGGCTTTTGTTAAAACTTTAAATCTTAACTCAGAAGGGCATGGATTCCCTTTGATCAGCCATAAGCTGGTGCTCAGATAAACGTGGCGTTCTGAGGAGGGAGAAGGGGTGTTTTGGTCTCCTGTACCTGTGAGGGCCCCATGGGCTCTCTGGCCACTGGGCACCAGTGGTCACGGGCAGCTGAGCAAGAGACAGTGGAAAGCTCAGTCTGAGCATCTCTGAGCCTCCTCCTCAGACCCTGCAGCCTGCTGGGCTGCCCCAGGAGCTCTCCCCTCTCCTCACCTGCACGCTCCAGAGTGGATTTTGGGGCTGGGCTGTGCTTGTGACTCTGTTTCCAAGCTCTTTGGACAGGCAGATGTGTGCGTGGCTGTGAGCAGGAGACATGTCTGACCTGATGTTCATCCTTATTTCAACTCCCCCAGGGCCGCTGGGGGATGATGCAGCCTTCAGTCAGCACAGAGGAAGAATTAGTTCCCTTGGCTCAGTTGCATGTTCAGAGTGAATTGCTGCCAAGGCAAGGGCTCCCATGGGTGCCACCCCTAACCCTGGTGGCAGGGTAGTGGGTCCCGGTGGTCAGCGTTGCTCAGCCTTGTTGAGGCTGCTTTATTTTTTTCCTATCCTCTTATTTTTTTAAGTCAGGGGTGCAGCTGAGGTTTTGTAGGCACCCCTTTGCCAAAACGTGACTGGCTTGTGCCCGCTGTTGAGTGGAGAGGCCAGGGAGGAGCCAGGAAGCTGCTGTGACACGGGGAATTGGAGACGTGTGGTGACACCAGGGCAAGAACTGGTCACACGGCCTAGGAAACAACAGCTCAGGTTTCCGGAGAGTATGTGGAGAGGGTGGAGGGCAGCGCTTCCAGGGAGCCTGGCAGCAGAGGATGGCAATGCTGGGAGACTCCAAGAGATGCCTTTGCTTGGGCTGTGTGAGGAGGAGTGCTGAGGGTCACTCCCAGGTCGCACAGAGGTGCCTGGGCTGCATGGACCTCCTGCCAGAGTCAGGCCTGGGCAGCCTCTGCTGGCTCTGCTCAGCACTCACCATCCCCTGGGCTGGGAGGGAGCCCAAGCACCACTCCAGGAACGGCAGAGAGAGGCATCCCCGGCAGCACACGGGATGCCCCAGGGATGCTGAGCCACCTCAGCAGTGGGAAATGTTTGTCTGCCCAAAGAAAAGGCTTTTCCAGACTGTCAGAGCGTGGGGAAAGTCTGTTGTGGCTATTCAGAAACACTTTGTGGTTGGAGGTGCCCAAGTCTTTTAGGATTCAGAGTACAGTTTCTGAAAGGACCTGTTCCCTAGAAATTCAAAATAACTGACTGCAGATCCCTGTGTACCAGCAGGCAGGGCAACACTCAAGGACTTGTCATGGCAGGGCTGACACCAGCCTGCTTTTTCCTAGATACAAATAACTATGCCACAAATTATATCAGACTTTGCTATCCATTAACAATCTGCTCCTTTGATCTTTTGTCAGTGTGAAACAACTGGAAGTGTTTCTTTGGGTCTAGTCCAGCCCCAGGGTAGTAAACTGGACATCTCCTGTCCCTCTGTCTCTTGTAGAATCCATGTGGATGTAATGGATTTAGTGACATCTTGCATTTTCCTCTGTCGAGGCACAAATAATGGTATTTCACCCTGGCATCCAGTGGTGCAAAACCCCTGCACCCACATTTTGGAGAGGATTGTGCTGTGAATCCCCACCTGTGCTCCTCTGAGCTCGGCCCTTGGGGGTTGGCCATGGTTTGAGAGGGGTTGGACGTGGTTTGTGTTTCCTTGAACCACGGCGCTTTTGGACAGAGCTGGAAGCACCAGCCTCCCTGGCATGCTCCAAAGGCAGCTCCAGCGAGCTGAAATAACCCGGTGTGACTCTGCAGAGCCTGATTTCTAGTCCCTGTCATTAAACACACAGCTGTTGAGATCTTTTATATGTATTCAAATCGAGACTTGGCAGGCTTAGGTAGCAGGGAGCTCGCCTCGGTGACCAGGAATATCTGTTGAGCTCTTAAAGCAAACTCCATCATCCTTCAGCCAGGATGGGCAGGGATCTGAGCAAACTCCATCATCCTTCAGCCAGGACGGGCAGGGATCTGAGCAAACTCCATCATCCTTCAGCCAGGACGGGCAGGGATCTGAGCACACCAGAGATGCTTTCATGGGCTGAGCTGCTGAGACTGGGTGGGAAACTTTGCTGTGTTGCTGCTGGTATGCAGCCCATGGGCGAGGGTGTGGGAGCCTCCTTACAGATGGGGTCTCCAGACACCGAAAGAAGTACCCAGAGCCCCCTAAGGCACACAGGGGCTACATTTTGTGCTGAGGTCTTGAAGGGAGGGAGAACAGGGCTCAGCATCTGGAGATTTTCCAGGCAATGCCTGAGCTGAGCCTAAGGATAACCGCCTCATCACGCTGGAGCTGGCAGGAGAAGATGGCTGCTCCCCTAAATTCCAGATTTGTCCATCACTGACGATAATGCACCGAGAAATAAATGTCACTTACAAAATTTATGGCAGAGCTGCTTTGCTCGTCTCCTTTTTTTTTAAGGTTATACTAAAAATTAAACCGCATCTTCCCCCAAGGGGGAGCAGCAGGCTGTCACCGTAACAAATGTCCCGGTGTGTCACGGAGCGGCACACACGTGTGTGCACACAGCGTGCGCAGGCAGCGAGAGGCAGGGCGGCGCAAGCGGAGCCGCTCACGTGGCTGGTGAGCTGAGGAAAATCGTTCTTTTTATACTTACACTTCATATGGCAATTTCCTGGCCGCGTAAAAAGAAAAAAAACAACGAAAACAAAACCACAAAAAACCCAACGGAGGGTTACACAAGCTCAAACCCGAGTTCCCAGTATAAAACCTGACGCGTGAGTTCTTTACGCAGCAGAAGCGCGGACTCCTCGCTCAGCTAGAGCATCCCAACCCCGCAGGATGGGATCCCGGAGCCGCATGGCGTAGGCACCATCAGCTGGCAGGAGGCGTTTCTTTAAGGTTAAGCAGAGGATCAGCTCTGAGGACAGTTTTCCTTCCCTGCCCCGAGCGGCGGGGCGGCAGTTCCCGGCTCCCCCCGGCCGCTCCCGTGCCGCGTGTCTGGACGGGGCGCTCGGGCTGGGGGACGTTCATCAGCCCTGGCAGCGGAGCTAATGCGATTAAGGGCTTTTCTCACCCTCGGCTCCGTGCTCATTAACATTTCCCTGCTAAGGAGTTTAGAAGCGTCGCCTGATCTCGCCGCGGCTTTGGTTTGTGCCGAGGGGAGCGGGCGGGCGCTGCAGGGGGAAGACTCGCCGACCCTGTGGGTTGTGTCGCGACAGCGACAGGGCACACAGGGCGGGGACGTGGCTGCGAGAGCCGCTGCAATGCAGCGCAGTGGCACCGACCGCAGCGCTCCCAGCAAGGAGTGCTATTTCTGCCGGGGATTGGAGCCGGGAAAGGCAGATGCCCCGGCTGAGGGAGGGTGAGGCCGCCCGCCTGGGAGCCTGCGAACGGAGACCTACAAACAGCTTCTCTGGGGTGTCACAACCCCGTCCTCTGCGCAGGCAGGGAGAGAACCCAGTTTTGGAAGCCTCCTTCCCAGATCTCACAATTGACAACCAGGAGAGATATTTTTATTTGGTCTTACAAGTAGGTCTTGAGACGTGTCTAAGTGGGTGCTTCGTAGTCTGCGTAGAAATGAAACCCTCCCACGTTCCACACAAAGCCCTTCACGGCAGCCAGCCCGAGGCTCTGCCCTGCTGCCTCTACCCTGTGCTCTCCTTTTGTTCCATGTCCCTGGCCAGCTCTCCTGGGGACACCTGGAGCGGGCTGACACCACTCCTGACCCCTGCCCAGCAAAATCTGATGCAGAAGATGCTTCTAGACTTTCTGTGGTGGGTCCCAGATGTCTTTTTAGTCACCTGAAATGTGTCAGTCTGTGTTGAACCAAAGAAGAAGAGTGTATTTGATGATTTTTTTCCCCCTGAATATTTTAATTCTTCCATCCAGAAAACCTGATTCTCCCATGGAAATTGTGTTTCCTGTTTGAAAACAGGTTGTTAACACGCCACTCAGCACTACAGAAGGCTGCTTTTCCAGAGGCTAATACTTGAAGATTGACTGATTTCAATATCTAGCGTTCTACATCCTCTGATTCAGCCTTTTCCCCGCATCATCGGGGCTTCTGTGCTTTTCCTTTTTCTGAAGTGGATCCTCTGGTGCCTTGTAAAACCCAAGCTCCTGCTGCAGCCGGGGTCAGCTGAGCCGAGGAAGACCTCTCCACTCTGCCTGCCTGGCTATTTCCATGAAACCTCCAGGAATTTAATAACTTTGAGATTTTCAGCTGTCACTCACAAGCTGTTGAATTTGACTGCTGAGTCGGAGAGTAATTAGGGTAGACAGACAACACGTGATGGCACAAGACTTGTTTTCTTAAGGAAACCACGCCAACAAAAAAAAAAAGAAAAAAGATCTAAAAATACCTCCTTTTTTTTTTTTTTGCCTTGTTCTGCCTTCAGATAGCTCTTGACTGACAGTAAGGGAACGTGGGCTGCCTTAGGGTGGTGACACCCAGCACTGGGTGCTGTGTGGGCAGGATGGGTGTTCTTGTCGCTGCAGTCCTTGGGGACACGGGGCTGAGAACTCAGCATGGTGACTTTGGTCCCTTTGAGATGACACTGGGTGTGAATGAAGGACGTGACACGAGCCTCTCCAGCAGTGCTGTGCTATTTCAGGGCAAACCCATCAGGTCAGAACCATCTTTTATAAACAAAGGAGATTTTAATGAAACCCACAAATTGCTAACAGTCTATTACACTGCACATTCTGCCGAACAGCAGAGCGTTCTTTAAAGTACCTGTTAAAATACTGAATGGTGCTGCCATGAAGAGATTTTGGCCGGTTGCTGAAGGTGCTGTCTTCAGCCCCAGGTCTGTGTCCTGCTCCAGGACACCTTGGTGGTGCAGGACGTCTCAGCTGAAACAGCCAACATTAGGTTTGATTGCTTTGTGTGCCCCATCTTGCCCTTTGGAAAGGGGACATCAACATCAGGAGCAAAGGGCGGGCACAGTTGTGCCAAGGGAGCTGCTGGGCCTCTTACTGTGTTGGGAGGAAGGGAAGATGTTGCCTAAGGCTTGTAGTGGAGCCTCATGCTGCAGGCAGAAACATGCATGCTGCAGGAGGAGAAGGACGAGGGCTGCTGCTGAAGGCTGCACTTCCTGGTCAAATCGCTGCCCTCCAGGGTCTGGCTTTGTGTCTGGGATGTTCAGAGAAGCCCAGACCCACACAGCTGCCTGCCCGTGGAAGCTTTTACTCCCTTTACCCGCTCCTCTCTCTCGGTGCTGGCGGGCAGCCCAGTGCCAGGCTTTTTATGGTTTTCTTTTTGTCTTTTTCAATGAGAATAAATCTTTTATCTGTTGACTGTGAGACTGTGCTGCAAACAGAGTCGTACAGATCTTGTGGGTTTTTTATAGCCACCTCCATCTTACAGGTTGATGGTTTGCAGCTTGGTCAGTGCCTGGAGTTGGCACTGCTGGCTTGGATGGAGATTAACCCCAGCTGCTCCGTGCTGGAGACTGAGATAGAGGGATGGAGACCTGCCCTGCCACCCCCATGGCATGATGTTGGCTCTGCTCGCCCTGTACTGAGTGTCAGAGGAAAGGGGAAGCATGTGGCTGGAAGGAGGCAGACACAGAGCAGGGAAAACCAGCTCATTTTGCTTAATTATGACTGACTGTGACAGCCTGCATCTTTAGTTTGAAAAGTATCTGTGAGGTACGGGCTGCTTCTCTCAAACAGGATAATTATGTTAATTAAAATGCTTTCTTTATGGCAGTTCTGATTAATAAAAACAGTTCCAGTGCTCTCTTTAAACACGCTAACCTTCTGTTGTGCAGGAAAACTGGCTTTTCTCAGCAATTTATGACTTTTAAAACAGATTAGAGTGGGACAGCCTGCTGCTTTCACACAGTAACGCTTCCTCCCCGGGGGGAGAGCAAGGCAGCCCACCAGCACAGTGCCCTGCTCGTGGGGAACAGACGGAGCAGAGCACTCGGGCAGCGACGCCGGAGCAGGCAGCAACATGTACCCGTGTGGGAGCTGGGGACGGGAGGCGTCAGAGAGCTCTGCCAGAGTGCCGGGGAATAAAAATACCACTTATTTCTCTAATTGCTGTTTATTTCCTCTGCAAAGTATTGCGATAATTAACAAGCTCCCAATTAAGAAAAAATTGTGTGTAGAGGAAAAGCAGGTACGGGTGCCAAGAGAGCTGGGTTTGTGCCAGAGCGTGGTGAGGGGCAGTGGCGGTGGTCCCTCTTGCTGACCACACGTGGCATGGAGCCCTCTGGGGACCCCAGAACTCTGGAGGTTGTGGTGATTCCCCAGTTCCTCACCAGAGACCTTTCCCGAGATGATGGTTGTGCTTCCAGAGGTTTGAAAGCTCAGGAGCTCATGCGACCACTGGTGTGGCTGCCTCATGTTTTGTCCTTTGGCTGGTTTCCTGGTCCTTGAAGGGGTTTACTTCCTGTGTGTGGAGGTTCAAGGCCTCTGAGCACAGTGTGGTGTGGGTTTGGAGAAGGGCCGAGCATCCACCACCCTCCTAAGAAGCAGTGGTAAAAACTGGGAGAGCTTGGTATCTCTGCAGGTAGCTCTGAAAACATAATCAACAGGCAGCCTGGTGTTCACAAGGAGGCAGCACTTGGTGTTCACAGAAGGATGGGTTTGCCATACACTTGTCCACAAATGTGAGTCCCCAGCCAAGTGCATGTTCCCACTGTGGCAAGGAGGTTTCGTGTCATTCCCACCTTCCCTTTTCCTTTCTCCTCATCCTTCCCCTGGCTTGCCACCCCTGCTGGCAGAGGGTGCCTTAGGCTGAGGCAGATGCTGGAGCAACACGTGAAGTGGTTCTCAGCTCCCACTTGGCAGGCCCAGCAAGGGACTCTTACACAGGGCAGTGACTTACACTGGGTCCCTTCCCTTCATCTATGCCCGGGAAGGGACCAGCACCTCCAGCAGCCCATCCCCAGGTCTGGGGTGTGCTGCTCAGCCCTCTGCTTTGGCAGGTGCTCTGGGAAGGGTGACACCATCCTTCTGCCCTGCAGGGCGCTGGCCAGAGGAGTTGGGCTCTGTTCTGCCCTGCTGCTTTAGGAGGGGAGGAAAGTGAGTGCTTGTCCCTGACTCTGTGAAATGCTGCATGTGACCAGCAGCCCTTGCCTGAAGCATTAGTTTGCCTTTGAGCTGTGACTCTTGCTGTGGAGCTGGTTGACTTCATTGTGTTTGCTTGACCTGGTGAACGGTTGGCAGGCAGCCCCACTGCCCCTCTCCTGCCATGTTTGAAGTATTTTGGAAAGAATTGGTATGGGAGAAGGGGAGTAAAAACCCCTAAAGACTTTAGCGTATCGAGTGTGGGTTTGGGGAGGGTGGTGAGGGGCTGTGGGGTGAGGGGCTGTGGGGTGAGGGGCTGTGGGGTGAGTTGCCTGCACACATCCAGCAAGGCAGCTTTGCCCTTTGGTGTGTTTGCAATCCACGGGTCCTGGTGAGCAGTGCAGTCATTCAGGGAAGCTGTCCAGAGGTTCCCTGCAGGTTATCCCCCCCAGCCTGGGGGGCTGCAGCCCCCCCAGCACAGCTCCAGCCCCCTGGCACAGCCCTTTCCTTGCCCTGCAGGCTCGGCTGGGGCTGGCTCCGCTCTGCTCCTCTCCTCGCTGCCCCGTTTACCTCTGCTATATTTACATGTCTATTTTATGATTTCAATTTTTAATGCTTCTGCTCTTTGAAGATGCTTAATGCTTTGGAGTGGAACATTTTCTTCTGAGTCCTGAGTGCCAACTGAGGACAGACCAATAAATCAACTAATAACTGGAACCTCATTTTCTGCTCCCATGGCTATGAGTTAACCCTCCTTGTGCCTCTGAGGCTCTCCTGGTGCTTCCCATCTCCCTGGGCAGGAGAGCTGCTTGTGCCAGCTATGAACATTCTTTTGGTGGGCAATGCCAGGCCTTTGGGATTCCCATGCTGGGCTGTGTGTGGGGGTTTCTAGGTGTATCTTAAATCATGGTTTCCAGCTGTCACCTTCTCTCCCCTTCTGTCACCGCGGGTCCCAACGCCTCGTTGGGTCAGCAGAGCTGGAGATGAGGAGGGCAGCCTGTAGAGAGTGGGGAGCACGGTGGGTAGGTCTGGCAAGTCACCCAGTGAGACCCAGGCTGTTCCAAAGCTCCTCAGGATGGGACAGCCAAGTGGCATCTTTGTGGCTTTGTGATGCCACAAAATCCAGGCCCTCTGACTGTGCTCTGCAGGAATGACAACCAGAGAAAGCCACTTCCTGGCTGCTGCACAGGGAACTTTTGCTGTGCTGACAACTTGTGGCAGAACTGGAGGAACACCTCAGGAAGGCATCCCATCTCCCCTTTTGCTGGCAGCTGGAGCTGATGAATCCCCAGTTGATGAATCCCTGCACTATGAGTCTAACAGAAAGTGGCAGATTTTAGGTAAATCTTCTTTCCAGCTATTCAGCCTCGCCCCCAAGGGCTGAGGACTTTCCACACTGCTGCTTTCATTAGTCCAACTCTATTTCCTGTTCTCATTCATCTCAATAACATCCAACCCTTTAAAGAAGCACCTGCATTTACCTGATGCTGCAGCAAAGTCTGCAGGATGCTTGCAGGGCATCTGTGTTTCCCCTCTGCATGTCCACACCTGCAGGCTTGAGGATTCAGGTGCCAACCCCGCTCTCAAGATACCTTCCCTGAGACAGGCTGCTGGCCTTACCTTGCTGTAATACTTCATTGCCTGTTGAATTATGAAAGCACTGCTTGTATCACCTGGCAGATGGCCACAGAGCTGCCTCTCAGCTGCTCTTTAACTTCTGACTCCAAGGTGTTGCATGCATTAGCCTCGTCTGCTCTGCATCTGGAGCCAGGCTGTGCCTGTGGGCTGTGCTAATATGGAGTGCCCAGGGCCCTGGGGAAGCCCTGGCCTTGCAGAAAGCAGCCACCCCTGGGCTCTGCTCCCCTCAGGGGGCTCTGGTGCTGTACTGCTGTACAGTGGGCAGGGGTGCAGGCAGAACAGGCAGGGGGGTCCCCTCAGCCAGCAGCACATGGGGCTGGACACAGCAGAGTGCTGTGGTGTGTCACTGTGTCACCTGTGGTGAGCCCTGCCAGGCAGGAGGGCTTGGCACCCCCATGTCCTGGTCTCTGACCAGGGGTGCTTGAGGCCCTCTGGTGTCTCCACACCCTGGCACCAGCTGGGTGCCCTTGGCACTGCTGATCCAGGGTGGAAATGGGCTTCACAGGGCTCCATGGCTGCCTGATGATGTGCTGGGCCTTCATGAAATGCTCAGTGAGCCAGGCACATCCCCTGGTACCCTTCCTCTGCCACAGCAGCACAGGGCTGTGTAGCAGTAAACCAAGGCCATGCTATTCCCCCACCTTTGGTTTTTGTCTCTTTGATGCTGTGGGTTTGTTCCCACAGATCCATCAGCAGGGGCTGGGGCTGCACTGCAGGAGCCTGGTAACAACCAAGAGTGGGCTCAGCCAGGGTTTTATTCCCTCTTTTGCTGTCGGAAGTGATTTGTCCCTAGGGAACTCTCACAGTCCTTGCCTTGGCACAGCCTGGTTCCCAGCCAGGAGTTTTGGACTCCTCCCCAAGCCAGGACTTGCTTTTGGCAAGCCAGGAATGCCCAGGGCTGGTTGGCAGAGCTGCTCTGGTGCACGGCTGATGGCTCAGGCTGTCCAGTGCCATCTCCTTTGTTCCCAGTGAGTGCTGGGGGAGCGTGGGGAAGGGAACAGGGCCCTTCCCCCAGTCTTGTGCTCGGCTGCTCTCCGATGGGCCGCCTCGTGTTTATCCATAATTACATTGTGGTGACACGGCTACGCTTTCCAAACCCATACACAAATGCTTAATAACCCATGGGAATGCTTTCCCATTCGTTAAGGGGCACGGGCTGGGTCCATTTCCCCTGGTCCTGCACAAGCCAAGCGTGGGGCAGCATCTCAGGGCTGGTCCCTTCTCTGCTGGGGACCTGTCCTGGAGTGACACCACCTCTGTTCCCTGCATCATCCGTCAGACACTCTGGAAATGGAGACAGAGGGTATGAGGAGTAAAATTTTCCATTGGAAAATGTATTTTTTATCAAACTACATAATCAGAATCAGCATGTAGCCATGGAGCCAACATTCAGGTGGGAGAATATTGAAGCAAATCATTCTGGCTTCTGTCTGTTGACAGTGTCCAGGAAATTCAAATGTGTCTCTTTGATTTGATGTGTTTTGACTTTTATGTTTTAATTTAATATCTAGGTTGTATTTAACATTTTATTATGGTTCGTGCTTGAGAAATTAAATACTTTTCCCCTTACTGCGGCAAAATTTCTGAGTATTTCCCAGTGAAATGCCAGGGCTTGGGTTTTTTCCTGAGTCCTGTCCTGCAGGTGATTTTGATTCACTGAGTTCAGTGCAAAACAAAACTTCTCACTTAGGAACCTTGCAGAAACCAGATACTGGTTTCTATTAGGCAATTTCTGAAAATTCATGTAGTTTCGGTTACATATGCCTTGGAAATAGCCTGGAGCAGATCTGGGGATCTGGGGAAGCAGCATGTGTCCTCGTCTGGTATTTGGAGGTGCTGCTGAGGCAATGTAGAGGTAGATTTATTCATGGCTTTGCCCAGACCACCAAGGGATGGAGGTGTCTGGAGAGCACCGTGTCCTGTGCTGCTGTGGGCCCACTGCTGGGGACGGCACATCCCTCTGGTGGGATGTGCCGTGGGGTGGATCCCTCTCACCGCTCTGGGGCAGACGGATCACTCTCCTCTCACCAAGACCATAACAGGGTGGGGGTGCCACAGATGAAAGCCTCCTTTGCAGCCCCAGTGACCCCCCTGAGGGAAGTGGAGCTGTAGGCAGAGCTCAGGGCGACCAGAAAAGCTGCCGGTGCCTGTTGGCTGCTTCCGTGCACGTGAGCACGTGCGAGGGTGTTTGTGCACGCAAGTGGGGATAAAGCCACTTTCCAGGCAGCTCTTTTAACAACTGAATGACAGTTTGTTTGCTGCTAGGATTGCAGGCCTGCCTGGCAGAGGCTCCACGGTAGAACTCTGGAAGCTGCCGCCGGTGAATAGCCAAACACATTTGTACGGGATCAGTCGGCAGCATGTTCCAGCCTCCAGCTCTGGCGGGGGGGGGGGAGAATCATCTCCCTGATATATGTGTTTCAGCACCAATTATCCAAGCCTCATTTGCTCTAGACTCACAAGACCATGTCCCATGACATCTATTAATTGCATTAAAGATCTCTCATTATCCTAAATCTCCAGGATGCCGAGTTGGAGTGGCTCAGGCCCAGGTTTTCAGGAGGGCACACACCACACGGGGCGGAGGATGCATCTCATTCAAGGCAAGCAGGGCAGGCACAGCCACCGCTGGCAGCAGTGGCATGTTCCTCCCAAGCCTCTGTCCCTGGTTATTCACAGCTGGGTTGTGGCTGATCCCTGAGGTTGGATGTGACACTTGGCTCGGAGCAGCCTGGCAGAGCCTCTCCTGTGGTCCCTGAGGTGTCGGTTCCGTGAGGGAGCGATGCTGCCAGCGCTCCGCACCACACGCCGCCAAGCACCAGCCCACTGCCCCTTCTTTGCCAAATACTTATTGTTCCTGCTTTGAACTTCTGCAGAGTGAGGTTTGCCAAGGCTCCAACACATGAATCATTAATTAATTCCTGGAGGGCTTTTTTTTTTTTTTAATGTTGTTTGTTTGTTTTGAAATTTTTTTGGTTTTGTTTTTTTGGTGTGTGTTGTTTTGCTTTCATAATTGAACACAGGGAGAGGAAGGCAGTGTAGGTGCAGGATAGCAGAGGGGCAGCCAATCATTTCACTATCCATGGCCAACAGGGTGCCATGGGTGCCCTGCTTGCCCTTGCTCCTTGGGCTGTGCTGTGGTTGCTGCTGGGGCTATGGATACCCAAATTCCTGTCCCTCAGCCTCGGCTCTCATCGTGCCTGCCAGGCTCTGTGTCAGCAAACATACCCTCCTGTGGCTGTGAGCATCCCTTCCCCATTGTCACCCTCCTCCTCCATCCTGTGTCATGGTTGTTTCTCCTCTGGTATTCACAGTTCTGGGGGTGCCCATTGCCAAGAGCCTTGCTGGATGCAGGGACCCCGAGGTTCAGCTTGGAATTGCATTGCTTCCTTTGGAAACGTCGTTCCCTGATGAGGCCTCTGGAGGGGCTGGTGGAGGCAGAAAACTCAGCAGGGCACCAAAGAAAGGCTTGGGAAGGAAAAGGCAAAAGTAAAAAGGACAGAAAGGTCTCATTAAAAGAGAAAAATAAGTTTTTATTTACTGGGGCGGCCTCAGGATTGCGGAGAGCGGAGGAGGGCAGCAGGGTCGGCTTGGAGGCTGGCAACCCAACTTGTACACTGTGTGCTCCAGTCCCCGACCATCCCAGTTTATTCCAGTGCCTTGTTGGACCGGGGAGCACCAGCTGGGTCGGTCTCATGGTGTCGAAGGGAGGGATGGGCCTGATCCCAGAGCTCAGGGAACACAGCAGGAACGGGCAGCATTTGCAATAATGCCCAGGCCCTCAAGCCTGCATGAGCTCTTGCCATTTCCACCCTCTTTCTGGTGTAATAACTTGTTCCTTATTGACATTTTTACTCCGAACACAGGGAAAATGCCAGAACAGTAATTGCTGTACATGTAAAGCAAGGCACTGTGCCATATCCTCCAGATCGTTTCCTTCCCCCTTCTCCCAGCTTTAAGGCCTCGGTGGAAGCGAGCAGTGGCTTGGCTGGAGGGTGGGATACAGGGACCCACAAGTGCCATGGAGCTGCCACCAGGTGGGTGGGGACGGAGGCACTGTCCCCTCCTCCACAGTGACTCACAGGGCAGCGGCAGGGCTGGGAATAACACCAGGTCTAATTGCTCTGCTAACAGCTGGACCCGCTGCCTCCAGGAACACTCACCTCTGCAGGTATCTTGTGGTTTCTAATACCGTCAGAAATCTCTCTTGCTCTCATGTTTACCAGCATGCAATTGCAACCCCTTGATGTCTGCATAACAGCTTTCCATCTCCCGGTTCCCCACAAACAGTGACAGAGCTGTGACAATCAGGAGGGAGGCAAACAAGAAGCAAAAACCCACTGGGATCCCGGGAAAACGCTGTGTCCTGCAGGATGTAAATCGAAAATATAAATGCTCTTCCCTCCCTCCACCCCAAAAGCATTTGATAAGAAGATAATGTCGAAAACTGTAGAATTTTTCAAAGCCATGGTGAGGCTTGGTAAGCCAGAAAATGTTTACTGCATGAGCAGAGCAGAAGCTGTAATGTTGTAAAATGATAGTGCTGGGGAGCCATCTGCTTATTGACTGAAGTCTGGAGCACAGGCTTTCTGCTACCGTGTCTTGCAGAGCTGGGTGTGCACACGTGTGCCAGGGATGCACAACGAATGTGCAACGAATGTGCAAGGAATTTGCAAGGAATGTGCATGCTGCCAGTGTGATTCCTTGTGCCCAGGGGCTGGTCCTTCACGCTTGGAGAGACCTTGGGGTGTTGCTGGGTTACACCAGGATGGGGGGTGGCTGGAGATGGCAGGCTCTGGGGGTGCAGCAGGAGGATCTGGTTCTCAGAGCAGGTAGAAAAGCGAACCTGGGACAAACAAGCAGCCCCAGGGGCTCAGGGGCTCTCAGGATGGAGGGGGATTTCACTGCCACAGCACCGACAAGGGGCACACCAGAGGGCTCAGCACAGCCCTCCCATGGATCTGCATCCGATGAGAGCCTGAGGCATCCCAGGCTCCTCCCGCCAAGGCCTCTGGGCCATGGCAGCACGTGGTTGCCTGTAGTTAAGTGGGGGGATTATGCATGTCTGAACAGTTGGCATTGAACTCCTAAACTCCAGAAATCAAACTGTGCCCTGCAGAACGGCCGCCCTGCTGCTGCCGAGGTCAGGGGGATTTGTGGCTGCCTGTAAGAGAGCCAAATCTGTCTTCTCTTCCCCTGATGAAGGTCACGCCACAATGCCCTCAGCATCTGGCTAACCCAGCTGGTGCCCTTCACCCACACACAGAGCTGCCCATCTCCAGTGCCTGCCAGGGCCACGCTGACTCCACCCTGGCACCCCAGCTCACTCAGGGGAGCAGCAGGGGCCCACACACACCCGTAAGTGCGACAGCCTGGCTGGGAGAATCGGTCTGCAAGTCTCCAATGCTGTGAATTTGGTCTGTAGCATTGTTTGGATGACAGGAGTGGTGAAATAACACCCAGGGGACAGAAGGGATACCAAAATTATGATATTACCCTTTGGAATTATTTCACGGTCAATGTAGCTTTCCTGTCCTCACGGTGATATTTTACCCAGCCATTGCTCAGAGGATCCCTGTCTTATATTAATCCATTTCTGTTGATGCAGGGAATGAAATGCTATATTCCCCCCAGCCCTCCTGCTGTCCGTTTTGTTTCCAAGCAGCAGCTCGGGCCGCGGTGCCTTGCCTGCTGCTGGGAATTCTGATGGGCTGTGGCAGAGCAGGAGTGGGCTCTGGATTCATTCATCCGCCCGCTCTCTCACAAGCTGCTCGTGTATTATTGATAACCCAGGGCTGAGTGATTATTACATGTATAAATTTATTTTAATTTCTTGTGATTGCTGCTGTGATTAAAGGATGTGCCAGGTTGTACGTAGCCTGGTAGTGATTAGGCACTACAAGCCATGGCAGAGATAATGTGCAGGGCCTGGCTCAGTGAGGCTGATAGATGAGGCAGGACTGGTTTTCCCACGCAGGGCTTTGTCCCAGACCTGCAGAGGGATTTCAATGCCTACAGTTCCTTTCAGTTTCAGTTCTGCTGTGTCTGAGTGCTGGTGTTGAGCTCAACGCTGGGATGTCCCCATGCCTTGGGATTGTCTGCTCCGAGCCAGGCAGGAGCAAGTGGCTTTTCCTGGGCATCCAGAAACAAAACCCAACTTTACTGTCAGTTATTTTTTTCCAACCTGTCCCATTTTTCATAGAACGATGAACTTTGGGCTGGAATTATAAACGTATCATACAACATCACAGAGTATCCTGAGTTGGAAAGGACCTCTGGGTATCAGTCCAGTGATCTTAGGTACTTAGGCACTTAAAGATGGAGAGAAAAGCTGAGGAAGATGAAGTGGCAATGCCCTCTTCACTTGCCCTGTAGACACTGACCTGCATTTTAAATGTCTCAATATCTGGCCATTATGGCCAAGTAAAGCTAATTGTGTGAGTAATTCTGTTGACTTAGTTATTCCTGTAAACATTGACAGAATCAGCCCTCCTATTCCTCAAGAGAAAACACTTCCCAGCAGAAAATACAAACAAATTGCTCTTCATATCATAGCATTTAAAATAAAAATATCATAAGGAGCTAAGTCAAAACTGCATTTTAGATTCAACAGATTATTCAGCAGAAAACACGAAAACAATGAAGCTTCTCTGAGGATGGTAATCAGCACAGGCAGACGTATTGCTTTTTCAGATCACAAAATCTCAATACCCAAGATCAGTAGAAAACTAAGTAGAAAATGCTTTTTATAGGATTCAAATTCCAATTAAATTAGAGCAGATTCTTCAACAAGAAAGCCTACAAAATGAAGTCTCGGTTTATGTGTTGGAAAGCAAAATGCAAATATGTTGCTTTCCGGCTCGCAGGGTTTCAAACCAAAAGACAAACTTACTTAAAGTAAAAATTATTTCATTCAAATTCTGGGGGAATCGACTCAAGTAACTGATCCTCAACTGAATTATTCAGCTTTTTTATCAACAGACTTATTTCTCCCCTCTTTATTCTTAATTTGCCTATTCATAAATCCCACTGCTTTGTCAGTCATAAGAAATACTTTCCAGTGGCTTTGACAAAGCAGAAATTAGCAGGGAAGGGAGCTGGCACATAACCGCCTCACTGCAGAATGCTTCCTTGCAGCGTAAGGTATTTTTCTCTTCCTGGAGCTTTAATGCCAGCAGAAATCAATGCGAGATCTCAGCTCACCCTCCTGCCTGATGCTCACTGCAGGGCTTCAGCCAGGCCTTGGGCTCCCCGTGGTGGCTGTGTTGGACCTGTGGTCCCCACAACATGTCTTGGGGGGGTCTCGGTGCTGCTGCCCTCCCGAGGTTCCCTGTGGCATCCTTGGGGAAGAGCTTTGCTTTTGGCAATGTTGCCTTGGGCCGAGAGGTCCTGCAGGGCAGAAGATCCTGCTCTTCAGTCAACAGCTCTGGTACTCTGTTTCCTTTGCTCTTAACCACTGGTATCTTCTTCCCACCTGGAATTGCCTGGCTTTGACTTGGAGTCATTGGATCTCGTTCTGCGAGCTTGTGAGGGTCGTGGGTGTTTCTAAAGGAAACACCAGTGATCATAAATATTTCCTTTTCATCTGCAGGCATCAACCTCTGGTGATCTGAAGAAGATTACAGCAAGAGTTTGAGTCAGAGCGGTAGAGCTAGATGAAAATCTTAGTTCTGTAATTTTACTAGGAAATGGGAAATACTTTAACAGGAAGATTAAATGTATCTTTAAATATAGAACTTAAAAAGAAGAAAGGGATTTGTTCAATTGACACACTGGAGGAGTTGTAGGAACCTTAGAAACAATCTGTAAAGCCTCATTAAATAGCAGAATGTTCTGCAAATCCATCCAGTTTTCCTGAAGAACCCTGAACTTTCCTTCTCCCTCTGGTCTGCAGTGATTTAATGCTGTGTCCATAGAGCAGTACCTGGCCTGCAGGCCCCACAAGCTGCATCCTGGCACCCTGGGGATGTGATGTGGGATACAAAAGCAGTCAGGATCCCTCCTCATAACCAATTCTGGTTCTCCCAGTTTCCTCAGTTTCACTGTGAGGCTCGTGTTAGTGGAAGGAATGGAAAGAGCAGTGGATGCCTTAGGTCAAAGGTGTGACTTCGAGGGCCATCTTCTTTCTGCTCTGGAAACATCACCTTGTGTCTCTGCTGCAGAGTGGCTTCTTTTCCTCACCTCCTTGCTATGAGGTGCTGCAGAAGGGCCATTGGGATGGTTTTGCCATTTTCCCCTCTCTCTCCAGCAGGCTGGGAAAGGACAGTGAGGAGCTGCAGGGGTCGGGGGTAGTTGCCAGAGAAGCTCTGACAGGGGGTGACAGCTCGGACGTGGCATCCTGTGAGTGGGAACATGTCCCCACCCTGTCCAGCCCTGCTGTGAGCGCTCACTGTGCTGCAGCCTTGTGCCTCCTGGGCACATGTGAGAGGAACACTGGAGGTTTTGGAAGCAGCCCAGAGAGCAGCTGGGGTTTCTGGCACCTGGGAAGCTCTTGAAGATGGTTTAAATGCTTGAGAGGCACTTGGCTGTGCTGCTGTTGGAACAGGGATGTCCCTCCACCTTTCCTCTCCCTTATTTCTTTCATGGGGGTGAGGTTTCCCCACCCTTTGGTGCTCCAGCTGTGAGGGAGACTCCCTGCACAAGGAGTCTGGGGAATGGCACAGCTCCAGGGTTTTCCTGGCAGTTTCCCAGCCTTCCCCAGCAGGCTGGCAAGGCGACCTTGACTTGTCTCCTGGAGCAATCAGACCCTGTAGCTACTGCTGCTGCTTAACACTGGCTTCATGCTTCTCAAGCCTCCTTCTCTCTGGTGGCAGAGGATGGAGATTTGGGGGAGAAGGTTTCCTATCAACCTCCTTACAGTTTGCAATGTCCACTGACATGTAGAGGGTGGCAGCGGAATGGAACCCCAGCCCATATCCTCTTCCTCCTGTGCCCTCTGCCTTGTGCCCACAAGGGAAGGGCTGTTACAGGTACCACACAGCAGAGGAGCTGGGATTCCCTCAGGGTGGAGCTTTATCAAACCCTCAGCATTGCTGAACTGGTGGCTTTTAGGTCCTGTTTTGGGCACAGATAGGAGACAGCTCAACTTTTGCTGGAAGGAAGGGACAGGGGAAGCAGGAAGCAGAGGACCGGGGCTGCCCAGGGTCTGGGGGAGCTGAGGAGGGAGAGGGAGAGAAAAGGAAAGGGAGGGGAGATAAAAGGGCTGCTTCCTCCATCTCATTCCCCATGAGGGTGGCTGGAACAGCCCACAGTGTCCCCTCCCTGCAGAGGGTTTTCTGCAGAGCTCCCTGCTCCACCAGGAGGGAATGAGAAAGCAATGTCAAATGTATGTTTGAAATGTCAACAGAAGGGCCCTGCAAGATTGACTGCAGTCTCGTGAAATATTTAATTCTTTCTCTCCTTATGAAGAGAGACGTTATTCTGGGTGGAAGATAAATTCAGGGGGAGCAGGGCAAGGGAGGAGGGGGGCAGAAGGGGAAGAAGTGTGCTGGGAGAGGGAGGGACCGGCTGTCTCGCCTTTCCCTGTACCCCTAACAGGGTGCCTCTTACTCATCATGGGAAATATGGGCTGTTGCTTCGTTATCTTGGCCTCCTTCATTTCTATCAGCTTATTTTCCCTTTCTGCTGCCTTTATCTCTGCATAGATGCCTATTGCAAAGCCCACCTTCACTCTGCCCCCCATCCCCAAACAGCCCTGGCACAGCCCACCCCAAAGCATGGGGACACCAGTGGTGGCACAGGGCCCTTGGTGGGTCAGCCACGAGGGAGCCAAGTGTGACAGCAGGCTGCTGGTGCCCAGGAAAGCCTTTTTCTAGGCCTGCAGGTTTTATGCTGCCCAGGAGTTTGGTCTTGCTTTCTGACGTGGGGTCTGGCGCTGCAGATCCAAGGGGACAACCCAGCTGAGAGGGACGGGGAGGACAAGAAAATCATTCCCCTTATCTGCTCCCTACTCAGCACCATCTTCTGCCCTGCTTCTCTGCCTGTCCCTCTGCCTGCTGAGGGGAGCGTGGGGACAGCCAGGGCTCCGTGGGACCTGCACGTGGGCTGTACCCAGCACCCTGCCCTGCCATCAGCACACGGTGACAGTGACAGATGTTCTGGTGGCCCTCCCTCCCTCACTCCCCTGCTGTGGCAGGGCTGGCACTCCGAGTGGGAGAGGGCTGGATGTCTGCAGACAAGCTCACAGGGAGCCTCTGGAGGCCTCTGGCATCTGGTAAAGGCAATTTCAGCCATAATCCAACTGAGGCCATGTGAGCGAGGCCAGAACTAGCTCAGGAAGCATCTCCCCACCCCTTCAATTCCTGAGATAGAAAAGAAGTGAGTTCCCACCAGCAGCAGAGATGAAAAATTCCAGTAGCAGTAAAAGAAAAATAAAACTTGAAAACCTCCCTTTTGATTCCACTGAATAAGGGTTTTTAAATATGCTTTCAAAACATTTTGATAGTTGCTTTTAGTTTCTAGTTCTTTTTTGCAAACTATAAATTACCTTAGATTTATTAACCTAAAAATTGATTCTTTCTTATTTCAAATGTGTCAAAAATGGGACATTTTGACTTTTTGAGCCTTTTTCCAGGATTTTCGTGAAGTGGGTAATTTGTCACAATTGATCCTTTTTTGAGAGGCTTTGAATTTCAACAAACTGGTATTTACTGCTGAAAACACAGTGAGTTGACAAATTCCCAAACCAGCTACTGTGATTTCAGGTTTCCAGAGGAGAGTGGAGGAGGATACAGGTACATGACAAAGACCTTTAGACCCTGGGTGGGGATGCATTCTGAGAATTGGTGCTTCTTGGACTTCTCCAGCTCTCTGTGCAGAGTTCTGGAGCTGAGAAGGGTGCACTGTCCCCTCCTGAACCTCCCTGGGCCATCTGTGTCCCTGCCAGGGAGCAGAACAGCTCCATGACTCCACTTGCAGCTCCCCACAGAAACCACAAACACTGGCATCACTGGCATCCGTGCTGTTGGACTCACTGCAGCGTTAAACCTTGATAAATGCCTTTAATATTTAATTGGTCTTTAAAAAAGATAAATAGGCAGGATATTAAATGCAACTCCTTAGGCAGAGTAAGGCAAGTAATGAATGTTACCCACGACTGGTGGCATCTGCAAAATGCACTTTTAGTGTGGTTTGAAACCAAGGGCTTGGGAGATGTTTCCTGCTCTTGTTTCCCAGATGGAGTTTGTAGGTGCTCAAACATGGGACTTTGGCTTTGGAAATGGGATATGGGATTCCTTAGACATTCTCCACCTTGTCTGCTGATGAGGCCACCAGAGGTTCTCCTGCTCCAAGCTCTGCCAGTGGCCTCAGCCAAGCAGGCGGTGGGAGTCCCAGCCATTAAAAACTGTATCCCAAGGGTCCAGCAGTTTCTGTGCCATTTACAGTAGTAGACAGGGGCAAAAAGCCTGGGGAGGTCAGACTGGAATAAGGCCACAGAGCCAAATTAGGGGTCTGAGTCCCAGGGCACAGGGCAGCACTGCGAAGTGGCATCTGCTCAGAATGTTGCAGGATTTGCCTGCAAATTCCCACTTCCAGCTGTGCCAGGTTTTCAAAGGACTTCAGCTCCAGCACCACGTGTCCTGGAGTCAGTCCATGCCTTGGGAAGTCAGTGCCACTGCCCCACTGTGACATGAGATCACAGTCAAAGCTCCAGCCTATGGGTGAGTTATGGACTCTGCAGTGGGTGTATGGGCAGGTAACCCTTGGGAAAACGAAAACAAAGCCCTATTCGGATACCTTTTGAAGTTCACTGGAGGTTCAGCTGGGCAGGAACAGCACATTTAGGTTTTAGGGGAAGCTGGGGTTCAGTCCTGATCCCCTAACCAGCAGTCCTCCCAGGGAAGGTGGCAATGATGCGAAGAGCATCCTGCTCTGGCATCTCCAGCACACTTGTACGACCACTCCAGTGTCACCAGCACAAGTGGTGGCTGAACCTCTGCACGTCTACAGGCTGATTTTTCAATCAGAGGAGCACTCAAGCTGCCCAGAGTTCAGGTCCTTGTCTCTCTGATGCCACTCCAGTGAGATCAAGTGGGCTGAAGATCCCAAGGGAAGAAGCTTTGCTATGGAGTTGCTATTGCCTGGGGCTCTTGGGCCGGGGGTGGCACCAAAATAGCCACTCTTCCAGCTCAGATCCCTGTTGTTCACCCACAGCAGTGTCTGAGCCACCATCAGCTGCTTCTAAATATGGAGAAATGCTGCAGGCCTTCGGCAGCTACGCCAGGGAGCTGCTGCTAAACGCCCTGGAATAATGATCCTGCTGCTGGGAGGCCCTGGAAGAACAGAGGAGACAGGAGGGAGCGGAAGCAGCAGCAACAGCAATAATAACTGAGGAGCAATCCAGCAGGGGAAGGCTTTGATCTGAGGACTGGGAGACAGGTCTGCTGTCTGCAGGGGATTTGTCCTGCACAGGTTGAGGGAGGGACCAGGGATTTGTTGGAGGGGAGTAAGAGGCAGGAGCTACACCCCACCCACATGGTATTGTGCCCTCCTCAGCCATGTTCTTTGTGCAGCAGGGACATCCCTGCACGGTCACAGCCTTCTGCTCTTCCTCCCTGCAGATGGACTGGGTGGGGGTGGCTGCAGGTCTGCATCAGCCAGATCTCACAGCTCTGCCCTGTCCCACTGCCTGCCCAGGACCCTTTGCCAACCAGCAGAGCAGCACCTCCCAGCCAGGAAACACACAGCCTGTGCCTCCTTCACTCCTCAAAACCCACCCAGAGCAAGATGGAAGGAGCCACTGTAGTCCTGCAGGAGCCAGAAGCATCCAACTCTCTGCCTTTTCTTTTCTCTCTTTTCTTTCCTCCTTCTTTCATTTTTATTCTCCCTCCTCTGCAGAACCAAAACATTTTGGAGACTCTGCACTCCGTGCTAGCCTATTATTCACAGAACCTCCTATCTCCCTGCTTCAGGATGCTGCCTGGATCCGACCAATTACCAGCTCCCTTGATGTATAACACCATAAAACCCTTAACCTCATTATAGAAAATTTCTTTTGAATGGCCTTTAAAAACCATCTCATTACACAGGAAGAACTGTAATTACCTTTAACGAGACTGAGATATTGTGCGAGCAAGTGCGTTTGGGCTGTCAAAACAGGAGCAGTGGGAGATCATCTCCAGCCGGTTTCGCCACAAGGGCAAACACTTTGTAATTCCCTCCCCTGCGCAGCTCCTTATCCTGGCCCTCCCTCTCCCCTCACTCCTCCTTTCTCCACGCCTTCCCTGGGCAAACGCAGCTGCTCCTGTTGCTCTGCTTCCCAAGGTAAAGCCCGTCTTCCCCAGGTCTTGTGTCTGAAGCGCTCACTGATAAGTCACGGGGGATTCTCTCAGAGGGCCGCTGTGGTCTGAGGGCCGGGCTGGGCCAAGCAGAGCCAAGAAGGTGATGATGTGGCTCCAGGGACATGCCACTGTCACAGCTGAGCGATGACAGCTTTCTCAAGCAAAGCCATCTGGTGTGACAGGGAGGGCTGAATGCCCGTTTACCTTCACCATCTTCCAGCCTGGAAGAAAAACGCCTTTTTTGTAGGGCATACCCGCCTCTGCTCCTTCCAGCTGTGGGCTCTAGTGATCTCAGGGGCAGGGGTCTGTCCCTGAAGTCTGTCAGGATTTGGCTCCTTGCTGACATGATGCAGCTCATCCCTGGAGGGGCCCCGAAGGGGTTAAGGATTTTTTCATTTCTGCATATGTGTGACTCAAATGAAGATTTATTTTTTTTTCCAAACAAAAATTTTTCCATCCCATCTGTCACTAATGTCAAGGCACTCCTTTGCCCAGATCCATTTTTATAAAGGAAAAAATAAAAATCTAACATTATTTTAGAGAAATCTGAGTACGCGTTGCCAGAGCAGTGACTTGTTCCCTTTCTGGAGAAGGAGCTGTTGCAGTGTAACCCCTGGTGTTCATCCCCAGGGCTTCCCCCACTGGGCGGCTGCCTCCTGTTCTCTCCTGGGCTGTTTCTGGCTATTGATTCTTTATTTCTGTCTTTTATTATTTCTACTTCTGGGTCAGGGTCTTTTTTTGGGCGGTTTTTTTCCGCTATTGACAGAGAAGCTCAGGACACTGAGAGCTCAGCTGGCGCTAGTCAAGCTAATTGTTCACAGTCGTTGTTGCCCTAATTGCCCTAATCACCCTAATCACCTGCTCCTGGAGCTGCCCCCACCCCTGCTCAGAGCCCTATTTAACCTCAGGAGTGGCCCCTTCCCACTTTTCCAGAGCTTTAACGTGGGTGGATGTGTCTTCTTGGGCTCCAGCCTGTGGATTTTGGGGCCTCGCTTGTTGCTGTTGGGGGGCCTGGCTGCAGCTCCCACCTGCTCCGGCTGTTTTTGGAACCATGGGTATATGCCCCATCACGGAGGGCATCCCTCAGGCCTTCCCTGGAAGGAGAGCCGGCCAGCGCTGCACCCTTATGCTCCGGGAACACGTTTCTGAAGCCAGCCGGTGAGTGTTGACCCCGTGGCAGGGGAGCTCTTGCTAGTGAAGCCTCTGTCTGTGAGAAGGGTTAACACCTGGGGCTCCCCATTGCCTCGGGAGCAGGCAGGGGGAGGGCCAGTATTACACAGAGGGCGAGTTGTGCTTTATTTCGTGTAAGATGGCTTTGCTGGACAGGAGTTGAAGAAAAGGCCGCGAGGGAAGCAGCTGTGCTGTCCCTGCTGCTCCCTGCTGTGCCTGCCCTGCTGCCTGCTAGCAGAGCTGGTTTTTCCTTTCACTCCCCTGAATGCCTTGAGGGAGGCCTGGACTCACAGACTCCTCTTACATCTACTAAAGATGGCTGATAATCACCTTGGGTAGTTGCCTTCTCCATCCCCTGTGTGTGCCAAAGGCTCTGGGAAATGATTTCCGTGCTTCCCCCTACCTAAGCAGCAGCCTTAGGGCTTTCTGTGGCAGCAGTCGGGGCCATTTCTGCAGCCTTGCTGCTGCTCCGGGCTCTGTGCTGCAGGATCACAGCCCTGCCTTGTGCTCTCCTGTGCTGTGAGGTTTTTGTTGGAGGATCTGTACCAGGGTGGGCAGCTCCTCGTGCAGCACCATCTGGTGTGTCCGGGGGCAGGGATGGGTGTGGTGCAGGACCCTGCTGCCCCAGGGACCTGCAGTAGGAGCAGGTCCTGGTCTGCAGCTTGTGTTGGCTGAGGAGTGTTGCTGTCCTGCTCTAACTGTCCTCTGGAGAGGGCTCTGCTCAGCCTCCATGTCTCTGACCTTTTCAGTGTCGTGCAGTAGCATTGGCTGTGGAGCTGCTTTCGGAGCTGCTCGCTGTCTGATGAGCCTGTGGGGACTGGGGGGAAATGGGCAGCCAATAAAAATATGGAATATTGAAAAGGTCAGAGCTATTTAGTGGGGACACAATAACTCACAAAACTTCTCGGGCGTTGCATCTCTGGCTGCCAGCCCCTGGGTGTGTGCCCGAGTGCAGGGGCTGTGGGCTTGCAGCTGGCTGCTGGCTGCATTGCACGTGCTCCTGGGGCAGGGCTGAGTTTTCCAGGTGTGCCAGCACCTCTGTGGGCTGGGACATTGGCTGTGCACCTCTGCAAGAAGGGTCGGAGAAGCCCTTGTCCAGAGGGAGCCTTCAGAACTTGGCCGTCGCTTGCATCTCTGTGGAGGGAATGGCGGGCCTGTGGTCAGAGTTTTCTGTGGTGTTGCTGGCGGGTTCCTGCCATGATTCCAGCAGACAGGGGCCTTTTGGAGGTTGTTTCAGTGTTGTGCTCTGGATCTGTGCCCCAGGTGTCACAGGCAGGGACCACAGACCTGCCGGAGAGTACTTGCTGGGGCGGAGGGTACATTCTGAGTCAGCTGTGGCTTTCCCCTGCTCCTCCTACTTGCTAACAAGGGCAAAGCTCTCATGCAAAGCTGTGCTGATTTAGCAAACCTGTGCCTTATGGGGGGGTGGGGAACATGCATCCAAAAGTTCCCAAACTGACTCCATTTCTCCAGTGTTAGCACAGAGGGGAGTTTCCCCTCTCTGTCTCTGACCCCTTGTAGTCCTGAGCTCTGTCCCAGCACATCTGTCAGCTTGTCCTCTGCCACAGGCTGCTCCTGGCTGGTGGAGACCTCACCTCTCCAGCCAGGGTGCATCTGATGGCCTTTGTGGTGGCAGAGCAGGGTCAGCGATCTTGCCATATGCGAGGTGCCAGGAGCAGAGGGAGAAAAAGGTCTTCTAAAACCCGTCACACCATTTCACCTTACCAAAATTGTCGTGACTGTGCAACGCTGAAGGCTTCGTGACAGCCCTGTGCCCCGGTGTTGATTACTGGGAAATACCCAACAGCACTTTGTGCAGCCCCCTTTCCTGTAGGCAGGAGGCATTTGGAAATGACAATTCATTGAGCTTAACAGTAAAAATTTAAGTTCTGGGAGTGAAACCAGAGCAGCAGAGGGAAAGTGCCTGCTGGTGCCAGGCAGGCAGCAGCCAGGACTGTGCACTGGCACAGCAGCAGGTCTCACCCTGGATGCTGATTCTTCTGCAGACTCTGTGCTCAGCAGTTGTGACTTGGGCAAGTTCCTGGCAGAGGAGACAGTGCTTGATGCTGCTTTCTTTGGTTAGATGTGATGGTTGGATTATTCTGTGGGCTCCCCACAGTTGTGTTGCTCTGTGCCCAGTTCCTGTGTGTGCCCTCACCCCAGCTGTGGGCACTGTGGATGTCTGCCCAGCCTGGAGCTTTTTACAGCCCTTGGCTTTGTTATTCCAAGTGTTCCTGTGGTGTCCTGGGGACAGTCTGTGTGATGTGTAGTTCAGTAAATACGTAATGGGGTGTTTTAGGGCTTTATTGCTTTTATGCAGCACTAATGTAATGCTATTTAGAGAGCTCTGGCACACCCATCAGCAGCTCAAGTGGAGCAAAGGAAGGATGTTCTTCCTCTCCAAGCCCATCATCTTCCCCCACTTGATGCTCTCAGCCATGATGTAGTGGTCTAAAGGTGACAACTTGTCTCTGTGAGCACTCTGAAAAGCAGGCAGTGGGATCGTTAGAAATGACTGTGGATTGGCCCTGTTTTAAAAGGGAGCAAAATATTTGGCCAAAGTCCCATTGGAGCATTTTCAGCTTTTGTGAAAACCTTCTGGTAAACAACTTTTTTCTAGAGTTCCTACCAGAATCGGGCTCTTGGTTTTCAGATCACCTCTGTGAGAAGCTGCAGGTGCTCTATAGGGCTTTAGCCAGCCTAGGAGGTGTCATCAGGCCTTAGCTATGTGTTGGATGGGGGTGGAAACACCGCCTTGCTTCAGGGCAGGACTTGCCCCACGTTCCTACCTGTGCCCATCTTGTAGGCTGTTCTGGGCAGGTCTGGTACCCAAGAGCAAAGCCTGTTCTGTGGTGAGCCTTGTGCCCGTGTCCCACACCACAGCACTGAGGAGCTGGGGCTCCCCTGTGGATGGGTGCTCCCTGTGGGTCGTAGAGGTGCTGTTATTCTGGATTGGCACCTCGACAGTTTGGGCCCCTGGCACTTAATAACTGCAATACCTAATTTTAGTGTAATGGCAGTCATTCAGTCTGCTGCTCCCAGAACGTGCAAGTGACATAAATTAATGTTACACAGAAAAAGTCAAGTTTCTACTGCGAGATCAATAGATCATAATGTGGTGATATTTGAAAATACATCTTATTAGCAGTTCATATTTTGGCACTTCCCGTGGATTCCCATGAGCTCCCTTCCCTGCTGCCCCAGGGAGCTGCTGTGCATGTGGTTGCTGACAGCACCAGTAGTCCTGTGAGATAGTATTGCCTGTGCTGGATGTCACTTTGTGGCTTTTATCCCATGGGAAATGAATGGAGAGCGGTTGGGGTGGTGCTGGTCACTGCAGGGCAGAAGCAGGAGCCTTTGGCATCTTGCAGCAGCAATGGGAAGGGATTCTTTCTGAGCTGGCTCAGGGTATCCAAGCAAGCAGACCCCACAGAGCTGACATGGTGTGGTGCTCTTGTGAGCCAGCCTGAACAGAAAAGTGAGGAAGGGAGGGACCCATGGCTGCTCTCCTGTTCTGGATATAGAGAGGAGGAAGGATGCTGAGCACACCTGTGTGAGCCGGGTTGTGCCTCTGGGTAGATAAGGAGAGGCTTTGAGCTTTCGGGGCCCAAACAGCACCATTTACCTGCACTGATGAGGAGAAGTAATGTGAGGGGCCCCCATGGCACGGCATGGCTTTGCCTCAGCACAATCCTTCTCAGCTTCAGCTCTGCAGAGGCTCTTCTTTGACAGTTTAAAGTGACTTCCTTGGGGCCAGGACTCAAGGTGAAGGCTGGGTGTGTTTTGTCTGTGGACTGGGGTCTCCAGTTACTCCTGTGCTCATCTCCTTCTCCCCACGTGCAGTAGATGGTGCCGGGTTGATTTGTTTGGATGCATCAGGCTCTTTGGAAAGGGGTTCAGAGCCGAGTTTTGCAGCCAGCTGTAAAAATATCCCTGCAGGGCATGTGCACTGCACCTCTCCCCTCACATGCCTTGTGCTGCTTCCTCCTCCTCGGGAGGAAGCTAATCCCCTCTGCAGCCCTCACCATCAGAGCAGATTAGAGCAGCTCCCGGCTCCTCCGGTGCTGCGGAGGAATTGCCAGGATCAGAGGTTTGGATTGTAGCTGTGGGGGATGATCCCTCTTTCTGTAAGGCTGGATGAGAAAGGTGGTGTGCAGTCACTCTGCATCGGTGGAGTGTGCTGGAGAAGATGCGCTTCCCTCTGGTCCCCAGAGCCAACGGAGCTGTGCTGGGCTTTGCTCAAATGGAAGATGCTTGTGTACACTTCTGTAAGCAATGAAGTGACTCAGGTTGCCCACTCAGTCTTCTCTTTCCACAGACTGTTCCCAGAGTCCCTCCGGATGTGTCTGAAGCATCCTAAATAAGACCTGTGTGCACTGTGCTCCGAGGTGGAGGCTGCACTGAGCTGCTCGGAAAAAAATAGGCCATTGCTTTCCTCACGCAGGCAGGCATTTAAAGAGCCTGTGAGGGAGGAGTGTGGGCATGTGGCTAAATTAGAAGTGAGGAGCCGTCCCCTCCTTTGGCACCTCACCTGCCTTCCATGAAATGGGGCCACTGGGAAGCCAGGCTGCAGGCTGCCTGGCTGGTTTTGGTAGCTTGCTTGGTGGCATTGGCTTTGTGCGTTGCTCCCAGCACCCAGCAGAAATCACTAGGGAGAAGCAGCTCACTTTTTGCCTCTCCTTTCTGACCAGAGTTTCCAAAATGGCTCAGGTTTTTACCTTTTCTCCCAGAAAAGGCAACAGCAAAACCTGCTTGCCTGAAATGGGATTAGGCGATTGCCCTTACAGGAATCCCTGGCTTGCTCCCCTGATCCTTTCTTCAGCCAGTTGCCTGGGCAAAGCATCTATCTCTGTCTTCCAACCTGAGATGCCGTCTCTTCACTAATTAAATGAGGAATATCACCTCTTTATAATTGTCAGTTGATTTCAAATTAAAAAGGGACCTATCGGACCAAGAAGGGCCTTATCCTCCCTCTGGGGACTGCCTTCCTTTTTATTTAAGTTTTTTTTTCCAGGCTGATAATTCCATCTGAAAGTCTCCTGTGATACTGTGGTAACCCTTGGATGCTATTCAAGTGCATCCTGGCCCCTGGCGTGTGCTCATTGCCTCCTAATTGCTCTAAATAAGTTGGGAATGATGAAATTAAAGTGCCATTGATATGAGGCAGCCCTGGCACACTGCAGTTACAGGCATATGAGGGATGTGGACAGATGGGGAGATGTTAGGATAATAGGTATTAACTGCAGATTTTACCCTGTTTGGGTTCCCCATATAAGCACAGTTCAGCTTCTTGGTGCAGCAAGTTTGGCAGCTCCTGGTGCCCCAGCTCAGCATTTGGCACGGGTTGGTGATGTGCAGGACATAAAACTCTATAACCTCCCTCAGTTTCTCAAAGGTTCCTGGGTGACGGACTTTCCCCAGGGACAGGCAAAATAATCCTGAGTCCACACAAAGTCCCCAGGCTGTAAATCCTGGCTTGCTCATCCTTTGGGCGATGTGGTTCAAACTGAAACAAATAGATGTGGGGCGCTGGATCTGTTCTGATTCATTGAATAGGGCTTGTCGTTCTCTTCATTCCCTTAATCTGTAATTTTGGAGTTGGGTTCAGGTTTCAAACCTGAAACAGCTGAGTTTGAGGTTCTGGTGTTGAACCAGAACGAGTGGGTAGTCCCCCTGCCCTGGCATGCAGGAAGGCTGGGCTGACATCCCAGTGTGCCTGGGAGCAGCATTCTGTGCTCCTGACCCTGCCCTGGAGTGGGCACAGCACTAACAGGGGCTGTGGGAGCTGCCGGGGCTTGGGGGCGGCCCTGGGCAGGGGCTGGGAGCTGGCTGGTGTAATTCAGTAGCTGCTCTTGTGCTCTGCTCAGCTGAAGTGTTGCTGCTTTGTGTCCTTTGCTCTGAAAGAAAAGAGAGGCTATTTTTGGCATATGTAGTCAAAGGGGGAGAAGGATACCTTGCTGGCTGGTGGTGTTGCAGTGTCCCATTGCAGCAGAGGGGCCTGGAGAAGACCTGACTCCAGATCTTCAGCAAAGGCAGTTTTGTGACAATCTGTTCCCAGCCAGAATAGACTCATCACATCACCCACAGGGTGAAAGTCATCCCAGTCCAGCAATTCAACACTCATCCCCATGACTCAGTATCCCATCCCTGATCCTGCAGCAAGAGCTGTCTGGGCACGGTACCACGATGCTCAGGGAGAGCATCTTGGGCAAAGAACCCCATTTTTGGAGCATACAGGAGTGGCTTGTCCCAGAGATGAACCTCATCAGTGTGCAGGTACTTCCGTAGCCTTACAGGTGTACTTGGTTTAGTGATTGTGCAGTTAATAGTTTTCTGAAGATGGATGGCAGGTACAGCACAGCAGTTTGCTTTCCAAAAAAACGCCAATCATTCTAATCACTTGCCTAAGATTTGGGTCAAGTCCAGCCACCTGGCTTTGGATAATAACTCTCCCAAGTCTTCTTGAGCTAGTCTTGTGAAGCATCGACGTTCTCAGGACAGTTGAAATGGATGGGAGGTGCTGTGACAATGGCAGCCAGCTGGCCTCCAGGATGGATGGCTGATTGCAAAGAGATGGAAAGTTACATTTGCTCAGTCTGAGCCAATTCTATTCCTGTAACTGGCCTTGGCTGTGACTTTGGCTTCCCTGCGGCTCATCGGATGCTCACCGTGTGACGTGCTCACCTGGAGGCTTTGGGTTGAGATGGCACAATCCCTTGCTCTGGGCAGCCCTCCAGGCTCAGGGCTCATCTATCAGAGCAGTTCAAGACCTCTGAATTCTACCTGTTGCACATTTAAAGGCCAGAGGAGTAGATTTATGACTCTGCTCTGGCCTGCTCTGGAACAGAAGCCAGAACTTGTCCCTGGCTGATTCCTTTGTCATGTGTAGCAGCTCTGGGCGCACTCAGGCGTGTGGATCCCAAAGACACGGGAGCTGCAGGGTCTTGGCTCTGCTGGCAGGCAGCAGAGGTCTCCACAAGGCTCCCATCTGTTCCTGGCTGGGGTGTTTGGAGTAATCCCTTGGAGTACGAGGTTCTCCCGGAGTAGCTGGGCCTGCCTGGGGTGTCACTGCCCATCTGCACGAAGGAACGTGGGCGCACCTGGGCTGGTCCTGGTGGCTGAAAGTTCAAATCTCTCCAGTATGTAGTACCTCCAAGCAAACAGGAGGTGGTTATTAGTGGCTGTAAATCCCTACAGGCAGGAAACACCCAGTCTTTGGAGGGATTTAGGTGTAAATTAATTCCGTTAACTTTCTCAAAAGGATCTGTGAGCTGCGGGGTTGTCAGCATGGTGCCAGCTGTGCTTTCTGGCAGGGCGGTCTCCCTGGGGCCCAGCACCCTGAAGTGCCCTGCTTGTGTTCAGGGGTTGGCTCCCACCCTTTGCTGCTGCTCCCTCTGCTTGGTTAGAAGTGCCCCCAGTTGCAGCCCCTCTACAGGTGAGCTCTGAATGCAGCACCTGGAATTCTCAACAGCAGCCAAGGTGTGTGCTGTGACGTTGACATCCACTCCCAGTGAATCTGTTCCTCCTCATCTTGCTTGCATGTCTGTCAGATCATCTCTGCTCTTCCTCTGCTTCCTCTTCCCTTGGCCACCTCCAGGAGGTGTGTGCCTCTGGGCCCTGTGCCTTGGGCAGGAATAGGTCTGTGCCAGCTCCCTGCAGGAGCCATCCCCTTCCCTGCATGGCTGGGCACAGCACATCCCTGGACCTGCAAGGAAAAGCTCCCGGTGACTTCCATCAGGAAACAAGCTGGGTACTTCCACAGGACCATGGAGGAGGGAAAGCATGGGGCAGGGCTGGCTCCTCTGTGCCTGCACACTGGGTTTTGGCCTGTGCTGAAATTGGCTGTTCCTGCTGAGCGTGGAGGAGGAGGAAGGAGCAGTGCTGGGTGGAAAGCCCTGGTGAGCTGGGCCTGGCATGGGTGTGGGAGGAGGGAAGGAGCAGTGCTGACTGCTCCCAGGAAGAGCCACGGGAACTGTCACCATGTGTCACCCTCTTTTTGGCAGCCCCAGCCTGCTTTGGCCATCAAGTGCAGTTAAAAAGGCTGAGCAGGCACCAGGACTTGTTTTGCCACCAGAAACTGCTTGATGCTGTAGGCAGCTGCCTTCTTGGACCATGTCATGCCAAGTCTGGACAGGGATTGGTCTGGGAGTTGTTTTGGGGAGCAGATCCCTTGGAGGGCTGCCCTGGTGGCGATGGTGCAGTTTGTTGCGTAAGAATTGTGCTAATTGGGCCAAGCCTCAGTATTCTGTGGGCTTTGCATCCCCTCCTTTCAGGGCAGTGTCAGGCCCTGGCTGGCACTGAGCAGGACAGGCTGCTCCTGGTCCCCTTGCCCCGGTGCCCAGAGCTGTCCTGGCGTTGCTGGGCAGGGCGGTGAGCGCACGGAAGGATTTGTTTTCCCATCTTCCTTCCTTGTGGCTGAGATTTCTTTCCAAGAGCCTTTCACCCAGAGGTGAAGTCACTCACCATGGCCACCTTCAGCAGCTGCTTCTCTGCATTGTGGGTTGTAAATGTCCTCTTAATTTAGTGCCTGCAGTGCACTAAAGCAGCAACCTTAGCACAGCCTCTGCATAACAACCAGAGAGGCTCTGGATCTGAGTTCTGACACACAGCGCTCTCCTTGACTGCTGTAGTCCCAGGGGCTGATGTCTCCTTTACCCTGGGTGCCTCAGCCTCCCCACCACTTGCTTTTGAAAGATAAATCCCTGCAAAATAGAGAGGTTTAGTCTAGTCCAGCTAGGCAGGTCAGTCCCGGCAGTAATGCACTCACATTCTAAATGTTGCAATTCTTTTGGCTAAACTTCCTGGTGAAAGGTGGTTTATTCTCCTTCACAAAAGAGGATAACAGCTCTGACCTTGAGGAGAGAAATGATGAGGGTTCAGAGTTCTCTGTCTTTTTTTTTTGTTGCTATTTTTCTTGCAAAATATTCCAGTTGAGAGGGATTTTTTTGCTTAAACAATTTATACCCACCGGATAGATTTATTCTGTTAAGCTGCCAGCCACAAGAAAGCCTTGTTATTCCCTGTGGCATGGATTTTTTTTCCCCTCAATACTCATGAATACTCTTGGCTAAATCTGAGTTTTTACTACTTGAAGCATGAGGAACCAGGTATTCCTGCCCTGTTTTGATGCTGGAGGAATCAGCCTTCTTCACTTTTCCTGACCCTGGGTAACCTGAGCGATTCTCAGGATTGGCTGTTAAATATCCCTCCTGTCTCCCATGCCTGATCCAATTCTGCTCCTTTGTTATTTCCATCTCTCAGGGATAAAGGATCTGCAAAAAAAATGATTTTTTTGAACATCCTGGAACCAAGAGGTGCTTTGGAGGCAACACTTCCAAATCCCACCTGACTGCTCCTTCCCATGCCTCTGCTCCCAGCCAACACCCTGCTGTCCTGGCTTTTAGCAGGAACTGGGCAAAAAAATGTTTCCTGGTTTAGCATCATTATTTCAAGGGAGAAGAGGAAAATGTGGAAGTTTGGTTTGAAATTATTTGAGTAAATGTGGCAGAAATGCAAGGACTTGACAGCAGAGCTGGTGTAGATTGGGGTAGAAAAGAAATGAGGGGACTTAAAATGAAAAGTGGGCTCAGAGGGAGGGGAAAAAAGGCAATGTTTCCTTTCAAACACATAAAACTTGGCTCCTTTGGTGCTGATGGATGACTCGATGCTCTTTGTGAAACCATTCCATATGACAAAGCCAGTTTTCCAGGCCGGAATTATTGCTGGTGGGTTTGGCTGTGGTAGCTCCTTGTACCCGCCTCAGTTTCCCTTCATAGAATCACAGAATGTTTTGGGTTGGAAGGGACCTTCCAGGACACCTTGTCCCAAGCCCCTGCCATGGGCAGGGACACCTTGCACTAGACCAGGTCACTCCAAGCCCTGTCCAGCCTGGCCTTGAACACTTCAGGGATGCAGGGGCAGCCACAGCTGCTCTGGGCACCCTGTGCCAGGGCCTCCCCACCCTCACAGGGAAGGATTCCTTCTTTATATGTAATCTGTTTTTCTCTTGTTCGTAGTTTTTCCGTGAGGTTTGGGGCACTTCAGCTGCCTCATCTCTCCCTTTACCAGGTGGACCCACGTGGTGCTGGCAGCACCTCCCTTGCTCAAGGGATTTAGTTGAGATCTCCAAACTCATTGCAGTGGTGAGCCCGGGGCAGCATCCCTCCCTTCCCAGGCAGCTCTGTCTCTCCATGCTTTTAGTTTCTTTGGAGCTCAGATTCTCAGCCTCCTTACCTCTCCACTAGTGCAGTGTTTTAGGAACAGATGGGCTTAATTTCCGATTGCCGCCCCCTGAACTTGGGAGGAGGCTTGAGTTTGGAGCCAGTCTGCCTCTTGTTCCACGTGAGTCCATCCAGCAGGCTCCTGCCTGCCCTGCCCCTGTCAGAGCCAAGGGCCCGGCAAATTCCCCTCTCCCTGACGAGAGAGGCTCTCTGAAGTGATATTTTCTGTCTCAGTGGATAAATCCGTCTCCATGTTACCTTAGCAGTGGCAAGGGCTGAGCATCTTCTTAGGGGCTGATACTGTTGAGATGCTTAGTCTAAGCTCCATCTAATCCTCTTTCAGGGAGCTATCGGGCTGGTGATCTCCTACAAACAAGTTTTCCGACAGCAGCCTCGGCATTTTGTGGTTTGTGATCGTGCTGGAAGGGTGATGGTCCTGCTGCACCTCTGCTGCTGCTCCTGAGCTGGACCAGAGGTGAAAGGGAAAAGAAAATGAACCTACAAGTTTCTAACCTGCACTCTGGTGGATTTTGGGTTTAGGTGTCTACTCCTGCTTTCATAGGGTTTTGTGGCATGTGATTTCCTTATCCAGCTTCTTGTGGAGCACGTATCAGATTTTTATAACTGATTTTATGTTGGATTAAAGCTTTGGGGTGGTTTTTTTGAGATCACCCTTGTAAATCTGGCCTGTTGTGCTTCTGCCGGTGTACCCTGGGAATCTTTTCACTCTTTGGAAATCAATAGCAAATGTAAAGCAGATTTAAAATGTTTCCACTGCCCTTCTGTGTGCCAAAGCCCAAAATTCAAGGCAGAATTTAGAGGTGCTGCAATGTGCTTGAAAACTCTTGGGCTGTTGAACTTGGCAATCAAAGCCTGTTTCCTGCTCTCTGAGAGTGGGAGCCTTGTGTGTGGTCGCCCTCCATTATCACATTGTCACCCGGACGTGTGTGTGGGGAGGGATGGAGTCACTGGCAGTGGTGCTGGCAGGAGGCAGTTGTGGGGACTGGCACCCAGGGCATGGGAGAGAGGCTGTTGGTAGGATCTGATCAGCACCAACCTGATTGTTAGACCTCAGCCCTGGGATCTGGTTTCGGTCAGTTTTGGGATGGACGTTGTCCCTCCTGGAGCGAGGGGAGCAAAGCCCACTGTGCCATGGGGCGGGCTCCCTGCGGGGAGCGGTGGGAGCGAGCAGTCCCTCGTGGAGAGGGCACCTCCCTTGGCACCTCCTCACGCTGTCCCCTTCCTGTCTTGCAGGGCTGTGTGTCTGGGGCTGAGCCAGGTGCCCCCGCTCCGCGCTGGGTCCCATGAGACAGGCAGGACCACCCTGTCCCTCGCGCCCGGGGCCGCAGCACCCGGCTCTGCCCCCGCTGCTGGGGACCCCCTGCCAGCCCCCAGAGCGGAGCTGCAGAGAGCTGCTGCTGCCACGGTAAGTCCTGGCCTCTCTTTCCTTTCCCAGGACTCCGCCCTGCAGAGGGGTGTGCTCGGGGTCACTGTTCCTGTTGGCTCCATGTGCGTCCCCCGGCCGCAGCGGGGTCACAGCGTGGGGTGCAAAAAAAAAATCCTCTGGGGGAGCAGCTTATGCACCAAAAAAATTCAGGTTTCAGTCAACACACTCAGCTCACGAATTCAGGTTGTATTTAGCAAGTGGCTTTGGCTGGGAAAAAAAAAAAGTGAAACACTGAAAAGTTTGATTTTGACATTTTCAAAATGAAACCTTTCAGCCATCTGTTTCAAGATGACATTTCATTTTGAAATTTTTCTAGGGTTTTTTTTTTTTTTCTCCAGTGTGGGGGGCGGGGAAGCCACCTACAAACAAAATGGAAGCTTCACTTCAGCCCAAACAAAATGTTTCATTCAGCCCAGGATTATTACTGGAGCTTTAAAATTTGGCAAAGAAAAAAAAGGTACTTTGGTCATCCCGAATTACTTTCTTTTCTCTGTCTAATCACCAGGACAAAAGACGAGCGTGTGAGGGAGTGGGAGCTCTGGGGCCCCTAGCACGCAGCAGCGTTGGGGATTTTTGAGTGGGAGTTTGGGAAGAGCCTGTGGTGGCAGAACATGCTGTACCAATGATTTGGTGATGGCAGGAGCCTGTGGGAGCCGGTTTTAGCTACGGCAGAAAGCTGGTGCTGGAGAGGAGAGCGTGCTGTGCTGAGCCCACCTGGAGTCAGCATCCTCTGGGCTGTGGGGGTGGCCCCAGTGGCCAGACCTGTGCTGGGTGCCAGAGGTACATGGAGGGTCTCACCCCGTGCCATTCCCTCCCTGCAGAGCAGCAGCTGTGCCTGTTATCTGTTTTCCCCATCTGGTGTTTGGGAAAGCCCAGTTTGAGGAGATAAATGTGATGCAGAAGGGACCTTCTGGTCTGCCCAGAACTGTTTTGTGTAGCTCTCTTTAAACAGGAGGAAACCACTCTGGGGATGGAGGAGAGAAGGAAGGGGCTGGAGGGAGGAACATGACCATCCCTGTGGGGCTGCAGGAGAAGCTGCACGGGCTTCTCATGGCCCCCTGATGGCGAGGAGGAGGTGATCTGGCCCACATGTCCCAAATCCCATCACAGCCAGCCCCTGGGTGGCTGTTCCACCACCCAGCTCAGCTGAAACTGCCCAGTTGGAGAAAACAGCTGTGCTTTTTATTTACCACACCCTCTGCACCCCAGTCTATCCCAAATGTGACCCCATCCAGTCACACAGAACTGCTGGACATGGAGGCGAGTGTTGGAAGGGGGCTGTGCCTGGTGGGGACTGCTGAATTCCTTGGAATGGGGCTGTGCTGGCTCATGCCCTCTGTCAGGAAGGAGGAATGCAGGGCTGAATCATAGAAGGAGAATAGGAGAGCCCCAAAATCATGCCATCAACAAAATCTGTGCAGCAGCACGGGGGCCTGCAGGAAGGCATCCTGGGCTGGTTTCCTGGGAGCTGCTGGCACATCCTGGCTCCCCACAGCCTGGGCGTGCAGGACTCCCACTCCAGCAGGAAGGCTTCAAACACAGCCCTGCAGGCAGGTGTCTGGGAGCGTGGTGGGACAGCAGGTGTTCAGATCTGTTCACATGTGCTCCCATGCTTCTGTCAGCACTGGCTCCCTGCTGAAGTGTTGTGGGGCTGCTGCCTTTGTTGCGGAGGAAGAAAACTGGCTGTTCAGAGGTGTGTGAGATCAGAAGGGATCAGGGCTGGTGCAGGTCTGAAATCAGCGTCTGCCCTTGTTTGGAGGGGAGCTGGTTGTGCCCAAAGCTCTGTTGGCTGTTTTACAGGTGGCCGTGACCCCAGGGTGGGAATGGCAATGCTGGAGAGGGTGGTAGGACCTTGTCCCTGTTGGTTTACCCCACAGGGAATCCCTCCACCCTGCTTTGGGAGAGTCTTTCCCCAGCCCTTTACTGGAAGCCCCTCCTGAATCATGTGCCTCTGGGTTTACATTTAGTGTTACCACCTTCCACTCTCTTTCTCTGTTTTCATTTCTCCCTCTTTTCCCCCCTCCCTCCATCTTTATCAGTAGCTAATGAAACAGGCAGGGAGAAACCCAATTCGTACAGTAATTAAATTTACTTAGAGGGTATTCAGCTGGAGTAATGAGAAGTTTAATTCAATGATTAGTTTTTTCTTTCATTAATTAAAAATGGAACAACGGTGCAGTTACAGTGGGCTGCATTGATCCTCCTTGTGGAAAGCTGCTGATGGAGGAGGAGGAGGAAGGAAAGCTTCTCATTTTATCTTCTCTGGATGCTCTCCCCACAGCCAGATGCCTGTATTGTCCCCTGTTCCCAGCAGATCCCTTGCCCAGGTGTCCCTGAGTGACTCTGGGTAAGGGGTGATGACGAGGAGAGCAGTGGCACAGTCCCCCACACAGGTCCTCTCCCCGATCTGTCCCCAGCCTTTCAGTTTAAAAATGGATTTGAAATATTTGCTGTGGGTGGAAGATTGAAAAGCAGGTCCCAGCCCACAAGAAGTTTGGGGTGGGAGAGTTGTTTTCCATCCTTGCTGAACAGATTTTGATCCATTTAAATATGTTAAACTCATAAACATGTTTTTAGTCTTTTAAAATAAGTGATGCTTGAAAGCAAAAAATAAGCCAAATAAGTAATTTCCCGTTTTTCTAATGCCTTCTGCAGGATCTTGAGCAATGTTAGGACCTCAGATGTCCTTTGAAGCATGACTGGGCAGGTTCTGTTCCCCTAAACTTAGAGGCATTTGTGCTGCCACTTTTGACACAGATGGGCTTTTTTTGGTAGCTGTGGGAATTGTTGTAGGATCTGCTCATGTAAGAGTTCCTAAGGAGGAGTAGACAGGAACAGGAAAAACCCCCCAAAAAACCAAGGAACCATTAATGGGTGTTACAGCTCCTGCCTGTGCAGGAGCTCTGTGCGTGAGGGGACTGGGCAGGTGAGCAAGCCCTGCATCCCCCTCACCTGTGCCCTCCCTGCCCACCTGTCTGCCAGGTGTTCTGCTGCTGTGATGGGGAGAATTAGCCAAGGGCTGGGGCAGCAACACCTGGGTTTGGAGCCAGTGAGAGCCAAGAGCACTCAACACCTCTGGAAATCAGATGCTTTAGCTTTTCTTGGGTTATCTTGGGTGAAAACGGCTTCAGGAAAGCTGGTGGGCAAGGGAGAGGGTTCTGGCCAGCCCAACACGGTGTCCCTGTGCTGGGAAGACAGGCAGAGTCCAGTGTGGGGCTGGAGCCCCTCCAGCAGTGTTCACACCTCCTTGAGGCTCCTCGGTGCCCCGTTGGTGGAGTTGCTCAGGACTCAGAGAAATGGCTTTTTCTGGCAAGAAAGGAGGAATGCATCCCCCTGCTTTGACGTCATCTCCTGAAACAGCAAAAATGGTGATGGGAAATGGTGAATGTGGGGCAGCTTTTCCACACCTGCAGGAGGGTTGCAGCTGAGCTCTTCTCTCTGCTGCACATGCCTTGGCTGTGGTGGCAGTGGGAGGGAGCCCCTGGCTGGGTCATTTGGGGCACCCCAGTGCTGGACTGAGCTCGTGGCATCTCTCAGGGCCTAGCTGTGTCCCCAGCACTTGTGGCAGTGTTCTGGGCTGACCCTGGCTGTAACAGAGCATCTCCAGATCCCAGTACATGTAGGTGAGAGCCCTCAGGCCCCCTGGGTCTGTGGGATGCAGTGTCCCCAATTTGAGCCTCGTGCCTCATCTGCTGGGGCCCTGAGCTGCCAGAGCCTTTTGCAGCTTGGTGCTCTGGTGGTGTTTTGCAATTCCTGTCCTCTCTGAAGCATTTGGCTGGGATTCAGGGATGCAGCCAGGGGCTGAGCTGCCTGGGGAGGCTCGTGGAAGGAGGTGTAAGCCTGTGCTGACCAGTGAGTGACATCTAGACTGGTAATCAGCTGCAGCAACGCCTTACAACACTGTTTTTCCGAGGGGTTTTGCATGCATGTGCTTCTTCAGAGATCACTGCAAATGATTCCCAAGTGCTCTGGCCCAAATCTGTCCTGGTAGCTGTCAGCAGATCAATGCTCTGCTAAGTACAGACCTGCTCCATTTCCGTGGGAAAATGGCTCTCTTAAGCAGTTCATTTTGGGCCTTCCAGCAGCAGGGCCACTAAATTTTGGTAGTTGTGTTTTTCTGTCTGTTACAGCCTGATTTATAACTTTTAAATATCAGCTTGGATGAAGATTGAGCTTCCCTGAGCTCAGTTTTGGGAAGGAGAGAGGGAAAAACATTCACAGCTTTTTAATTTCTCTCCTGCTCGCCTCTCAAATGCTGGGTGTAAAACCCTAATTGTGGTTTCCTTTTGCTCACAGTGCATGAGTGGAAAGCAGAGGAGAGGCCAAAGCCCAGTGCACACCTGGCATCTGATCCCCCAGCATCCTGCCTTCATCTGACCCAGGTAGGTGTGCCCGAGCTCGGGGCATGATGTATGTGATGCTCACATGCATCTGGGGTTGCTGAGTCCAGGCCTGGACCGGTTTCCATTGCCAAAAGCGTGGTAAAAATGCCTTTTCCTTCCCCCTTAGTCTGGGGTGGCTTCCCAGCCCTCCTGGTGGGGCAGGTGGGAGGTGTTCAGTTCATTGTGCCTGCACAGGGGAGTATTTTACCCGGGGGAGAGGCCTCTAAGTCGAATATTTGGATGGTGGTACTTTTGAGAAAGGGCTTCGTGATGGGATTGTGTGGCTCTGCTTAGGAGGGTTTGTTCCAGCTCGTGTTACATCAGGGAGGGACAAACGCTGCCCACGTGGAGTGATTCAGCTCGGGAATGCTGGGCAGGAGTGGTTTTATCTTCCAGGAGAGGGCGAGAGGGTCCTCAAAGGGCGATGGGTTTAGAGACGTGTCTGTCCTCACTGCACGGCTCTCCCGGCTCTCCCCCGGCTCAGCCTCCTCCCCTCGCTCTTGCCGGGACGGTTAAAAGAGGCGGGAGCAGGTTTTGGCTTGTTCTGCACATCCCCATCCTCAGCTGAAATCTGTGAGCTGTCAGCCTGATTGGGGAGATGCGTGAGACAGCAAACATCAGAGCTGACTGGGCTGAGGCAATTTCCCAGGATGTCAGTCCTCGAGAGAGAATGAAAAGGAGCTCTCGGTGGAGAGCAGAGTTTGGTTTCCTAATGAAAAAGAAGAAAAAAAAAATTAGGATGATTCAAACATCTTTCATCTGCCACAGCTGGGGGAGGGTTTGTTGAAGCTGGATGTTGTCCAAGGTAGCAGGAGATGGAGGAGTGTGCTGGGATCCCTGTTCAACAGGAGTGGTGGCACTGGGAGGGACACTTCCACCTAGGGCAGAGCACAGGGCTCACCTGGGATTGCCAGGGGCAGCGTTCCCTGCTTGGTTCAGGGAAAAGAGAATCCAAACAGTGAGGCAGAACTCTTTCACACTCAGATATGTAATTTCTCCCTTACGTTGTTCTTTGCTCAAAGCAAAGAGCAGGCTGCATAGGCTCAACCTGGCGCATGCAAAAAAGGGCCCTGTCCTTACCTTGCCTCACATGCCTGTGGAGAGGCATTTCCAGCTTTGCAGAGAGGTATTTGTAGCTCCTTGTTGCTGTTTCCTGCTTTATGGTAATCAGGAATGAGCCCAGACATCCCTCCCTGCTCCCACAGGTGCTGTGTGTGGATTGGGCCCTGGGAGGAGCTCTGGGAGAAGGATGCTCCGAGGAGGAGCTCCCACTGTGTCAGGGCTGACAGAGCAAGTACAGGGACCATGGAAATAGCAGTTTTCTGTGAAAATACCTTTGCAACAGCAAGCTCTGAAGTGCGTTTATTTTTAGTGATTGTCTCTTAAAACAAGATTCTGCTGGGAAATGATCCTGCTGGTTAAAGTCCTCCTGAAGATGTAAGCACCAAGAACCATCTGCTCTGTGTTTGAATTTGGGTATTTTCTTTCAGAGTGCTCTTTGCAAAAACTGAAGGTTCTTCCTAGGAACAGTATTAAAAAAAAAATTAGGTGGCTTTGGTTTTCCTTCTGCTTCTTCCTTTGAGAAAAGGAGAGATGCTATTTCCTAGGGAATTTGGGCTAATAGAAGGGGGGTGTGGTCAGTTCCTCAGGCTGCTCTGTCCACTAAGTAGTGGACAAGAAGAGGGCAGCCAGGCACAACTGGGGTCCCAAACACCCCACAGTCTCTTGCCCTGCCCAAAAGCTTGGAGGGAAGCAGGATGTGGTGGTGGGAGCAGGGATCTCAGCCTGAGTGTCCTGCAGGCACATAAGCCCTCTCCCCCAGGAGCCTGCAAACCGTGGGCTGGATGATGTGGTCAGAGGCTTTATTTAGTTCTGAGCCTGAGTGGATTTTTAATGCATGAAATTTTAGTGTTTAAACTGAGTAGATCTTTGAACTGCTGTGGTTTTCAAGGGATGTTTCTTTTCCTCTCTGACTGCATGTGCCATAAATGCTCCCAAAAAATCCCCCATGTCCTCTCTGGTGTTGCTAGCTCTGGTGATGTGACCACAGATTTGCAGCAGGGTTTCCACTAACCCCTGTGGAATGTCTTGGATTTTCACTATTGAAGAGCAAGTTCTTGGCACCAAGGTTACATCAAAAGCCTGGTGTCCCCACAATGGGGGTGGCATGTAGGAGTGACAGCAGAACTGGGGCTGTCCCCAGGGGCAGTGGGGACACCAGGGCCACTTTTGTCTTCAGCTGGCCCGAATGCTGTGACCAAACAGCATGGCTGGGAGAGCTGAGAGAGAGAACTGGGCTGGAGGAAGGAATGTCACACAGGGAGAGGTGTCTGTGGTCTCTTTCAGAAGGTTGGCTTCTTCACGCCAGTGGGGCCAAGGGAAGCCCTGAATTTCTGTTCTGTGCCTTACCTGGTTCCCACCCGAGTCTCTGGATTAAAACAGATTTCTTCTCAAACATCTCCCTCTGAGGGCTGACAAAGCTATCAAGAGATTTTTCTGTTGTTAAAAATAACTATTAACATTGCAGAAATCTAGCAAGCCAAGCAGGGAGCCAGGCTGCCCTACCCAAGGGTGGCACCATGAGAGCATTTGCTGGGTGCCACCATCAGGGTCCAGCAGCTCTGCACTGGTGGGATCTTCTGCAGAGTGCCTGATGCTCAGGGCTTTCCAGGAGCCGTGTGCTTTGGTGGGGACCATCAGGAACTGTTTGTGGCAGGAATCTGGGCACTGTGTTGGTGAGACTGGAAGGCTTCTGAGGTTTTCCAGCAGTTGAGCCAGCTCTCCCTTGTCTTGGGGTGGGAGAATACATCGTGTGCACACACAGCTTTGGGATGTCACATCAATGTTAACCACGGGGAAGAAGCCTGAGTGAAGGTGGGTGTGCGTGGCAGTTTGTTTCTTTGGGTTTATGCCTTGATACTTTCTGCTTAATTGCACCTTGACATGCACCAAGGGGCAAGGAGGGGTTTTAAAGCAGCTTTTTAAAAAAAAAATTACCTTCCATGAAATATTTAGGATAGGCTGACTGCTTTTTAAAGGCTGTTCTAATTACTCCTGCAAGGCTTCCACTCCTCCTGAACTCATTGCACACGGAGAGAGGCAGCAGGAGTGTTTGTCCTGGTCGGCCCTGAGGGGCTGGGATGGTTTGTATTCACTGCAGGGAGGTGATCCCTGCACTGACCCTTGGAGAGGGGCGAGTTGGGAGTCAGAGGGCTGGTTTGTTCCTGGGAATATTTGCTGGTGATGGACTGAGGGCTTGGAAGGGAATGGAGGCAGTTTAGTGACATATTAGGTAATACTAGGAACAAGAATAATGCCCCTGGTGCACCCATGGCTCCCTCCTGGCTGTGTCCTGCTCCCATGGCTGTGGGGAGCGTGTCGTGGCTTGCCTGTGGAGACAGGCTGCTCTAGGAAATGCTCTCCCGGGGCTGTGAGGTGTGATCCAAAATTAGTATCCCATTCACTTGCTCTTAGCTGTGTTAGCTCTGCAAGGCTAATAGGGCTTAAAAAAAAAAAGTCTCGTCACCAAAATCAGCAGCTCTGACTCAGAGCATGGAGAGGGAGCAGACTTGCTGATTAAGGCAATGTTGATGTTGTAAGTGCTCACCCGGCCACAGCAGGGCCCCGGGACTCGCCTGAGAATCTCTGTTGGAGCCTGGGAGGGGTCCTTGGTTCCCATCTTGGTGCCTAAACCACCTTGTGAGGAGGATGAAGGCGTGAGCATCAAACCCAGGCAAACCATGGAGCGTTCCCAGTGCCATGCCATGTTCCACAATTAATCACTTCCACCCACACTACACCACCTCCCTTCCTTAAATCCTCCCTTGCCTGGTTCTGGAGAAGGGAATGGAAGCAGCTCCAGTTTTATGAATCAATCAAAGACAATGCCTGCTTTTGAGGGCTGCTGATTTAGAGAGCCCTTTGCAGGCATGTGTGCAGTATGATTTCTTATCGGAGCACAGCTCTGGATGGGCTTGCCAAGAGGAGCTGTTCCAGCTCCTGGCCACATCCTGGGGAGAGATGGCCTGAGTGGTCCTTTCATCTACAAATAAAACAAACAGGAACAAAGAAGGCAATAATATTGACTTTCATCATTGATATTTCCATTTATCTCAAACAGTTACTAATAATTAGTATTTCTGTAGCTGGATGGATATAGCTCATAATCTCACTGTTTCAGGGGAGCCTATTAATGTCACTGCCAAAACCAGGCAGGCATGAAGCACTGGACCAGTGCCGAGGAGGGTGAGTGGAGTGGAGGGAAGGGAACGGAGCAGAGCTGAACCTGGAGGAGAGGCTGTGGAGCAGGGAACAGTGGGGCAGCAGCACGGGGGAAGGACACAATGGGCAGGGCCTGAGTCAGCACTGCTGTGCCTGTGCCGGGGTGGGAGAGCTCTGTGGGCTTGGTGAGGGAAGCTGGGCTTCGTGGGGCTGCCACCAGCCAGCCCCTCACTGCATCCCCTGGCACAGCTGGAGCACAGCTGGTCTGTATTTGGGAGGGAAGGGCAAGACTGGCACTTTGTGCCAGCGGTGCTGGGGTAGAGGATGTGCTCCAGGTGGAGGAGCTGCTGAGATGCAACCCCAGTGCCCTCCCCAGGGTGTGATGTGCCCCCAGACTATGGCAGCAGCCCCCCCATGCCTCCAGCACCCTGGGATATGTGGGGAAGGAGGACAGATTCCTGCTGGGAATGTCCCCACCTGCCTCAGGGCACACTTCCCACAGCACCTGCAGCCTCCTTTGTTTGCTGCTGCTTCATTAGTCATCCCCTGTTCTCTTTTAAACCCACTTACGGTGCTGTCTGCCGGTGCCTTGTGCCTGTGTGTCCACATAGCTGGGCTGGATCTCCTCTGGGATCCCAGAGGAGGTGGGACACTGAGGTTTCCATGCTGGTGCTGCTGCTCTTGTGTGTTACTGTGAAAGCTTTGGCACACAGCTGCTCTGTCAATCATCCTGGGTCACTCTGGAGGTCCCTTTCTTGCATCTGTGTTTTTAATTGTCCTGTTAAGTGTACATCCTGACCCCTCCTGTGAGGGATGGCTTCCGGTGTGCAGCCTCCAGGCATTTCCAATTCCACAGGATCGGCTGCGCAGGGACCTGCAAGCAGCGAATGCAAATGCAGGGCGGTGTTTTTATTAGGATTTAAATGAGTTTTAAGACTGTTCGGAATTACAATGTGATTTGAGCCAGGAGGGGCTTATAAATCTGATATGAGTTCATATATTATACAATAAACATGCCCAAGTCCATGGCTCCTGCTACGCGCCGTCCTCACCGAGGTGGGGAGAGCAGTGGGCAGCTGCTGGGGCTCAGCCTTGTTCCCCCAACATGTTCCCATGGGGAAAGGCTTTTGGGATGGGAGATGGGCTGCAGTCACAGAGGCAAGCTGGTCCCTGTTAATAAACCTGAGCCTGGGGTGCAGTACAGATGTGGTCTCTGGCTGAAAGGTGGGGGTGCGGGAGGGGCTTTGTGGCATGTTTTGGGTGAGGGTTACACCACTGTGTCCATTCCTCCTTCTGTAGCTACCCCGTGTGAAGGTGGCAGGGCTGGCTCAGTGCTGGCTGTGCTGGAGGATGCTGTGCAGTGACGTGTGGCTTCCCTCGGTGCTGATGCAGCCTGGGGCAACCCTTCCTTGGGCCAGACCCCACTCCAGGTATCTGGGAGCAGTGAGCTTTCTCCACTTGGCCCAGGTTGTGCCAGACCCAGCTTCACCTCCCTGGAGACCTCACAGCACACAGGTCACCTGCTGGTTGTACGGGCAGTGCTCATAAAGGCTTTAGTGGCCATTAATATAATCACCATAACCCACTGTGCAGAGATGGGTGGTGTGACAGAGCTGTACCTGTGTGAGCAGGAGTCCTGGGCCTGTGACACCTGGGAGCCACCACGGCGATGGAATTCTCATCCACCTCCTCAGCCAGAGCAGGAATGAAAGGGAAGCTTGAGCTGTTGGCTTGGGATGTTCGTGCTTCGCCTCGTTTCAGTGCTGTGCTTTTGATCTCTGAAGGATACAGCTGAATATTTGAATGAGAAATACGTGGTTGTGTTGAAATCCTAGACAAAATGCCTTTTGTGCCTCCCTGCATGTTTATTTGCGTAAGAAAGTGTTTTGCTGGAGAAACACGGAAGGAGCTCGAGGGAGAGGAAGGAAGGCGGTGGTGAGAGCATTGGGGAGCTCACAGTACAATTTCAGGACACTTAAGAGCCTCTCATTGTCAGTGTCGAGACAGCGACATCAGAGGCAGCTCAGGCAATTGTCTGAGACAAATTGCTTCATTTGATGGCTTTGTTGGTACCTCACTGGTTAAGTTCCTGGGTTATATATTTATTATTATATACAAAGCACAGGAGAGTTACAGAAATACATACATATGTATACACATCTCTGGATCCATAGTTATCTCCCTCGAATGACCTTGCAGGCAGGGAATAATGTCACAGCCGGCGTGGTGCTTGTGAGCAGCTGGATGTTTGTCCTGTAGATGCAGGGGGTGAGGGAGCCGGGCCCCTTTTGGGGCTCCTCACGCCAGGGAGCGGGGCTGGCGCTGTGCTTGCCACAGGAGGGAGCATTCCCCTCGTTCCCCAGAAGAAAGGTTTCACTCGCTTCGGGAGGCGCTGAGGGAAGAGCCTTTGACAGGTAACACGCTGCCAAAGAAAGCTGTTTTCCCCAGAGAGGGAAAATTGCTGCTGGTGCCTGCGGGAGAGGTGAAAGTGGAGGTGTGACAGAGCAGCGCCGCTGTGCTGTCCTACTTGGAGGAGAGACGGCAAAGCAGGATGTGAAGGCGCCCTGACGAAAACACCCGCTGGGGACATTTGGATGGCACTGGAAAGGCTCAGCTTCCCTGTTCCCATGGAGCCCTGGCTTTGGCCAGCCCTGCAGTGCTGTCCTCAGGGTGTGGGTGTGGGAGGAGGGTTGTGTTGGGGGCTACATTGCCTGCGAGATGTGAGCTGCATCCAGCAGCCCAGATCAAAGGCGCCTCAGCCAGCCACATCCACCAGAAAGCCTTTAATACCCAGCCCTGGAGCAGGGAGATTTGCTCAAGGGACTCATTTCCTTGCCTGAATGTAAAAAACTGTGTCAACTTGACATTCAGGAAATTTTATTTAATACCTTTTTATTCATTTAACAGTTTAGCTAATTGCAATGCCTTTTTTTTTTGTTACTTTTATATACTTCTTTTTCATTCATTCCAGCTTTGTCCTTATATACACTTTGTTCTTTAAAGCCCTTTCGTTATGGGTGTTTATTGCCTGTGCTGGTTCTCTGGGTGGATGGGGGAAGGAGGACCCACGTGCCAAAGCTGTCAGTAGCTCTGGTGACACCAGCCTGTCTCAGCAGATCAGGACAAGATATCACAGAGTTCTTTAGGTTGGAAAATACCTCTCAAGATCATTGAGTCCAACCACTAACCCACCACTGCCAAGCTCACTGCCAAACCATGTCCCCAGAGACCTGCCTCTGTTTTGCTGAATTGTTTGTCTGGGGCAGAAAAATGATAATGTCCCAGGGTTTCATTGTGCTGTTTTCTCTATGAATTAATCGCTTCTTTCCTTCAGTAAGAAAACTGTAGTTGGGAAGTTCCTTGACTTTTATTTTAGAGAACTGGGTAAATCCCAGGAAATGTCCAGATGTAAAGTGAAATGTCATTTTACTTCTCTGTTTTAGATTCACCAACACTTAACAGAAAATGTTTTCTTCCGTTAAGCTAATTCTCACTGAATTGTCAAAAATATGAAAAGATAATAATTGCAATAATTACACTAACAGTAATGGGCTTTCACAGCCTTGGCTTTTACCCCAGCTAATTGTGCTCATCTATTCCTCCTGTCTCCTCCTCACTCAGACCTTTCCCACTGTGGGTCCCTACACAGCCCCCCATGTGCGGCCTCCTTCCATCCAGACTTGCAGCAGCCCTGGCCCTGTTGTGTACTGAACTCACCAAGCCTTGCTGGAGCTGCCTGTGCCTGGTATTCTCCAGGCAGATGAGCTTGGTTTCAAGCTGGACCTGCTTCCAGGGGGTGCCACAGGACACACCTTTGTGCTGGGAGCCCCGTGGCATCAATACCTGCAGCCTTTGGCACCGGCCAGCTGAGCACTGGATCCAAACCAGGCTTCTTGTCCCATTGCTGAGCAAGGCCCGCTCTGGCTGTGTCCGTGTGGGGTGCCAGCCCCGTGCCCAAATGGAGCTCCCAGTGCCTGGAGCCGTTTGCAGTCCCTGTGCAATCCCAGCTCGGCCCCTGCGTGAGCACCGGCAAGGAACGCAGCTGGGCAAAGATGTCAAGAGCTGTTACAGCGTGTGCACGGAGCTTATATAAAAGGATCCATTTTCATTCCCCGGCTTGTCTGCTTCAGTCAAAACACAATGCCACAGCTAAGAGGGTGCAGTGTCAGGGCCGACCGCAGCGAGCTAATGCATGGCTGCTGCGGCGGGCGCTCCATCTCCCCGACCGCAGCTGTCCCGGCCCCGGAGCCCGCAGCTCGCCCCGCTGTGAATCATCGTTCCCGCGGAGCTGGAGCTCCCAGGCTGCTGAGCACAGCCCTGCCGGGCTCGACTCCCGGCCGGGGGAGCGGCTCCCCGGTGCTCTGCCTTCCCAGTGGGAGCAGGAGCCGCCCCGGGAGCTCACAGCTGAGCCCGCTGCAGGGGCCCGCCCTGGGAGCGGCACTGTCGCGTCTGGGATCTCTTTCTGCTCAGTGACATGTGTGTGCACATGGGCACACACGGACCGCAGCGCCCTCGAGGTGTCTGGCACCCGGTGTCCTCATCTCCATTATTTAGAGGCTGTGAAGAGCATCTCAATCTGCCTGTCGCTCCGTGGGCACGTTGTGGGGCCCCTGGGGGGTGGCTGGCTGGTTGGAACTGGCAGTGATGAGGAAAATGGTGCCTTAGGCAGAGGGGACAGTGGATGCTTGTGTGCTCTGACCACCTTAGCCAGGGCAGGGTGCCAGCTGTGTAGCTGAACCTGTGCCATGAGTCCTTGGAGGTGTGATGTGGGGATCTGTGCAGTGTCTAGGGAATCTGTGCTTCCCTTCCTCTTCCCCAGTATATTTTCACCCATTCCTCAGCAGGGATTATCTCACCTGGACACCTTCCTGTTGAGGTGGACCCTTCATCCTGGGGATACTTGGCTTTTTTTCTGCTGCTGTGTTGGGTACCAGACATGCTCTGTGTGCTTGGAGGGAGTAATGTATGTGCCCATCTGCCTAGACTTGGCAGAGGCTCACAGGTGCTTTGGGCAAGTCTTTGCTATTGTATTCTCCCCCTTCTCCCTTGCATCTCCTCTGGAGGCCGGGGCTGAGGCTGTGTGGCTGTGGAGGGCAGTGGCTGTGCTGACTTTGCAGCAGCTGGGGGTGTGTGTTTGTCTAGGAGGTGGATGGGGATGGCTCTGCCCTCCAGCAGCCCTGCTCCATGGTCAGGCCCTGGCCAAGGCACCATGTCTTTGTTCTCCAGCTGCAAATTTCTCCTTACTGAGAGCTCCAAGAGCAGAGCCTGGTACAGGAACAGGCAATATGAACCCCGAAACCTCAATGCACCAAGCAATTTTCATCAGAGGTTTTCACACCTTGCCTTTCTCTGCTCTCCTTTCCCCCTCATTTCTCCTCAGGAAGACATGGAAGCAGGTCTCTGGGCCTTTGCTGGGTAGCTCACCACCACCCCTCGCCTCTCACTGGCCCAGGCAGAGCAGCTGATGCAGGGGCTGTGGGGATGCAGCAGAGATTCAAAACTCTTCCCAGCACTGGCTGGACTGAGGCAGAGGCCACCAGCCATCTCCCACCCCATCCCCCTGAAATGTCACTTGCTTTTAAATGCACTAGTAGTTTAAAATAAGAATAACCTGCTCCAGGGCTTCTTAAACCGTGGAATTAAATATGGTTCTAGTCTCTAGGCAGAGTCTGACTCTTCAATTCTAAATCTGCTCAGCCAAGCGAAATATTGCAGGGGGAAAGAAATCAATATTCCTCGTGCCCGGCACAGAGAGGAAGCTGTCTGTGTGTGGCTGCAGGCGTGCAAGTACAGATGGGCACACACATGAGGCTGGGCTGGGGAGGGTGGCAGAGTTCAGAGCTGGGACAGGAAGAAGGACATGGTGTTTGCAGTGGCAGTGCTGTGTGTGCTCCTCCAGGAGAGGTGTGGGGGTGACTCCATCCTACTCAGGTGTGTGACACAGCTGGGGCTCCCTCCATGGGGTTCCCAGCATGGTCTTTCAGAGAAGGCAACACAGGTTTTCCCATTTCAAGACGTGTGATTTAGTGGCCAGTGAGAGGCTGTGAGCTTATTGCAGAGCGGGTGCACTCTGCGTGTCCTGGTTTCTGGTACCTGGTGTGTGGAGCTGAGCTGTGCAGCAGATGGGAATAATCAGGGATTCTAGCAGAGTGATGGACTTTCCCAATGACGCACAGCCCCATCATTTGGAGGCTGGAAGTGGCTGAGGTGGGGAATGGATGGGGTCCTTTTGCTGTCCCCCCCAAGGGCTGATCTGGACGCACTGTATGCAGCACTGTGTGGCCTGTGGTAGCCTCTCCTGGGCATGGCTGTCCTTGTCCGTGTTTCTCTTGTCCAGAGAGCACAGGCTGTGTGGGGAATGGCCCCTGCTGTCTGCTCTGGGAGCATTGCTGAAGATTCCCATCCTTCCCTGCAGAAGGGATCTACAGCTGGGGTTGTAGCTCAGGGGCAGGTGAAGCTGGTTTTGCCAGGCTCTCCAGGTGGTTTCTGTCTAACCTCTCTCTCCCTCAGTCAGTGCTTTGCAGAGTTCTGGTGTTCTCCCTCTGCTCCTCCATGGTGTGTGGTGGGAGGAGGGAGCTGTGCCGCTGTGTCGGGATCAGGGGTGGAGGAGGAGCTCCATCTGCAGTGGGAAGGACAAATGTTATTGACCTGCTCTGGCATCTGACCAAACCACAGACACTCACCCCTCCCAAAAAGCCTCTCTGATAGCTTAATTTCTTAATTGCTGTCTGTGATCAGGATGTCAGCTCTGGCTCTCCTCCAAGATCTGTCACTTCCAGCAGGCTGGTGCTCACTGCCACCTTGCTTTGGTCACTATTTTCAGCTCACCTGAATAACTGGCTGGAGAGTCTCTCATCTCCATCCAGGCCACCCACCTCTGCTGCCCCTGAGGGCAGTGTTGAGTACTGAAGGAGTTCAGAAGACTGAGGAGTGCCAGTCCAAGGCCCCAGCTCCATGCCTTGTGTGAGTAAGTGAGGGTTGGAGCTGAACTGTGTGTTCTGAGGTCCCAGGTGGAGTCAAGCACAGTGCTAGGAGAGGTGAAGATGTGTGGTGCTGGGCTCAGGATGGAGGGCTGGACAGCATGGTCGGATGCCTGGGGATGAGTGGGACCCAAAGGAGAGCTGCCCTCTGTGGGCTCTGGCATTGGTGATGGGAATTCCCAGTGGTTCTGGCTCCAGTTAAAGCAGTGCCATGAACACGTGCAGCAGGAACTTACAAGCTGCAGCACAGCAAGGCTCTGTATCTCAATAAGCAGCACTCCAAGGCAGACCTGAAAATAAATATTTGAAGAAGAAATAGTACTCTGTCTTCTGTTGTCTCTCCTCCTTCCCTTTCGCTCTCTCCTGCCCCCCTTCTCCATGCCTTTCACGGATGACTGAACACGAGAGTTCATTGTTAAAGGGGGTTTGTTTTCTTGTGGGTTTTTTCCCTTTCTCTGCTTCCCCAAGGAGGAAACTCCAGGTGTTGCACTGTTAGCAGCTCCGTACAGCAGCAAGGGCTGTCTTCGTGCTGAGTTTGTCCATGCCCAGGATGACGGGTGCCTGTTTTTCCTCTGTGCCTAGTTTGTTTGCCATGATAAAACACAAGCAGACGGCTCTTGCTTTTCCAGGGAACAGACACGATGGGATCAAGCTGCCTGAAGTCTCTTAGTGCAGTTCAGCCCAACACTACAGTAGGTTTCCTCGTTCTTAGCAGGTCAGCGGTGCCATGAGGGATATACTGCTCCTGGTCTCTGTTCTTGGTGGGAAAGGTTAAAATCAGGCCGGAGAGGAGACAGCTGGGCTTGTGCTTTCCTGGAAAAAAAGGAGTAAGGGGCTGCTAAGCTGTGGAGGGATGTGAAGGTCAAGGCTTGAGGCACTCCATGTCAGACAGAAGGTGAGCTGCTGAGGCAGAAATGGGAAAATCAGCCTGCTGATGGCTGCAGCTACGCCACCAGCGTGGTGCCCATGGTGTGCTCCCTATGGCAGTTGTGTGGGGCTGTCAGGGAAAGTTGGGGTGTTGTGTGCAGAAGTTGGTCCTGGAAAAGCGAACGCAGAGTCAGCCCACGGGCTCTGCCATCTCCCACTGCCTCTGAGGATCCGTGGGCTGGGAAAGGAGCATTGGCATCATCCAGAGCCCTCCTCCGAGCGTGAAGGGAAGTGTTAGGAGAAATCAACTGTGTAAAAGTAGAGGTGAAGAGTGGTAGTGAGAAGGGAACGGGGAAGGGAAAGGCTCCAAAGAGGAAATGGGACTAAAAAATGCAGAGGTGGTTTAAGGATATCTGAGACGTCACAGGCAAGGGAGATGGGCCGGGGGAGATGTAACTTTGAGAGAAGTCTTCTCAGACTGGCTGCAAATGTTTGCTAAACTCCTGGGCTATATTTAGCAGGCTCCCTGCCCTTTGGAGAGCTCTCCAGGCAGATGGCAGTGGAGCAGTTTGCCAAATGGTGGAAGCCGTGTCGGAAGGGGGTGCCCGGCATTCGGGGGAAGAAGTTTAATGTCAGCTTTGCCCTTTCCACAGCAAAGCCAAGCTGAGCCAAGGTTCGCTTTGCTGCCCGCGGGACAGGGCTGCCAGATGGCCAAATATTTGCTTATAAATTAGCAATGGGAAGCAGGCAGTGCAAAGCCCTAAATTGAAGAAACTCGGGGCCTGGATTGGATTCTTCCTCCTGTGCAGGATGGAGGGTTGGGTGGCTCCATCGTGGGGGCAGCACAAGGAGATCTCCAAAGCCAATGAGCCTGGGCACAGCACTGTCAGCTCTCCCCTCCACACTGGCACAGTCACGGGCCATTACTCAGGCATGTTCAGCCTCTGGCTGTGTTTGCTTTAAACCAATATGCAGAGAAAAACAGCTTTTCTCTCTAGGTAAAAAAAAAAAAATGCTGCTTGGTCTTGTATCTGTGCAGTATCTCACTGAATGGGATATGACTGGAATGAAATTTCCAGGCACTAATGCAATAGAAGTAGTCGTAATTTGTGTGTGTGCCTGTGTGGGCACAGGCAGTGTACCTGACCTGGTGCTGAGCAGCATTCCATATGGTCCTGCCCTTCTGGAGCTCACCTGTGAAGTGTCTTCTTGGCTCATTTGGGGTGTCTCTGCATCTGGGGCTCTGTGCCAGTGGGGAATTAAAGCCTGAAAAATGCCCGAAGATTTTGAGGGTGGGGGGCTGGACAGGGACCACAGGGAAGTGCACAGACTCTCACCAAGGTACTGCTAATGCTGCCTCTTGAAGGTCCTCCCAAATCACAGGACTGTCCAGCGCCCTGCACGCCTTCACTTCAGAGGCATAAAATTATTTTAAAACCAAGTAAATTTAAAAATAATGACTTCCTTTTATTTGCTGCCTGGAGTTGTGGCTGGGTGTTTGCACGTTCCCCGGTGTTCCTGCGTGGGCGGGAGCGCTGGCCTCTCTCCTCTTCTGTTGGCTTCTTATGAAAGCCAAGCTTCCTGTGTCTTAACTTGACTCCCGGGGCTGGGGCTTGGAGAAGCTCTACCTCTGTAATGCTGGCAATAAAATCATAAGTGCTGGCTACACTGCTGTAAAACTTTTATTGCTGTGGGAAGAGGAACAGCGAATCCTCCCTCTCTCCCTTCTCTCCCTCCGTGCTGCTCCCCAGCTCTGGCTCTGCTCCCCCTCCAGGGCTCTGAGCCTTTGTGCCAGCACTGAGTGCATCCCATTTCCCTCTGCTTCTGCTCCCTTTGATCCCCTGCCCACCCTGCACCCCTGTGGCTGGTCTGCTGCTGCTCTAGCCTCGCTGTGCCCCATGGCAGTGTGCTTCTGCCCCCTTCCTTGTCCCTTTGTGTGGCTGCTCAGCTGCACCTCGGCTCCGTTTGCAGCGTGATCCGAAGGAGAGGAACCGTAATAGCTCCCTGTGCAGCGGGGCCATCCGTGCATTTTGCATTTCATGGCAACTGGAAGCGTCGTCTGCCTTCCCACACCATCCCTTCTGTATTTATAGATCACAGCGGCATTATCCGTGTGGATGCAGAGCGTGCACTACGGTTTTCTATAAATACAAATGCTCTGTAATTATCGTTAGAACTATTTAGCCCAATTCAAAGGTAGATTAAATAATGAATGTGTGTGTGATATGCCTGTCGACATCAACAAATGGAAAGAGACATCTCTGGATGCATATCTGGAGGTTTCCCTGGTGAAGGAGTTGGGGGAGGAGAGCGAGGAGGGAGCTGAGCTGAGTGTTGCTGAAGTGCCTCTTTCTCAGGGGTTCGCTGGGGGTTGATGGCCGTGCTCGGCTCCGTGCTGGGCTCTTGGGGCCGGTGTTTCAGGAGGTGCCGTGCCAAGGGATGGACAAGGAAGATCAGCACACACAGAAGCCATTGGTATTCACAGCTACCCACGGCTCTGCGTCCTTGCCCTCCACTTTCACTGCTCTGGGGAGCGAGGGGAGGTAATTTCAGGCTAGGCTGCTGATGGAGAGCTGTGGAGGGTGTGTGATAAGGCTCCCCAAGGCCTCTGGCCCCTGGTTTTGTGTTGTAATTGATTTCCTCTGAGGCCATGCGTGCCCTGGCACGTTTCCCTTCCTGCTGGCCTCTCACTGGCCACAAGCTGGTCCTCAGCAGAGCCGTGTGGGGACACTGGCTCTCTCCCCTCTTTTGGCTCCTGCCCCTGCCACCCCTTGGAAAACGAAAGGGGGGAGCTTTAGAGCACTTGCACAGGACCAGTCTCCTGCCTGGTTCTTGCTGAGGATGGTGTGGCTTTATTAACAGCACAGAGGGGTGAAGCAAGGGAAGACTGACATGCTTGGGAAGAGCAGTGGCATTTAAAGGATAGGATGGATCCCCTAAACTCTGTGTGGGAGCCCCTAAACTCTGTGCGTACCCCAGGAGGGGAGTTTGCAAAGCCGATGGAGGAACGAGGAGCAGTCAGCACTGCCTTGAACACACTGCCTCTGTCTCCTTGCCTTTTCCTAAGTGCAGTGAAGCCTCGGCTCACAGGTCACAGCTCCATTAGCTCCCGTGTGGCTGTGCTGGGTCTCAGCCCTCCCCGGGTTCCGTGTCACATCGTGGGCTGCTCCCCTGCCCCGGGGACAGCGACGTCGGGAGCGTCAGGGGAAGCGAGGCTGGGAGGAAGGGCTCCATCACAGTAACTAATAACTGTGTGCTGACAAATTGAATTATACCTTTTCCAGTTGCCTGCACTATTGATCAGAGAAAAGGTTTGTGTTTTTGTTAGGCTATTTTTTTTTTCTTTTTCTTTTTAAGTTACAGTTGCAATGTCCTGGGGGCTTATAATGAACTAAATAAGGTCAGGTTAGCAGAAGAATCAAATACGCTCTGGCAGCAGAAGCGTGGGCTTTTCCTGGTGACTCTGAGTGGAGGGGAAAGCAGCAGCAGCTCCTGCTCCTCCATGCCCTGGTGCATGCCCCTCCTGCCCTAGGCTCCTGCTTCCTGGGAGGTGCATGGAAAAGGGGTGATGTGTGTGGCTGTGCCTGGCCTGATCCTGAGCAGTGTGGCAGGAGCTGGGGGGGAACTGGGGCTCACCAGGTCTATGTGTCACCAGCCCCAGGTTGTACCAAACTGTGCTGCCCTGGCAGCTGGAGTGGCTCCTGCCCTGCCTGGGGGGCTGCCAAGAGGGGCAGGAGATGCCCAGTGGGACAGGAGGAGCCAGGACATGGCCAGGCACAGCACTTGCCCAGTAGCTCTCTGTGGGGTCCCTGCCTGGGGAAGCTGGTGGTGTTTGGTTCTTTGCTCCAGAGCCGAGATCCTGCTGTGAGCTCAATTAAAGCTGTGTTGGGGAAAGAGGGAATAAATTACCCAGATGAAAAGGATGAGTAAAAAAACCCATGTGCAGAGAAATGCCGGCCCACCTTTGAAAGGCTTTATTGAGCTCAGACATGTGTCACCTCGGCAGCAGAGGCTGCAGGAGAAAGGGAAGCACTCCCTGGTGTCCTCCTTTGTGTCCCCACTCAGGGCTGTTGCAGGAGGAGCAGAGGGTTGAGGGAATCTGTTGGTGCCAGGACAGAGGTGAGGCTGGAGGCCGCTCTCAGATGAAGGTTTGCAGTGTCTGCCTAAGAGGGAAGGGCAGCTGCAGGTCCAGCAAGTGTCCCCAGCAGCTTCTGTGTCCCATGCTCTGCTTATCCTGCTGCTCCCAAAGGGGAATCCAGGGGATCTGTAGTGCTGTGGCCATCTCCACAGCCCTGGGGCTGTGCTCAGCCTCGGCCTCGGGTCACCTCTCAGTGAGCACAGAGGTAGGGACATTCACATCTTGTTTTTGTGTAACTGTTTATGAAGACCTCAGTTGAAATCTCAGCTGCCCTGGGGTGGATCTGGATGCTCTCCAGAGCTGTCTGTGTGCTGGCAGAGCTGCTGTGCTCCACGCAGTGGGTTTTCCCACTTAGCACACAAGTCCTCTCCCTGGTGGCCCAGGAGCCCGAGGCCTTGGAAGCAGAGGCTCTGCCAGGACTGTTCCCAGCCTGCCCCATGTCCCTCCTGCTGCACTGGGATTTGCTTCTCTTCTGGACCCTTCCATAACAAAAGTCACTGATAACAGGCAGGGACCAACAGGCTGTGCCCCCTTGTCTCAGTGTATTGGGCCTTGATAGGGGAGGAGTGGCTGGAGAGCTGGTCCCATCCTGCTTGGTGTTCCCCAGGACCTGCCAAGACCTGGCCAGCAGATGGGCTGAGGCCAGACCTCATGTTTCTGCTCTTAATTGCAACCTTCCTTCTCCTGCACTGCCTTGCTTGGGAGTCCGGCCACATCGGGTGTGGGATTAACATTCCTGGCACAGCGTAACTCCATCACCATTTCTATTAAACTCATTTGCTATCTAAAGGAATTCATTTTCCACTTTGTTTGCCCATGAGGGGAAAAAAAAAGAGAAAGCCCTCTGAGCTGAGGCCCCAGTGTTTGAGAAGGTGGAGGGGGGAAGAGCTGGGTGCCACATCCCCTCCTTCAGCTGGGAGAAGGCATGGCATTCCCACCATCCATACCAGAAGATGCCCACCTCTGTGCTTCCACCATGCTCTTGGAAGCAGGAGCTGCCCATTGCTGGCACCAAGGCTGTGCTTGCTTTCTGAAACAAATTACACTGTTTCACCCTAGGATGAGTCTCTGTGAAATCAAATTTTCCCCTTTTCATCAGGGATATCCCTGGACTTCCTAGAACTCTACCCCCTTCCAAAAATCAGGTTTCATTGGCATCTACAGCAAGTTCAGGGAAGGTAGAGCCAAGCTGGGTTCTCTGTGCCTGCTCCCTCGTATCCTAATGTGCCCCATCATTCAGTCAGTGTCTCTGCACCAGGCTCAGGAGCTGGATTCCTGCCCCTGCCTGGAATGTGGGGCCAGTCTGTGTATTTGGGTACATGAGGGGGCAGGAAAACAAGGGTACAGGGCTGCCAGAGGCACAAGTGTAGCATGTGAGGAAACCTCTCTGTGTGTGCATCCCCTGCAGGAATTGTGGGGCTCCTGTTGGCAGCCCTCCCATGGATTATCACATCTCAAATGGGCACTTGCTGCCCAGAGAAAGGAGGGAGATGCTCTACAGCCCTCTGTGCTTCTGCTTTCAAGGTCAGAGGCTGCTGATAATTGATCTACAGCCTCACTATAAATCTGGTGCTGAGGGGAACCTTCCCTGCTGCCTCTAGACAGCAGCATCCATCCTGCCTGGCTTGGCCAGCCCAGCCACCCACAAGGGAAGGGGGCCTTTAATCACTCCCTGCCTTTGCTGGGCAGCATTTGGGTTTGCAGCTGGCCTTGCTGGCTCCCAGCTCTGCCCACACCCCCTGTGCTGCTTGCTGAGGTTTCCTCCTGGGTCAGTGAACCCCTGCCAAGGTCTGCAGCAGCCAGCCAGGAGAGTAGAGGAACTGACGTGGGATCTGGGAGCAACTGCTGTGTCTAGTGAGTTTGGGATATCCAGCATGGCTTGGAGTCCCCACAGGACCCAGTGTTCAGGGTAATCTCCCAGCAGATGGGAAATCTGGCTCCAAGGCAGGCAGGGGAGGAGTTGGATTCCAGCTTCCCTGGGAGGCTGTGCAGCCATGTGTTGTGGGGGAAAAAGGAAGGTGGGGATGGATGGAGGCCACCAGCTATGGAGCACTGGGCCACCCTCCTCACGTGGTGGCCACCAGCTGGATGTCAGGGTGCTCTCTGGCAGTGTCCCTCTGTCTGATGGACTGCCCTGGTCAGAGCCATGGAGGCTGCTGCTGGCATGCAAGCTCCTGGGTGTAGATCACAAATTGAATTGGAGCCCCTGGAAAATGACAGCCCTTTGTAACTGCTGAATGTTTCCCTTCATCATCATCATTTGCAGCTAAACTGCAGCTCTGTCAGGGATCACAGCAGTTTTCGGCCCTCCTCCTGCTGTGGGCAAAGCTTTGCTGTCCCTTCCCCTGGGATCAGCCCTGTTCCCAGGGCATATCCTGCTTCATCCAGAGAGAAACCGGTTTCCCTCCCACAAATCCTTTCCCAGTGGCTGGTACTAATGGAGAAGAGAAGTAATCAAGCCGATTTAACCCCCCTGCTACCTGTGACTCTCCTGCAAAGCTCATTAATGAGCCAGCTCAGGTTGTGCTAATTACTGCAACCCTGGTAGGCCGCTGAGAGCACCAGGAGTTAACTAACACTCAATTAACCCCTGGTTGCTCGGGATGGTTTCCCCTGTGCACAGCTGCCTCAGACAGTCAACAAGGAATCGGTGGCAGGCAGAAGCAGATGAGCCTCTCGTGCAGCTGGGGAGGTGACAGCTCTCCTGTGTGGTTCGGGAGCCACAGAGCCAGGCCACACAACTGAACTCTTCAGCTGCTTTTCCCTGGTGCTTTGGGGGAACTTGGAGCTGCTCTTTGAGTCAGGAGTGTCAGGCCCCAGCCACCTCTCCATCCCTGGAAGATCCCAGCCAGAAGATCCAGCCCTGGTGCAGGGGAGCAGAGCAGGTGGGATGGAGGAGCTAGGAGGGGTTGAGGTGATTAGGAAGGTCCTTCTCCAGGAACACAGGCCCCATCCCATGGGTCTGTGGGAGCCTTTGGCCATGGGGTGTCTCATTCCAGTCAACCTGCAGGCTCCCAGGACACCTTGGCTGCAGGGCTCAGATGTGTGAGGGTTGGAGCCATCCCCACCCCTTGCATCCCACAGACTGTGCAGAGGGGCTGGGGCAGCCCCAGTGCCTGACAATGCCCGAGCTGCTGCCCAGAATATGCACTGCAGTTGCCATGGTGACATTGCCATTTCTTACCTCACTGGGGGGAAAAAAAGCCTCCAAACATTTAATTCTGCAGCCCACCTGGGAGCCTTTTAAACTCCCCAATCGGTGTTTGACATGTAATAATTTTTCTGCTTTTAAGATTATCCTAAAATGCTCATTCTCTTTCTCTCTCTCAAAATCTCAGCAGTGGAGCCTCAGAAAGAAATCAGCATAAAAAATACCAATACAAGTTTCAAATGCCAATTTGTCACCATCACTGGGAACAGGCAGTGACAGGCACCAGGGAAGGAGACACAGCAGAGTGAGTCAGGGCTGACAGCGCCAGCACGCTCCAGCCACTGCTGACCGGCTCCCGTGGGAGATGCCAGGTGGAGAGCTGAGCCCACGGAGGAGAGGGGAGAGGAGGTGATGGGTGCAAATGAGGAGTTAGGGGAGGAGAGCTGGTCCTGGCTGGTAGCAAGGAGGGCTTTGATCTGCTGCCCCACCTGCACAGCGGTGCCATTGCTCAAGACGGGCCGTCAACGCAAAAAGGAAAATAACAGAAAGACTCCTTTAAGAAACCAACTGAGGGTTTGGCTCAATTCCCCGGGTCTGCCTCGTGCTCCCAGGTGACCTGGGATCCCCCCGGATTTCCCGGATGGTGCGGGGGAGCCGAGCCCAGCCCTGCCAGGCTCCCAACCTTGACGTGCAAATAAATATAGTCAAAACTGTCAGGCGCCGGTGCTGCGGTGCCAGGAGGCACTTGGGTACCACCAGCGGGACCCCATCATATGGCTGTTCATGCTTGGGTATCCACACACCTTCCCAAGCAGATGGTCTGCTCCACAGCACTGGGATCCAGCAAGCCTGTGGAGCAATTTAATCTCCAGAAATAATTTAATATGGCTTCCTCCAGAGTATGGCGGTTTGGGGTTTTTTTCCCTGACCAGCCATAGAATAATTTAATCCTGCCTTCTGTGTGAAGGTCTATTTTGAGCTTGCCACCTGCAGAGTGTTTTAATCCCACAACTCACAAAGTAATTCAATCCTCTCCCTTGGTGAGTAATTTAATCCTCTAATTCCAGGGTAATTTAATCCCCTCCCTGGGGAATAATGGAATAATTTGATCCTCCATTTCCAGAGTAATATGATCCTCTACATGAGAAGCTCAAAACTTCAAACCAGCCACCTGCCTATCTGCAGGCACTGCCATTCCTGCAAAACGCTCCCTACCAGGTGGGGATCTGGGTGTTCTTCCAGTAAATCCATCCCCACACTGGCCAGGGTAATCCACGCAGGTCCAGAATGGGCAGAACCAATCAGCCCTGCCTAACCCTGGGGCACTTGAGCCTGGATGTGTGTGATCGCTTCATTTAAATTCCTCCTCAACCAATTAATCCATTTGCTGATGAATTAGTTTTAATCTAGGTCGGTGCCATGGTTGTTAAAGCAGGACAGCCTTTACCCCCGCTCTGAGGGGCTGCTGGTGGGAGGGGAGGGCTCCTGTGGGCTTGTGTTGGTCTGAGTGCTCAGTTCTACATCTAAATACATATATATATATATACGTATGTGTATAGATACACACCCAGGATGTATGGATTGTCTTCCCGTTTACCTGGAAGGGTGGTGCTGTGTCCCCTCACGCAGCATTAACTCCGCCAGGACTGGCCTTTGCAATGTCTTAACCCCAGGTGCCATTCAGTCAGGACCCCGTTGCACCGAAGGTCTGTAAGCAAGATCCCAGCCTCCAGCTCTCCCTGAGGAGCTGGGAGCATGGCAGGGCCCTGGAGACCACCAGCTCCTGGAGCTGAGCCCCCCTGCCCTGCCACAGCGTCCTGGGCATGTTCATGTCCTCTGTCCACACTGCCCATTCTCACGGGGCCTTTGGGCATGTCACACGCCACATCCAGTATGGAATTCCACCTTGAAAGCAGTGGAGACTCCCTACGGAGTGGCAGGAAAGTGAGATTCGCTGCAGGAGCCTGGGTGGTTTACACCTCTTCTCCCTTGTTTCTGCTTCGCAAAGGCTCAATAGGAGAAAGAGTTTCCTCAGCTGAGATGTTAAAAAGAGAAATCCCAATAATGATAGTGTCCGTTTCCGTGCAGAGGAGGATCTGTGGATTATGCAGAACAGAAATATTTCCCCGTCCCTCTAAAGACTGCAGCAGTTTGTGCTCAGGAGAGGGATTAGCATACTAGAAAGGAAATAACACCCTGAGAAACACTTGTGGGAGAGGAGAAAGAGGGAGCAGGGCAGGAGGAGAGGCCTGCAAAGGGGGTCTACTGAGGCCACGTTGGCCCCAGGTTTGGGATGCCAAGGCATGGAGGGGAAGGGAAGATTCCCCCTCTGGCAGGGGGCGATGGGGTTGGAGTCCATCCCGTGTCTGGGAAGTCCCCAGGCCAGGCAGCCCCACCCCAAGTCTGTGGGGCCCTTTTGCACAGGGTGGTCTGTCCTGCTTCACCTGCCACATCCCCAGGGAAAAGTGATGAGGCTGAGATTGTGATTATACTTTTCGTTTAATTCTGACGTCAAGTTTGTGCCTGCATTTTGGAGGTCGAAGAGGAGGCAGGTGGCTTGGAGGACCAGAGACAACTTCCATCACTCCCTGCCTGTTGCTCCCATCTGTAAAGGTTTGAAATTAACATCCAGTTCCCCCCACCTTGCTGCGACACCCTGGGACCACCCCACCCCCCTCCACAGCTCTCTGCAACCTCCCTCTGGGGCTGCGCTGGGCTCAGAGGTGCCAGTGATCATTGTCTTTCCCAGGGACAGAGAACTCAAACAAAAATCCTTGCCTGGGCTAAAGAGAAATCACTGCTCGTCCTGCTGCGTGCTTTATATGCCCTGGTCCCACCTGGGACTGCTAAAATTCTGCTTTTAAAACTCTGCTTTGTACAAAAGTCTGTCCTGGATATGTCATCTCGCATTCTAACGTGATACATTAGACAAATAATTCTTTATGTGCAAAGCGTTCCTAAGTACCTGCAGGCCAGAGGGAAGAGAGAGAGGGGCTTGAATATCTTTAAAAATCCCATTCTAAATGTTTCCACTTCAAAGTCTCTTGTGCGAATTCTGTTCCATGCCACATCTCATGCCCAAAAGTCAGCCCTGCCAGTGCCTGTTTTGTCATGCTGGTGCCACATGGCAATACTCTGTGGGGCAGTGGTGGGCACGTGCAGGCTGTGCTGTGTCTCCCAGATGTTGTAGCCTTCTGTTGGAGTGGGGGAAAAGAGCAGGAGAAAAGTCTTCCTTTACTCCTTGAAATATGAGCTGCTCTGTTTAACCAGTCTTGGTGTTCACTCACCTCTCTTCCCCTCTAATGAGTCGGTTTTTGTTCTCCCATATCACGTCTGGATGCACATTGTGGGTAATTGATGGACAGGACCCGACCTCTGAAAGCTATCAACGTAGCCACTGTGAAATCACACGTCCAAATATGTTTATCTTCCCAGCTTTTTGGGCCCGAGCACTCTTGGACACGGATTTCCGTACTTGAAGGAAGAGAGCAAATTTCCTTCAAAATGTCAGCGTAGAAATAAAAGATAAGAGGGAGGACATAGGGGCTGCTTAAACTTTGCGTTCACTGCAAAGCAGAGCAGCGTGGCTCAGAGGGAAGGAACTGGAGCTCAGCCATGGCCAGGCCATTTTGGGGGGTTGGTGGTGGCTCAGGGGTCTGGATGCTGCCCTGTGATGGGTGCACTTCCAGTGGTGACTTCCAGCCAGCGCTGGTGTGCAGATCACCTGCCCTTCTCCACCTGTTCACTCCAGGATCCATCCCAGCAGGTTGGAGTCTGGGTGTCTTCTCCCACCGTGAGCTGAACTCCTGGTGTTTGGCACAGGTGGATCCCTGGGGTGTCCACCCCAGCACTGGGGGAGTTCTCCATTCCTGGTGTTGCTCTAGTCTGTGAGGAAGCAGCCCTGGCTGCTCTGAGCCTCTCTGCTGTGCCGGGACAAGGCTGTACTGTGGCTGCAGCCACTGGGAGTGGCCGGCAGTGGCCCCACGGTGGCGGGTTCATGTCTGTGTGCCTGCCCTCGGCGTGGCTTTAGAGTGCTCTGTAAGTAATTCTTGATTGCAGGAGCCACTCTCCACACAAGCACCTCTCCAAAGCAGCAGCAGGTGCTCAGTGTTCCTCCTCCGTCCCTCCGTGAGCATGGGAGGAAAGCGGCCGAGCTGCAGCCAGGGAGCTGGGAGGATTTCCCAGCCAAAGATGAGGATGGGGACCATTCCTGCCACCCTGACCACTCCTGGCCAGAGCCTGGTGGGGCTGCCCACGACCACCGTGGAGGCATTTCAGGGGAAGCGTGAGCCCTCCCCCATCGCGGCCGCGGCGCGCTCCCTGCATGCTGCTGATTGACAGCCGAGGCGCGCGGCCGCACGTCTTGTTTTCAGCAATCTGGGTGTTTGTGTTGGCAGAGCCTGGCTCACGCTCATGACAGGAGCTGCCTCTCACTGTCAGCAGCAGCTCTGCCGTCGCTGAGCCTTCGCACACCCACCTCTTCCCCGGAGCTGCCGGCGGCTCCAGCAGCCTCTGCTCCTGGCACCTCTCACATGGCTGCCTGCAGCCACGGTGCTGCCAGGCACCCGCTCTCTGCCCTCCTGCAAGCTCAGTTTTTGCCTCTCTTTTGATGTAGCCCTGTTGCTCACCATTCTCCAGCCATCATCCCTCTCCCACTGTCCTGGGGAGCTCCTCATGCACCAGGATCAAGGTTTAATCTGCTTCCAACCTCATTGCTGAAGTTGTCTGCTTTAAATACTGACAGCGGGTGAAGTGAGGAACCCTTCTGGATTTGCTGCGGAGCTCCTTGGGGATGGTGCAGTTTGTGCAAAGCAAGAGCTGGGAATATATGCTGAGAGTGGTCCCCCTGGGCTCTCATCTCTCTGTCTCCAGCCTTCTTTTCTTGAGGAGCTCTGTGGGATGTGGATGAGCTATTGGAGCAGGTCCATGGTGGGCTGCGGGTGGCAGCAGAGCCAGGGCCCTGCTCTGAGCAGTGCTGCCCACCCAGCCCATCAGCTGCTGCCTGTCAGTCCTGCTCACACTCCCAGAAACTCTCCAGGAGCGCTGAGGCTGCACCAACCGTGGCTGCAACCCCTGGGATGGGGCTGCCTGCCCAGGCTCCTGCTCCTGTGGGCTGCATTTAATTGATCCAGTGTGGGATGCAGGTGCTGAATGTGAGCTGGACCTACTGAGCTGCAGCCGCTGTCCCACCCCATGTGGAGAGCACAGGTCCCCAGCCCTGCCATGGCTCCTGGCTCTGCAGCCTCACATCCATCCCTTGCAGGGCCCTGTCCTCCAGCTGCAGTGTCACCAGGAGATCCCACAGCAGGGCCAGCGAGCCCTCAGCCTGCCAGCAGCACTCGGCTCTGCCCGCTGCTGCCATGCAGGGACCTGACAGCGGCAGGGCCGAGGGCCTCGTGCCTCTGCCTTGGCATGACAGATGCCGCCGTGCCCCGGCACAGCTTCCCGCTCTGCCTCAGAGGGGTCAGGAGCGGAGGGAGCTCTTGCCTGGTATTGCCAGGGAAGGGAGGTGAGGAGCAGGAGGAGCACGGGTGCATCCGGGGACACGAGCTCGACAGCAGGGCTGCGGGAGGGGAGAGTGCGGGAGAGGAGCCTGGACTCAGGGGGCTGTGTGTGCACACAAAAGGTCGTGTGTTCATTGCCTGACAACATGTCCACATAGCAAAATCACCTCTGAGCACCTCAGAATCACCCTCCCCACCCCAGGGACAGCCAATAATACTGAGACATCTGTAGATGCTTCATGACTCAAATGAGAGCTTGGTTGCCAACCTACTCCTCTCCTTCTTTCCTACTAGCACTAAAAAAAACCCAAGGAGGGTTTTGCAGCCCTAAATCCAGCTCCCGGCCCATGTGCAGCCTGCCAGCAGAGTATTGGGTCGGGGCGCTTGGTCTACAAAGGTTAGGGCTGCAGGATGTTGCCCTGAGTTTTCTGCCTTCTGTCTTTGTGCTGCGGTTTCTCACGCAGCTTCATCTAAACAATGTGTATTTTTAGAATGTTTACAGACTTCTCCTGTGAGGGAAGAATGATTGATGGTGATGTCCACCACCCAGGTTAAGGAGGTGGCAACGTGAGTAGCCAGTCTCTTGACCTCTGTACAAATGTATAAATGGAGTCAGATTTTTGAATAAAGAAGAGTTGTTCCCTTGAACTGCTGCTGTGTGTGCCTGCTCATCTTTCTGTCCCTGAAGAGGGACACTCCCAGTCTCGGCAATCCACAGCAGGAGGAATCTTTGAGCCACCTCTGAGACCTCTCAGTAGCCCCAGAGCACCCTTTGGTTCTGTCATCAGAAATACATCCAAAAAGGCACCTTCTTGATGGAGAAATGGAAACAGAAGTAGGCTTCTGGAAGTCCTCACTTCTGTGAAAGTAAGGACAAGCTACATTTCATCCCACCCTCCCTGGAGCTCTGGAAGTCTCTTGTGCTGCCAGAGCAGCTCTTGCACAGGTAGCCCCTCTTGGGAGCCTCCTCTAGCAAATGCATTTACCACAGTGTGAAGCACAAACTTGTCTTCTCTGTGTGTGACTCCAGGCTGTATTGTAGATTAAAAGATTTGTCTTTCTCCTTTATCCAGCAGGTGGGTCTCTGGTGGCTGTTTCAATACCATTCCTGCATGGGCTCTGGGATGTCTGTGCTGAGGTTCTCAGTAAACTCAATTACACCGTGGTAATAGCATGGTATTGACTCAGGAGCCTCAGCAACACAGGACTCTTGCCGTTTATTAGCTGTTTAATTATATGGCACATCAGGTCAAAATAATGTCATTAGCTAATTAGCCCATGTTGGGGGTATTTGTAATTTTCCTTAAATGAATGTTAGCACTGGTGAAAGATGCCAGCTGGTAGCCCAAGAGTCAGGGTTCCTTTTGTGCATAGAGCAGGTTGAGGCTGATGCCAGCCTAGATGCTCCTTCATGTGTCCCATGGGCACAGGTCCCCTGCCACCTCTGGGGACAAGGTGTCCCTCTTCAAGGGTTTGGGTGAGCTGCTTATAACAGCACCTTCTCACCACGTGACTGGGACCCCCAGCACCCTCCAAAGAGCTCACCATGGGCATGGCTGGGCCAGGCTCGTGCCCAGGGGTTATTCAGCAGCAGCATGTTCGGGATTTGAGGAGCAGTACGGTGGCATTGAAAGGCACAGCTCTCCGGGACTGTCACACGGCTCAACCCAGACACTGCCAGAGCCACTGTGAGTCAGTGCCCCCGTGTTTGACACGGCTATGCACGGCTGAGCACACTGAGCAGGGAAGCCAGTGCCACGTGCTGCAGCTGGAACCCACCAGCGGGGCTGACAGCAGCGCAGCCGTAGGGCTGAACCTTATTACAGCACCCCCGGGCTCCTCCCGCTGCCTGCTTGGCCCAGGAATTCACCCCGTGACCCAGAGATGCCTCATCTCCCTCTGCCCGAGGGGCTGGGAAGGCAGAGCCCATGTGTCCTGTGCCGGGGAGGCTGCCTGGACCGCCGTGACTGCCAGCACACACCCCAGCCCCATTCCTGTGTGCAGGCTCCAGTGGGGACAGTCCACATTCCCAGACTCCAGTATGAAGCCTTTGGACTGGGGCTGTGTGCTGGGGACGGATCAGTCTGCCACGGGGTCTGCTCCTCACTTCACCCTGGTGACAGGGCACAAATCAGCAACATCCCCGTGGCTCACCCGGAGGTGGATGCAGGCTGCTGGCATGGAGATGAGATGTGTAAATCCTGTGGGATAAATCCTGTGGGATTGGGACTTCTACAAGACAGTTCTGGCTGTCTCCCTGTGGTTTCTGTGGCTTTTCTGAGGAGGAGGCAGCATTGCCATATGAGAGCACTCTAGGCAGGATGCTGCAGGATGTCCATCAGGGATATTGTTATAATTAGCATTTCTTGGCTGCTCAGCCCCACCAGCACCAAAGGTTTTCAGCATGATGAGTCCTGACTTAATGTTAGTCCTTCAGCTGGCTGCTCTGGGCCTGCAATTCCCAGTTGTGTTGCCCCCCTCAAATTCTTACCATTATTTAACCCAAACAGGTCAGCTCTGTGCTTTACAAAATACATTTGCTGATCCTGAAGATTTCTAAATGTCTTTCAATCTGGCTGGGTCTATTCCAAACTCTGAAAAATTGCAGGCCCCTGCAGATACTTTCATGTCCTTGAGGACAAGTTCTACTAACTGGAGAACCTCCCTGGGGAGCCCACACACTTCTGAGAGGTTCAAGAGTCCATAGCAAATAACTCCAAAATTAACCATGCAGGCCTCCCCCAAGTCCTCAAAGGCACAAGTTCAGATGAATAAAATAAAATTATAGTTAATAGACCACACTGAATTTTTGAAATACAACATTTCTAAAAGGGGGAGGGGGAATAGAAGACTTGTCCAATAGTTGGAAACTTTCCCTCTTTCATACCTTATCTCCCCAGTGCCTTAGCTGCTTACCTGGAGACTCTCTCAAATAATTATATTCTAGAGTAGAGAATTCTTTGGTGGACAGATTTTATTTTTTTTTTTTAAGACACATTTGGGGAAACAAAACTGGGCTTGTAAGGAGAATGAGTTACATCCTTCTGTTGGCCATTGCTGGCGTGGTGTGGCTGCACTGCTGTGAGATAATCACCCATTCTCCCATGCTCTGCCGCTCACCTTAATAACTCTCCCAGGATTTGATGTAATGGTTTACATAACCTTTCTGAAGCATCCTGAATTCTGATGCATCCAGCACTTAAATGTGACATTGAGTCAACTCTGAAGTACTTTACAGCTGGGTGATGCTGCTTGGGGCTACGGCAGACGATGAATGGAAAAGTTTCACTTACCAAGATGAACTTTTTACCAGCTGAGCCCGTGTGTCTGGAGGAAACCTCAGGGTCTCAAATCCCGAGCCGGGTTTGTCTCCCTGTCCTGCCTGTGGATGCGTGCAGCACCAGAGTTGATCCAGGGCAGCAGGTATGGGCTTGAATCCCTGTTACCTGTCTGCATGTGGCCTCTCTGCAGGTACCTGCCTTGGAGCCCACTGGCTGGATGACATTTATAGTCAGCAGGGAGAAAAAAGGCACGTCCAGGCAAAATTCATCTGACCTTTCTCAGGCAGCCACCTTAGAACGAGATTAATCCTGCCCCTGAGAGGCCTTTTCTCCCCGTTAGCGATACAGCAGTTGGTCCAGCTTGTCCATGGATGCAGGCTGTGTTTGGGCAGATGTATCCCCCTGGATCCCTGCCGGGCTGTAGGATTTGTGCATGGCCAGGGGGATGCTTTGCTCCCTCCTGGGGCACTGTGCAGAGTGCAGGTGTGGGAGACGGGCAGCCCTGCTTCTCCCCAGCACCCCCAGCTGGGGCTCTGGCCCGTGGCATTCACCAGCCCCACCAAAGGCAGGGGCTCGGGGGGCAGGGATAAAGACAGGCATTTTCTGATATCTGGGGCTGATTCTGCTGCCTTCAAAATCCCGCAGTAATTGCTGGTGTTGACCGTATATGTAAATCTGTATCTATAATCGTCTCCCTCATGTATGTCTGTGTATATATATATGCAGGCACACGTAGATGTGTGTGTCTCTAACATATGTGCTCTCAGCCCACACAACATATGGGGCTCCGAACGCCACCGCAGCGTGCGCGTTCCCCGGGCCCGGCTCGCGTGGCACCCACGGAGCGGGGGGGGTGACATCCTGGGGGTGACATCCTGCCCGCCAGCCCCAGGGCTCATCCCGACCTGCCACTGCCCCCCCCATCCTTCCCGCTGGGATTTTCACCCTGCAACCCTGGATGTGGTCCCGCCGTCACCGCTGTCCCCCCAAACATGTGTGTGTGGGGTGGTGGCAGCCTCCTGTGCTCCCCAGGCTTTCAGGGGTTGGTTTCAGCTGGGAGGACTCACAAGCTGGGGCTTGTGAGGAGCTCCCAGTGCAAGTGGATGCAGTGGGATGTAGCAGGCTCCCGGCGTTTCACTGTGCCTCGTTCATTAGTTCATGTGTCTTAATAAACCAGGTTGGCCCCCTGCCAGCAGGGAGTAACTCAGGCTGGGTTGCGGGGGAAGCACCTTGGGAATGGGAAAGAGGCCATGGAAAGCACAGCTGTGCCCCAGGCACACACAGGAACCTGTCCTAAAGCCCTTGGAGCCTGTGCTGCTCTAGATTCTGGGCCAAAATCGCCCAGAGAAGGCGTTTTTGGCTGTACCTTTCACCCTGGGGTGAGATGTGGCTGCACAGTGTCCCCGGGCCAGCGTCCAGCACAAGTGTCCAGGACACAGAGCTCCTGCAGGGAGAGCAGGCTCTCCGGGGTGCTGTGCACCATTCCAGTCCCACAGCAGTTGGAGGTGCTGCCTGACCCTTTTCCCCTGCTCTAGAAAGGTCACCATGTCTCCAGCTCTTTCTTTTTGCCAGTGTGAGTACCTACATCAGACACCAAGCATGGCCCCAGTACTGTGATGCAGGTCCTGCCGTGGCTGGTCACAGTGAAGCAACATGATTTAATTGTGTGATTTCCAGGCCTGGCAGATTCACAGAATCACAGAATATTCAGAATTAGTCCAGAGGAGCAGAGCTGAGGGAAGCAAGGGTCTGCAGGAATGTGGGGATGGGGAGGGAGAGCACACCCAGCTGAGGGTGGTCTCTGTACAGGCTGTGACCTGAGCATGTCCTGCTAAAGCACAGGAAGCAGAGCAGGGTAAGGGAGGAGAGGGCAGGTGTAAGAAAATTCAGGTGTGCAGGTGGGAAAGAGCCTTTCCATAAGAGAGCTGTTGGTGTCAACGATGTCGGTAGTGTCACTGATGGAGAAATTCAATCACTTCCAATGAGGGAAAAATAATTGTCTTTCCAGGTACAGTAGGTTGTTGTCATTTTCCTATGACACACTCCATCAACTTTCAATTTCTAGTACAAAAGCCCTTCGTTCTTGCTCGGGTCTCTCTAATCCACTGCAGTGAGCACTTATGGCAGACATGGCACAGGCTGGGGGACTCACCTGAGAACAGAAAGGCCCAAATTGCACCAAGCTGAGAGGAACACCCAGACCCTGCTGGGCACAGAGGGGTGCCAAATGGGGGAAACCAGCTTGAGTCAACAGCCAGCAAAATATCTCATCCCCTTGAGCCCCAGGTTCGGTAAAACAAGGCGCACAGTATGGTGATGGGCTCACATAGCTTGGGTAGAGGGGTTTGGAGGCACCTCTGGCACTGGGATCCCAGGCAGGTTTGGCACAGGGAGGTTCAAACCCTCTGGGAGAATGGCCAGCAGTGATTTGGAGCAAAGGTGTCTGCACAGGAAAGCCAAAGCTTGGCACTTTCCCACCACTAGGTGAAATAAGAGGTGATTAGCAAAATATCCCAGCGTCCCAACCACAGAGCCTTCTCCTCTAGCACTGGAAGAGGAAATATGTATTTAAAAACACTGCTCTAACAGAGAGAGGTAATGATGTGTTTCAAGGCAGAGCTGGTATCATTCATAAAGCCCGTGCTGCTTAATTATATCTGCCCCATTTCGGAGAAAAATGATTTCCCAGTGAGTTTCTGGTTTGTTTTCCCTCTGTCCCGCTGTATCTCACCATGGCTCCAGCTGTTTGTCGGGCTCTTTGGAATCTCTGTCTCCAACCACAGCTTGAGGCTGGCTGCCAGCCCCAGGAACTGATGACTGCCACTGTCACCAAGTGCCAGCCACCCAGAGAGGCCCCAGAGCTCAGGAGGGGCAGAACTGAGGTGATGCCATCCTACCCTGACCCTGGGTGGGGTAGTAGGGATAAGTCCCTTGTTCTTATGGGACAGTAGTCAAGATTAGTTGGCCCAGAGTCACAGAATCACAAAATATTTGAGTTGGGAGGGACCCACAAGGATCGTCGAGTCCAGCTCCTGGCCCTGCACAGGACCATCCCTGAGGGTCACACCAGATCCCCGAGAGTCACACCAGATCCCCAAGAGTGTTGTCCAAACACTTCCTGAGCTCTGTCAGGCTTAGTGCTGTGACCATTTCCCTGGGGTGCTTGTACCACTGCCCAGCCACCCTCTGGGTGAAGAATTTTATCCTGATATGCAGCCCAACCCCCTGCTGCTGGGCACACAGCCCTGCTGTCCTTGCTGGGGACTCTTTGGGGACCCCAGTACTTTCCTGGCAGGCTCTGGCACACTGCTGTCTGTGGGTGTCTGTGCCTGCTCCCAGCTCCACTGCCCTCCAGCCCCACAAGCCAGGGCTCTTCCTTCCAGAGAAGAGCTTTTCCTGCTGCTTTTAAGCAGCCTTAGCCTGTGGTGCTTTCCTTTTGCCTGTCAGCTCTAGCCTGACATTATTTGGGTAGAAGCAGAGGGGTGGGAGTGTAGAGAGGCAAAATGGTGACTTTTTTTTTATTTCTTGCATTCATAAGACATTTCAAGTGACACACAGAGACAATAACGTATCACTCAGCTCGAGTACAGCTTGAATGGTTTAAAAATACACTTCTGAACTTTCCACCCCTATTCATGCACAGGCACCATCCCTTTGGGGTCTGCACTTTGGCAAGAACGAGCAAGGAGTTAAGCAGCTCGGCAAGATGAGCTATTTATGGATGTTGCAAGCTCCCTGCTCTGCTCCCATACCCCATTCAATCCTCTAATTATCTGCAGTTGTTTCATGCTGTGTCTCACCCAGCGCTCTCTGGGGGAAACCACTGGGGCTTTGCCAGTTGCTGAGGAGGGGGTGGGAAGGGGGAAGACTCTGCCACACGTGCCCGTGCAGCCTGGGAAAACAAGAGGTGCTGTGAGGTTGTTTGTCAGTGGGCTGTGGGGGTACCAGGACACGGCCCTGGGACCTTCTGGACAAGGAAACTGAGCTTGTAAGAGCAACAGCCCCAGTGGGGGAGTTACCTGGGGGAAGGAGGATGTAGCAACAGAAGGTGTGGAGAGACTTCCCCCATCCCTGGGTTCAGTCCCCTGTGTCCCCGAGCCTTCCCTGAGAAATGGAGCCCAGAAGCTCCAAGGCAAACATGAGAGAGCAGGAGGGACCACAGGGCTTGCCAGGCAGTGCTGCCCTCCAGACAACTCCTCTACAGCACTGCCAGCTTGGAGAAGAGAGTGGCTGCTGCCAGAGCCTCCTCTGGTTCCCCTGGCGAGCCCGCCCAGCTGCAGACTTGCTCCGGGGTAACATGAAAGCTGCCTGTGAAAACTGCCCCTTCCACTTCCATAAACCCCCGTGAAGATGCTGCTCCAGCATCATAAGAATTTTAGTTAATCCACTAATAGTCTTTGAATAAATCAACCAAACAAGAAAAGAGACGAGAATAATCTCCAGTGCCTGGAGCTGTGTGGCTGTTTCATTAAAGCAGCTCTGCGAGCATCCTCAGTGCAGAGCCTGCACCCATCACTCCTGGTGCTTCACACTCCCCAGACACTCTCAGCAGCTTTTCTGGCCCTTAGGAACGGTGACCAAGTGGTCTGGGGGGGACCAGGCACAGCCAGTGCCCTGTGTCCCTTCCACACCGCAGGGTGAACGGGCACTGGGAGGACTGGGAGGGAGAAGCACACCCTGCTCATCCCGGGGCTGGGCAGGGCCGGGGTGGTCTGTGCAGAACCTTGTGGGCACAGGGTCTGATGCCCCCAAGGCTGCCCTCTGCAGTCACTGCTGTCGGACTGGTGAGAGCTGGGGGCTGCTGCTGGTTACACTGGTCTCAGATAAGTTGCTCATGGGAGCTGGAGATGCCCAAATTCAGGTTTTTTGTGCGGGTCTACCAGGCATGCAGGGCTGTTACCTTCCCTGTGTATCTCTACTCACGTCTCTCCTTCTCCCTCCAGCCCTCTGCCTTGCACTTCCCTTCTGGCTTATCCTGACCAGCACCAGTGATCCTGGGTCTCCTGAGTCCTTCTTTCTGTGCAAGCATGGTGCCCAGGAATGGCAGAGAGAGCAGGAATGTCTTCTTCTCCCTTTACCCTCCCCAAGCTGGACCAAAGGTCATCTCCCCATACATTGCACCCCTGGGAACGGTGCTCAGACCCAGAAGCTTTCACAAACACATCCACGTGGGCGAATTACCCGACCCGTGCCTCTGCTGTCATTTGAGCCCTTCCACCATCCAGTGTGCCCCCAGCCTGCTCCCAAGCCCATCAGCAGGGAAGGGAGGCTGTGGCCAAGCCCCTGTGTGGTCCCAGCAGGCATCACAGACAGTTCACATCCACCTCCATCTGCCACAGCATCCGGAGGCACAGGCAGCCCCTGCACCACACACCTGGCCCGGGGGAGCCGGCCTGTGCCCTCCATCTGCTCCGTCTGTGGGGAGTGGGGCTGTGCCACCAGTGCCCCTCCAGCAGCTCAGTTCAGCTCTGGACAGCCTTGGGTGAAGGCAGGGTCCTGGCAGTCCCTGCCCATGGAGGTTTAGGTGCTGACAGGGCCCCTCTGTACGGACCCAGTGCAGCAGGAGTTTGGAGTTCAGCCCCCACAAGAACAAGGGGTCCCTTTCCCTGGAAGCTCAATTTGGTGGGTGCTGATGGGTGCTGGGAACCATTGCCATGGGGCCCTTGCTGTGGAGTGGGGAATGCTGCCAGCAGCCAGAGGCTCCCCCTCCTTCCCAGCTCTGCTCTGCACGGGTTTGCTGTGTTCTCACCTGATTAGTGGATTTCAAATACAGCCTTTGGCTTTGAGACCCAAAATAGATGTCAGGTTGTCTTTACTCCGCTGAAGGCTCCTTAGTATGTAAATCCCTCCCCAGCACGGTCTGTGCAGCACGGTGCTTCCAAAGGGATGGCACCTCTGGGATCCCGGCTTTCCTGGGGATCCCCACCCCGGCTCCTGCACCGCAGTGTCCTGCCGGGCAGGGGCTTCCCCAGGCCCTGCTGCAAGCCCTGGTGCGGTGGGGTGCTGGCACAGCTCCCGTGACAGGCACGTGTCAGGGATGGTGCTTCGCATCCCTCCTCCGCTCCCCCCTTCTCCCCCTGCTCTACATGGGACCAGGCAGGTTTCCAGAGAGGCACTGGGGCCAGCGGGCAGTGACATTTGTTTTGTCACTTGCGCTGTCGTCACCAAAAAAACCCTAAAAAATAGCTGCCTCTGGGGGAGAGCTGGGCCCGCCCGGTGACATTCGCTTCATCTCACAGCAGCTAACGCATCCGGCAGCATCCCCAGGAACGGCACGCTCTGCGCCGGGATAAACGAGCTCTGAGCTGCCGGCAGAGCGGCCTCCCAGCCCGGCCCCCTGCTGGGGACAGCTGGGCCCAGGCAGGACCAACCCACGGGTCAGGGACACCCCCCGGTGTCCTACAGCAGCCCCCCATGAGCCGCGGGCTCTGCGGAGAGCCGGGAGCGGATGTTCATTTAGCGACATTAATTGCTTGATACTTTTGCAGCGTTCCCTACCTTGTAAAGATTGAGTCAAAAACCAGCGCCTGAGGAACTGCCTCTATTAAACTGATGTTCATTAGGGCTGACTCGGCGCTACCTCATTAGGCTGCTGTAATTGAAGGAGTTAATTGATTATCAATAGTTTGAGTTCCCTCTCCTCATGCCCACAAGGCCCTGCCGGGTGTTCTTCGGGGGCCAGGATTCATCGTGAGGCCGGGACATGCCTCGCTGCTGGCAGTCACAGCTCGGGCTGCTCCGTGCGTCCCCGTCTGCGCTGTGCCCGTCGTGATGCCGGTGCTGCCGCAGCGTTTTCCGCGTGGGTCCTTCGCCTTCAGCTTATTCACCCAGGCTTGGCACTCGCTCCAACTGTCTGAAATACTTCTGATGGCTCCCCTTTCCCTGGCTGTTCCTTAATGCATATGTATTCTATTTGGAGAGGCTGCATGTGGGGGCTCGGTGACTCTCTCCTGGGTGTGAAAGCTCAAGCCGAGCCTCCGAAGCAGCTGGTCCCTGAGCAGCTCCGTCCCGCAGTGCAGGGGTGGGGGGCACAGCCCGGGGGGGCCCGGCTGCCCGGCGGGGGCTGCGTGGCCGCGCTCGCACGCTGGTTTTCCTGAGCTTGGACTGACTCCCTCGCGCAGACACGTGCTGCTGACTCAGTCACACCTCGGCTGTTTTTAGAGGCGGCCTTCTAACACTCTGCCGTGTTCAGCAGAAACCGGGGAGATGCTGTGCTTCCCCCAGCCAGCCTGCAAACACATCCCCTGCACTCAGGAGCAGCTCTCAGACTGCTCATCCTGGCCCTCAGCTGCTGGAAATGGGACAGGCGTGGGTTTTGTAGGGAGACAGGTCTGTGCTCAGCCCTGCTGCTGTAGAGATCTCTGCCTTCTGCCCCATCCTGCCCTCAGAGTTCATCCTGGAGTAGCCCTCCTGCCAGGAGCAGTGCCCAGAGCATCCTCAGGTACCCCCAGGAGCTGATGGTCCACTGCTGCACCCAGAAGACCACGGGAGACACAGAAGTGGTGATGCTGCAGCAGGCAAGCTGGGAATGGAGAAAAGGATCCTCTCCATACCTGCATCCTCCACGAGGGCACAGGAAGGGCTCAAAAGCCAGAGGGTAGGGGTGGCACAGGCCATCTTTCTGCTGCCAGGTTTTTTTAGGCAAATACCACTCCCCTGCCCCAGCTCAGGGTCTGTGCGGCATCACAGGTGACAGCGCAGACAGCGAGGTGGGAGGTAGACAAGCCAGGAGGAAACTGTTGCTCCCCAACTTCGTTAACTTTAACTAACGAGCTGTTTATAGGAGTGACATGACACCTGCTTTCCTCTTTATAAATTCAATAATTTATGAAAGGTATTAAAGGCAAAACAGCCTCCCGGATAAAGCCTGTGATGCGTGTACGCTGGGTATTAGCCAGACGGGACAATGAGCTACACTTTAATAACACACCAAGATATTTACCCTCTCCCTCTATAAATTATTAAGGGGCTTTTTTGCACGTAATTACATGAGCTTTTATGTTTCTCACTCCCTGCTTTTAATCCTTTTTGGAATGGTGCCAGTCACTTATAACAGAAGCTGAGAAAACAGCAAATGCTGTGGCTGGGTTTGGGGTTGGCTTTGGGGTCACTGCAGATGATGGAGAATGCAGCAAAGGACATGGCGTTGAGCCCATCCCACTCGGCATGTGGCACACCCCCGCAGGGAGGGGACACCGAGCGGTGCCAGCCCTGCGGGGCTGGGCCGGGGTTTGGCCCCAGCAGGAGGGGCTTTTCCTCCCGGTGGGTTCGGGGAGGTGGCCATGGGAAAGTGCAAAGCAGGCTCCAGTGTTTTAAACGCCCTCCAACTGTGCATGCAAATCAATTATATGCAGATGTAATTGGGCATGCAAATGTCACTAGGAGGCTGTTTACATGTGCAGTGTACATTGTATGTGTGCAAAGGAACACTGAGGGTGTTAGTAATAATTACGCCCTGAGAGAGTCCTGGTGCTGGGTCTGCTACTTCTGCTTCTCCAGCTCTGCCCTTCAGGGATCAGAGCTCCCCCCTTACCCTGCCCCATGCCAGACGGCCCTTCCCTGACTGATGTGTTTGCTCCCTGGCCTGTGCCCAGCAGTGCAGCTCAGCTCCCCCCCTGCCCCCCAGCACTGTCTCTCCCCATGCTGCTTGGTGGGTATGGCTGCAGCCCCAGCTGAGCCCATCTCGGCCAGCCACAGCAGCCAGAGGCCGAACTTCTTTTAAACATTAAGGTGAGGAGCCCATTTAATCCCCTCCAGGCACCTTGGCCCCTTTCTCTTAGTGGCCAAGTGTTTTTGAGTCAGCCCCAGCAGGAGGGTTCCCACATCACCTCCCCATCCTCCATGCCCTGCACAGTCTTTGCTTTTTCAGTGTGGGCAATCGACAGGACTCTCCTGTCCTCCGTACTCACAGCTCTCTCCAAGCCCTCTCTCCTTTGTGCCAAATTCTTTAATCATGGCTCTTTGTCCTGTTGTGCAGCTCCTATTCTTACACCAAGCTGTTAAAAAGCTGTCACTGTCATAAATTCCTTGTCCCAGAAATTATCTTTCATCTCCTGAACGTGGGCTACAATAGGCACTGAGGTGCTTGATATTATTAATACCTTCTATATATGTGTCAATGGGCTTAAGAACTTAATGGAGCCTTTTCCCTCAGCCCTTCACGCTGTGTGTTTGGGCTGCCTGACAGAGCAGTCAGGCTATCAGTGCTCGACTCAGGCTGACACGAGGACATGAGGACATGTGGCCTCTCTCCATTCCAGAACATTGCATAGAAAGGCCTAATTTCCACACCCAGAATTCAAATGGGTCAGGGTGGTGACAGTGCCCTAGCAGAGACAGGGATGAGCTGAGCTGGGGCAAAGTCTGTGTATCAGCAGCTTATCCCAGTCTTCAGTAGGACTTGCTTGAGGGGGTCTAAAGGCCTTTTTCTCCTCTTTATCCCTGTTCTCCAGAGCTTCATGGAGGTCATGTCATGATTGGAGATGTGCAAGGCATGAGCACGACATCTCCTACCTCTCACCTCGCTTTCAGCTGGACAGAGCTGGAGATGGGTCCAGCCACATGCCTGCAGCCTCCAGCAAGCAGGGCTGTGGTGGGGACACGAGAGATCCCCTCCGTGGCCTCACAGCCCATGTCCAGGGGGACATTCTGTGGCTCCTGCCACTGCTGTCCCAACTGAATGGCTGGTGGTCAAAGCATTTTTGGATCATTCTGCTCCAAATCAATAAGCTGACCAGAGCAGGGAGCACTACAAGACAGTACAGAGAGAAAACATTATGATAATACTTGATAAGGATCCTCAGTTTCACTGAGGAGCAGCCGTACAATGCGGAATTTGGATTCCCTCCAGCTGATAATGAGAAGCCACTGGACTGACTCAGCCTGCTGTGAGGAGGCACCAGCACACATCCAGATGGCCGTGGGGATGGGGGAGCAGGAATATCCTGCCTTGCCTCTTCGTCCCACTCCCCCCACACACCCTGAAATGTCACCACCTCCAAGGGAGAACGTGATTTGGGAGCACGTTTCTCCCTGACTGCATCCGCAGGGGCCCGGTGGAACAGCCTTCCTCAGGAACGAGGGTTCCTCAGGAATGAGGGTTCCTCAGGAACAGGTCCTGCTGCCAGCAGTGCTGAGGAGGGCAGGGGAGGTCTGTGTCCGTGTGTTGTGCAAGGCATGCAGGAGACATCAGGGTGACCTTTCCTCCCTGACCCAAGCAGCCAGGAGTTCATGGTGCCTTCTCCAGGGACTGGTTAGAAATGGGTAGGATCGAGGAGCTGGTTGCTGGTGGAGCCCTGGGGACATGTGAGGCACCCTCCTCCGGGGGTGTGCAGGGGCAGAGCAGGGACAGACCCTCCCCCATCCTGCTGCCAAGGGCGGGGGCTGGAGGGGCAGACGGCCGATCTGGCGATCTGGCAGTCCCAGAGCCAGCGCTGGCAGAACTTCAAGGTGTGGTACATCTTATCTCTGCCTGGCATTTGCATGTATTTTCTCAGCTCAGCTTGTTAGGACAAAAGTGTGAAAATCTGAAAGAAAAGGAATGATAATAATAATGGGAGTAATTAAAATCCACCTCCATCCTGCCAGCTCGGCCCTTTCTAGACCTATTGCGGCATTCCTGGACATGTGCACTGGGACCAGGGGGGACGAGCGTGTCCCAGGCCTGTCCCCTGAGGGGCAGGTCTGCTCCCCACTGCCCAGGTCCCTCATGCAGTGTGCAGGTGCCACCTCTCCGGGAGGGAGCTGAGAGCAGGGATAAACTCCTGCCTCCTGCCAACAGAAGGGAACCATCTGCCACAGCCCGTGATCATCTGAGGATGGCAGTGGCAAAGAGCTGGAGCATCTGTCTGAGGGACAAGCCCCCGCAGATGGACACCCAAATGTTCTTGCTGTTCCCTGCAGGTTTTAAAGAGGAACATGTTCAACGAGGGTGTGTTAGCCAAGCTGCTCTGCAGCATCCAGGGGCTGCACACAGGTCAGGATAGGATTGTGGCACCTGGAAGGCTGGGGCACTTTGGGTCACTCCATGCTGCAGAAAGGAGGTGGACCCAGTCGAGGGGTTGACCCACAACAGCTGGAGTTGGTCTCTACAACATGGGGGTGGCCAGTAAAAGTGATGGGAGAGGGAAAAAAGGCACGTTAGCTGCAAAGCTGTCAGCTGCACATAGCTACGGGCTGTTAGTGGGGACAGGAGGGGATGGTACTTCCAGTGAGGCTCGGTTGTGTGCTTCTGGCTGTCCCCAGCGCACTGTCACCATGCTACAACACCTCAGGGACATTAACAGTAAGCTCACCAGTCATGGCAGGTCAATAAATGCAGAAACATGGGAGCCTTTGGGGCTTCCGAGCGGGGCCAGTGCAGTTCCTCCGGCAGAGATCAGCAGGGTTGGTTGCTGCTTTTGCCTCATTGCTCATCTGCCTTTGTTTGAAGTGTCCTTGAGGCTGCTGGGGTGAGGAAGTGTTGCCCATGAGGTGGGCTGAGAGTTAAAGAGGGAAAAACCCAAATGACAGTGCTGCTCCTTGGGCAGGTTGGTTGTACAGGCTCCTCTAACGCTCTGGCACTGTGGGCAAGGGGCTCCAGCTGAGAGAGCAGCTTTTAGGTGATGGGTTTTTTCTCCCTGCACTCTCCATCCTTCCCATCACCTCTCCCCACTGTTGGCCAAAATGCAGAGTGTAGCCGTCAAAGCAAACCAGGGCTGTGCCTCGCTGCCACTCCTGGGGCACCTGTGCTGCCCTCACCTCTCCTGCTGCCCCTGGTCCCTCCACGCAGGTCCAAAATAATGGAGCTATAGAATGGTTTGCATTGGAAGACGTCTCACAGATCCTCCTTCCACTTAGACCAGCTTGCTCAGGGTCCCATCTAAGCTGGCTTTGGGCACTTCCAGGGAAAGGACTCACTCTGAGGGTACACAAAAGGCAGGGTTTGCCCAGGACTGTTCTATAGCGGGGGAGTGCACGGATGCAATCTTAGCCCTAAAGCTCATCCCTGCTGCTGCTCGCCCAGTCCCCCATCCTGTGGCACTCGCCTCGCTCCCAGGGCGGGGATGGCCGCGGAGCCGAGGTGGGAAAGACGGTCTTGGAAGGCCCCCTGCTTCCAAGCAGCGCATAGCATCACTCTCACACGCCACCAGTGCTGCGTGCACGGCGTACTTGCCGTGTCTTTGTGGAAGGGCTGAGGTGAAATTTCTCCCCTCACACACCAACAATTCTAGGAATTATTCCCGAGTGTTACTATGGAATACGCGGGGCCCTGCACTTGAGTGGGGCTTTAACGGGGGGAGAAGGAGGGCGGAAGCATTAGAAACAGCATTCAGAGCTCTTAGCCTGTCTTTCGTCCTCTGTTTGTTGTTTTTTTTTTTCTGGCCGCATTCAGATTGCCGGCTTTGTCTGTGTTTGTGAAGTGCTATTAACATCGATGGCATCGCTGCCATAGCCATAACAATAAGAGGCATCGATCCTCGCTGAGTAAAGGTCTGAGGACCACTGAGAGGGGCCAGGCTGGGTTTCCTTGATGGCCGGAGGAGAGCTCGGGCAGGCACACACGCCTTGTCACCCCACCGCGTTTCTTGCCGCGAGGATGCTGTGGCCAAGCCCCCGCAGGGATCCACGCCTGCTGGGTCCCCGCTCCGCCAGCCCAGCCGGGGTCTGTGCCCGTGGGGGCCGAGGAGTGGGCAGGAGTGGAGAGCGGAGTGATTCAACCCTCAGCCGGCGAGTTCACCGTGCCCACCCTTTGTTTATTCCTTCTCTGCTCCGAAGCTCGCCTGTGCCAAGCAGGAGGATAATGGGGCTCCGGGGAGGCAGCAGCCTCTACCTGAGTGCCAGGAGGGGCTCCAGCTTCCCGGGGCTTGCTCGTAGCCCACCGCAGAGACATGAGCTTGGGATGGCCTCTGCTGTGCTCTGTGGCAGGCTGGAGGGAAGCCATCGCCCAGGAGAGGCCTGGGGCCAGCTCAAAAGCTCCCAGTTGCTGAAAGAGCTGTTGAAGGGAAGGCTCACGGGACCCAGTGAAGAGACTCGTGGCCCCAGCCCGTGCTGCTGTAGAAGGCTCTGGTGCCCCTGCCCTGGGTCCGCCTTGGCCGGCAGCCAGGGACAGCTGGGTAGGAGCAGGACAGAGCAGGAAGCACCCCAGGAGAGCCCAGCTGAGGGGAAGCAGAAGGGGAAAGTGCACATTACAAGCAAAGTTTGTGTCCATTACTGCTGGAGAAATCGGCCTCGGCTGCGAGAGCCAGCGCTGGGCAAATGTAACGCTGCTCGATAAAGAGTGTCCATTATGGAAAAGGGGAAGCGGTGGGCAGTGCTCGGGAAGTCGTGCACATTGTTCTGAATGAACGGCACCAGCTGAGCGTGCACCGGACCCTCCGAGGGGGTCTTTGGGATCACCAGGTCCCAGACTTGTCCTCGGAGGTGTCCCGCCACCGCCGTCCTTCCATCTTATGCGCCGGGGTGGGGGGGCTGTGTAAAGAGGAGCAAAGCGCTGTGCTGAGGTAGCTGCTGTAGCACGGACCCTCCGGAATCCCCAGGGTAGCCCGGCATCGTCTCTCGGCGGACGCGGGCAGGGCTGGGCACCGACGCGGCGGTGACGGGCACAGCTCCGCTGGTCCGTCCTCTGCGGGCAGCGAGGCTGCACCGGCGGCGGGGCGGGGGCTCCGGGCCCCCCATTCATCGAGCGGCCCCGGTTGGCGCAGGAGCCGTCCCCTCTCCCCCCGCCCCGCAGCCCCGGGGACCCGCACCCCCCGCGCGGAGCGGGGGCGGCCGCGGGAGGAGGGACCGGCCGCGGCCGCCGCTGCCGTGCCCGCCGCTCCGCGCACCGCCCCGCGCCCGCCGCCGGCTCCTCCCGGAGGGGAGGCGGGGGCCGGCGGCACCCAGCCCGGCCCCGCCGCGGCAGACCCGGCCGGCGGAGCGGGCGTGCGGAGCCCGGGCCGAGCCAGCCGCCCGCCCGCCCGCGGGGGCGATGCCGCCGCCCCGAAGCGCCGCCGGCCGCCCGGGCGGTGAGGGCAGGGAGCCGCCGGCCGCGCGGCCCTAGGGCGGCCCCGGCAGGGTCCCGTGCCCGGCCCGGCCCTCCCTCCCCCGGGCGCGGGACTGGGGGGCGGCCCGGCCCCGGGAGCGCCGCCGCCGCCGCTCGTGCTGTCGCTGCGGAGAGGGGGAGCTGCGCTACTGCAGGTGGAGGTTTGGCGGGGGGGCCGGGGGAGATGCCATTTCTGACCGAAGGAGATCGCCGGCGAGGATGAGATGCGGGTAAGCGGGACGGGGGACCGGAGCGGGGAGCGGGGCTGGCGGGACCGGCGGGGCGGGGAGCGGGATGGGGGCTCCGTGGCCCCGGTACGGCGCCGCCGCGCTGCCCCGGGGCCGGACCCGCGCCGGTGCGGAGGGCGCCGGGCTGGGAACTTGGTGCGTGCCCCGGGGCTGCGGGAGAGCCGTGCGCTTCTGGGAGCTGCCGCCCTCCAGCCCCGCCGGTGCGGATGCTGCCGCCTCCCCGCCCCGCTCTGCCCGGGCGCTCCCCTCTGCCCATCTCCTCCCCGCACCCCCGCACCGTTCCCGCAGCCTCGGCGCAGCTCCTGCTCCTGCGGGAGCCACGAACCAGGCGGGGCCGGGCTTCGGGGCCAGGGTCCCAGCAAGGGGGCTGGGGCTCGGCGGGACTGAGGCTGTCTCCTGATGGGGAGTATCCTCCTCTTCTCCCGGTAGTTCCCGGGTGAATTGGCCGGACTGGAGCAGATGCCTTGTTCAGGTAGGGAACGGGTAGTCTGGACAGCGCTACCCTCCGGGACCGGCAGGGGAGCCGGGATCAGCCTCAAGCTGGCTGTGCCCGTCTCCTGCTCAGCAAGGGTTAACTCAAACGGAGGAATTGTTCCTCTGCCCATCCCCAAAGCAGAGGCATTAAGGGTTAAAGAAGGGCAGGGAGAGCTCCAGCCCTGAGCGACCAGATGAGAGGCAGGAGTCATGGGGAAGGGGTATTTTTCAGGGCAGGGGTTCACCTGTCTGTCACCAGTCCCCCCAGCCTGGAGATAGGTGAGTCGGGGACGTGGGGAGTTAATGCCGAGTGGGGTGATTGCTCAGGCTCTGGGAGGGCTCTGGGGGCTCTGAAGGGTCCCCCACACCCCGGAGCCAGGAGCCAGCCCAGAGATCTGGAGATGCTGGGCCAGGTCAGGCTGCCGGTGCGGGCTCTGTCCTCGGTTTGTGTCTGGCAGGAAAAAGAAGTGGTTGATGTTAAAGGAGCTCCACAGGGCAGTGGGGATTGTGAGGATGCCCAGGAGCCTGCTTGGCAGAAAGGCTCCGGGAGCCCTCCCGGGCGGTGCCGGTGCTTGTTGTCTCCGTTACTGTGTGTAGGTTATTGGATTTTTCACCTTGCACTTGGATGTATAAATAGCCCGAGTGACAGGTAGAGGCACGACTCGATCCAGGTGCTGGAAATGCCACCTCCGAGAAGGGAGTGGAAGTGTTGGTGCCGCGAAAGTGATTTGCACGAGGAGGGAGGGACAGCGGGTGAGCGTGGGCACCGGTGGGCTCGGGGCTGCTGGGGCTGGTTGGCGTCGCCGAGGCTCCGCTGCCTCTCCCTGCCTGTCCCTGCCCCAGCTGCCTCCCAGCCACCGCCGTCCGCGGCCCTTCCCAGCAAACGCCCTTTCCAGCAAACGACTGCTGCCGCTGGCCGGCAGCAAGGGGTCGGTGTGACAGCCCTGATGCTCTCCGGGAGCTCGACTCGGGGAGGGGGGATGTTCAGGCACTCCCAGGCAGAGCCCCACTCCATGGATCTCCCTCCATCTCCCCTTTCTCCGCACCAGCTCCCAGAGCCGGGCTGTGGCCCTGCAATGATATCCATTCCACAGCCCCATCCCAGCCCTCCTGCCAGCCTTAACCCTCTCCTCACTTCTCTGAACCTTGCAGCAGCCCCGAGCTGACCTTCACGCACGCTGGAGCTGTGGAGCAGCCGTGTGGTCGTTCCTGTGGCCATCTCCTCCAGCACGGGGGCTGCACGGACCGTACAGGACTGCCCAGCCCATCCCCACCCAAAGGCAGCTCTCCCAGCCCTATCCCAGCCCATCCCCACCCAAAGGCAGCTCTCCCACCCCTATCCCAGCCCATCCCCACCCAAAGGCAGCCATTCCAGCCCATCCCTACCTCACAGCAGCTATTCCAGCCCACCCCCACCCCATGACAGCTGCCCTGGCCCGTTCCCACCTTACAGCTGCTATCCCAGCCTGTCCCCACCCCACAGCACCTATTCACCCCTTCCCAGCCCCAACACCAGCTATCCCGGCCAGCATTGCTGCCCAAACCTTTCTTCCCCCTGCTTCTTCCCTGTCTGTTCCCTGGTTCCAGGAGCACCCTTTGTCCCTGTCCTGGGCCTCTTGCAGAGGCAGATGGGCACGACAGCCGTGCCTGTCCCAGTTGCCAGGAGCAGAGGGGCAGCTCAGCTTCCCCTCCCCGTGCCAAAGCCCCTCTGAGCCCTCTGCCCACCCAGCAGAGTGGGCTGGGGCATGGTGGGAGGATGTGTCTGGGTTGGCTGTGCCTTCCCAGCCGCTGGCCCTTGCTCCTTCCTGGATCCCTGTGGCGTGGATGCTGAATGCCATGGAGGAAAGGAGAGGAGGCCGCTGGAGCTCTCAGATGATGAGCAAGGCCAAGAGAGAAATGTGCCCCTGGGCTGAAGCCTCCATGTCTTCCCACTGAGAGTTTTCCCCACAGCACCTGCCTGCTCCAGTGCTCAGGCAGCCCCAGCTCTCGCTGGGTCTCACGGGACAGGCAGGAGGTGACTGGAGGACACAGCAGAGCTGCTTTTACAGCTCCTGGGGAAGCATCAGGTTTTCCAGGCCTTCTTGTGGATGGATTAATTACTAAACAAATGGCTGTAGCTCTGTAACACTGTACTGTGCTGCAGTTACTCTACACCTGTAATGTAATTACTGTGTGATACCTCTAATTACCACTGTTTCCTGGAAGGTTAACAGCATCACTGAAGGACTTCTGATTTCTTCAGTGTCCTGCTTCACATAGCCACAGTAGCACTGCTGAAGTTAGTGCTGCTCCATGTAAGTGGCAAGTACAAAATCCTCTAACTTGGGGCTTTAATTCAGGGGTTGATAAATGACTTTATAATGACACCACAATTATAGTGTAATTACAGTTGTTGAGTTGTAAAACACAACCCAACCTGCTGGGGCTTGATGAGGTATGTTGGATGACCACTGGGTGCTGCTGTTTGGTGGGACCCTGTCCTTGGGGGCCAAGTTTGCAATGGGCACATCCCTGTGAACATTTGGGTGGAAAATACAACTCAGAGCTTGGCCAGGATGGGTGTTTGGTCTCTCCAACACAGCCAGTGCCCTGAGTCAGCAGCTCTCCTCTGTTCTCTGCTGAACCTCGAGCAGGGTTTATCCTACCATGAACAGAAATGGCTTTTGGTGGGAAAAGAGCCAGAAGAGCTTTTCAGGTAGCAGGGAAGGCTGGGATGAGAGAGAAAAGGGCTCCAAATGCTTAAGTCAAATCAAACAACCCAAGGAAAACAAAGGGAGAAAGAAATGGAAGGTCATGCCTTCAATTTTCTTCTTAGTCGATTTTTTCCACTTTCTTTCCATCCAGGAGAGTAAAAATGGGAGCTTTTGGCAGGGAATGGCTGCAGGGAGAGAGATCTCTGTGCCTCTGCTGTGTGTCCCAGCACCCTGTGACGGTGCCTGGGGACATGCCTTACTCACAGCCAGTGCTGGTGGCTGTTTGGACCTGCTGCCTGTTGGGCAGTGCCAGGGCATGTGTGATACAGAGGGGGAGAGGGGAAATGGGAATGGGGACAAACTGGGACCAGCCATAATCCCCCTCCCAGTGCTTCCCCAGCCCCCAGGCACTGTCAGCAGCATGGTGTGGCCTCTGTCCCCTTGTCACCAGGAGAAAGCTGTGTCACACAGAGGTGGCTGTGTCTGAGCAGCGTTAATTGTCAGCTTGACCCGGGCAATTGAATAAATGCTGATAAATGTCACCAAGAGTGAGATCATCATCTCCCCTTCAGCCCAGGCAGGGAGGGTGTGGCACTCTCCATCCCTGGGGGCAGGAGGTCACACCAGTCAGGCTTGGGAAGAGGGGACAGCGGGGGAGTGCCCAGCCTTGAGCAGAGACCCCAGCCTTTGTGCTGGGGTGAGTCCTGGGTGATTCCCACCTTTCAGGAGCAGCAGTCAGGAATGGCCAAGCATGAAGTGTGTTGGTGCAGCATGGCCGTGTTGTGGAGCCCTGTCATGAACCCCACCAGTGGCTCAGTCCTCCCTCTGGCCTCAGCAACATCTTGGCCACCATCCCTTGCCCCTCCCAGGCCTGTACCCCATCCAGACTGCATCTCCTGCCTCAGTAAGGATCAGGCAGGGCAGCAGTCTGTGTCCCTGTCACAGGGGCTGGGGAGCTTGGCTTTGTTTTGCTCATTCCCATGTTTAAGCACAGAAATTGTTCTGTTCAACCATCCTGCATATTTTTGTCCATAATTTTATTTACCTGTCTCTGCAAGCTGGTCAGTGCCTCGGCATCCTGCGGTGGATGTGTGGACATTGAGTATTCCTTTCCTGGACTCCACAGGAGTGTCCTGGCAGAGGCCAAAGGCTTTCCCATTGAAGCATTCGTGTCCTTTGTCTCAGGGCTGGGGTCATTGTCCTGAGCTGGGACAGTCCTTGGGTGAGCTGGAGGAGGGAGCAGGGACAGAGTGAGGAGGTGTAGGACTGGACTGTGCCTTCCAGGACATGATTCCTGTGCTCCAGCATTGTCCAAGGGATGCTCAAATGGCAAAATGCCTGTGGTTGCCATCAGACTGGGCCACCCTCTGCTCTTGGGGACAGGCTGGCCATGGCTCCCTGGGGGATGTGCCCCTGAGCACCCAGCCCTGCCCTTGGGGCTGTAAGGTTCCTGATGCAGCCCAGCCCCAGCCACCCCACACAGCCCTCACTTCCCTGGCAGCCCTTCCCCTCCCCACCCTAATATTGCTCTTACTTTTATCAGTAGGACCCACAATTACTAATTTTTTTGTCATTTCCATTCTGTTTCTTCATCAGAATGCAAAACATTAAATATCGCTCTGGTAATTATGGTTAATTTCATAACCTGCACCTTAATTGGATTGGTCTCTGATGGGGAATTCTTGTAGGAGGGAGAAGCAGAAATATTTTGACGTGATCTATTCTTTCAGCTCTTTGTTTGGATTTGAGATGTCGAGTGTGAAATGGGAAACAACTGATTTAGACCTCAGAGGCAACCTGGGGGTGGTGTGCAAAGCCTGAGCATTCCAGAGGCACTTCTCACCCTCCAGCAGCCAACCCTCTCCCTCCAGCACCCGAACCCAGCCTTTCTCCACCCCTCCTTTGGACTGGAAACAGGCACAGAGGGCCATGTGCATCTGGTCTACCCAGAATGTGAGCCTGAGGAGCCGGGGAGGCACCACAGTAAGCACTTGTCCGGTGGCTGGTTCTGCTGGCCAGTGCTTTGTGTGCTGCAGCACAGAGCAAGGCACGGCACTCCACAGGCTCCCCGTGGGTCCGAGGACTTCAGGGATGGGAGGGACACCCACAGGGACCCCTGCTTCCTGCTGGGAATTGGGCAGACGTCAGTTTCCGGACATCCCCAGGGCTGGAGAGGAGCACCAGTCTCCTTGTGGCGTGGTGGACCAGACTATCCGAGTGCTGCTGCCCAGGGCAGGCAGTGTCCCCAGTGCTTGTGTGGGGCTCTGCCATGGGGACACGGCCCCACAGAGCCACATCTCCCTGCCACTTGGGGCCTGAGCTCGGTTTGCTCTGGGAACCGCAGGATTGTGCTGCCATTAGGTGCTGCCATTAAACTGATTTGTGCTCAGCCTGTTTATCCTTTTCAATGGGAAACGGCACCGAAGCGGCAGCAAAACGCAAACCCTGGCCTGGCATTTCCCATTGCATTCCCATGCACTGTATTTCCCCGTGATTACTTTTGTTCTCATGTACAGCCCAGAGCGCAGGCTCCGTGTCATTATCCACAGTGCTGGGAGAGAAGGGCAGAAAGCATTGCATTCAGCTCAAGCAAAACACAGCAAACCCACCCCGTAGCTGCCTTCTTTGGAGGGCAGTGGGCTGCCGCTCCATCCCCATGGTGGGTCCCTCTTTTTCTTTCATGCCCACAGGCTCAGCATGTCTTGTTCCTTCAGCCCTGTCCTTCCTGTCCTCAGCACTCCTCCTGCACCAGGCTGAGGAATGGCACGGCTGAATCTGCCACTGTGCTGACAGTGACACCCCTTGGATGGGCATTAAAACGACTGTGCCTTGCACAGCCCCATACCTGCCAAGGATTTCTATCAGCCCAAACCCTGTCCAGGCCACACCCCACAGCACCTCCCTTCCTGCAGGATTTGGGCTGGGAAGGGCTGGTAGCCCCTCGCCCGCTCTGCCCGGCTGTGTGGGTTTAGCTGGATGCAGGAAGGGCAGGCTCAGCCACAGCTCGGCACAGTTTGTTTTTATCTAATCCATTTTATTGTTGAATGAAACAATAACAGCAAATAGAGGCCCTGAAGACAAGCCATAAATAATGCAAAAATCAAACAAGTGAGAAAGGGGGAAAGAAAAAGGAATTATACATGTAAAACCAGCCCAGAGAAAACGAGCCTGGGAAGAGGAATCTTCCCTCTGCACTTGCTATTGCTCATGCTTTCTTTGCCTCCCTTTTTTCTCCATTTCACTCTCTGGAAATTCCTGCGGCACCAAATCTGTGATTATGTGAACAAAACTTAATAATAACTGGGAGCGGGGGGAGAGGGAGAGATGTGGCTTGCGGGAAGGAGTCGGGAAATGAGGTTCAGGGAGCGAACTGGGGCTTCCATGTCTCGCAGTCCCTTGAAGCAGAGCTGTGCCCCTGGCACCCTGCTCTGCCCCGTGTCCCTGTGGGCTGTGCAGCAAGGACAGCTCTGCTGATGCCACCGATGCCCATGGGAGCCCTGGCAGCACGGCACACACTGTCCCCCTCCAGCCTTGCCACTTCTCCCACCGGTGGGTGATCCCAGACCTGGCTCTGCCGGGCTGGGCTGCACTTGGCTTCTCCCAAAGGCTTCTGAGGCCACTTATTTTGGGCAGCAGTATAAAAATACCAGGGCTGGTCCTAAAGAGGGTAAATCAGCAGGTTTCCCTGAGGTCAGCAAAGCTGACGGCTTTATGTCCTATGTCCTTTGAAGTTGTCTTGCCACTATCCCAAAGGTTTCCTGGGAAAACGCAGTGCTCCGGAGCAGCCCTTGTACTTTTCTTGGTATCTTGTGCTGGTCGTAGGGGATTTAAGGGATGTGGCCTGGGAACAGAAGTGATGCTGTAAGTACAGTCTTAGCTTAAATTAAAGGAATGTGACTGGTCCCTGGACCTGCCGTTCCCCAGCCTTTGGGACTTTGAGATTTCAACCTTTGAGCAGTGGCAGGGATGGAGTAGGGACACAGTGGTTTGGAGTGGTGGCATTTAGAGGGGGTCACATCCCAAAGCTTCCGTGCTGTTCTCTGATGGCCCTCGGGACCAGGGTGTTGGGCTGGTTTGGCATTTGCTGTCCTGCTGGGTAAATGAGGGCAGGAGGCACTGGTGGAACTCCCCCAGCTCTGTCTGTTAGCCCTGGGTTTCTGCTGCTGGAGCTGCTGGTGCCCCAGCCATTCTCTGGGCACTGAGCAGAGTTCTGGGGAGCTGTAGAGCCATGGGACACCTTTGATAGCTGGAGGGCACTGGTTGTTTCCAGGCAGGGAGCAATAGGAGGGAGCTGCTGGTCTTTCCTGGTGCCCCAGGTGTGGTTTGTGGGTTTGTGGCTGGGAGCAGTGTCTCAGCCCGGCAGAGCTGTGTCCTCCCCACTGCTGGGACACTGGCCACGGCCCAGGCTGGAGCCTGGCTCTGGGGCAGCAGGAAGCCCCTGCCACCAGCCCAGCCCTCAAGGCAAGCCCATCCAGCGGTGCCATCTGCTCCCGGCCGGGAGGAGAGGCTCTCTGGCAGTGGGGTGACTTTGTTCCAGCCGCTTTTGTGCCGTGTCAGGAGCTGTGCTGCCCTGCACACGGGGTCCGGCTCAGGCTCCGAGCAGCTGGGCTCCGGCTGATTCAGCAGCACTGGGAGCTGCTGGGAAGGACGGCTGCCTGCCCGGGCTGTGCCCAACCTCCAGCACCAGCACTGCCACCCTGTGCAGGGCCCTGGGAGCGGTTCAAGGGAGCACAGAAGGCATTTGGGCCGTGGGCACATTGCAGGGGATGCCTTTGCAATGTCATTGTGACCCTGGCGGCTCTCCCAGAAGACACACTCCTTGGACTTTCTTTCACCTCTTCAGGGCAAGTGTTTCCATTGCCCTCAGAAGAGCCTAGGGCATTTTTCCATCCCCCTTTCCCAGCTACAGACAGGGAACTGTCTAGGGAGACCCTCATGCTACACTGGAGCCTCCTGTACCCAGTGCTCACTGATCAGAGTGCAAGTTGAGCTGGGTGCGTTCAGTGAGTACTTAAAATGTCCTGGTGACTAGCCTGTATCCACAGAGACAGCAATCCCAAGAAAAATTGCTAAAATAAGGGAAGAAGGAGAATCCCCATTCAAATAGTGCCTGTCCTTCCCAGTGCCCACCAGCCTCCAGCCATCTCGTTCTAACCCAGCCCTGGAAGTCTCCAGCCAACCCTTGGGAGCTATTCCCTTGGCAAACACAACTCCCCTGCTCTTCGGCTCTCACAGATAATTAGAAATGAGCCTTCTCCAGGCTCACCTGACCTGGGAAGCGCTGAACCACCAGTTCAGGCAGTGGCTGTGGCAGCAGTGACTGGTCCATGTCCTGGCCCACCTCAGCCCATGAGCAGGGGAGCATGGCTGTCCCTAAACCCCAGCTCCACGTTGCATTGCACTGCACCCTCCTTGTTTATCTTGTGCTGGCTCAGGACTTTACACCCCTGACATCCACAGCTGCCTTTGCAACTACTTATTGATCCCTTGTCAGGATGTTTTCTCTGCTGATGGGGCGCTGAAGCATGTGCAGCCAAAGAGAGAAAAGGAGCAAAGGTATGAGAAGGGTGAGGAGCTCTTGCACAGATGTGATCACAGCAAGAAAGAGCTTCAGCAAAAACTGCTCTGAGCTTCAGCATCCTGCAGAGACAACCAGGATCCTCCTTCCATTGTCCTGCTCCAATAACCCACCTGAAAAACCACTCTCCAGGTTTGCTCTGGGCCACTGCTGGTTGTCGTTCCACTGTACATAGGTGTCCCTGTGTGGGGTCAGGTAGATCCACAGCCCACATTTAAACCAGTAGACAGCTGGGCCAGAGCCTCCCTTTACCAGCATTCCAGCCCCTCAGCCCACGTTAGAGCTCTTCTCTTCCCCTGGGCATCTCCCTGTTTCTTCTGCTCTTCCTTCCCTCTGGCTTGGCACTTTCCTGACTGCCTGTGGTGCTGGGGACACATTTTGGGTGGCAGAGCCTGTTTCCATGGGGAAATGCCTTTGCAGGGCGCTCCCATGGCCCAGCCACGGCCGAAATGTGGTGCCAGCCAGGCGGTGTCAGTGCCGGAAGGGAATCTGCATCTTCAATACTTCTTCATGCTCTTTTACAGCTTCAGAGCAGCTGCCAGAACAGATCAGGTTGCCTCACACCTATTCCAGGCTCCCACCTCGGAGCTGCTGAAAGCAGATACTCCAGGAGGCTGAGCAAGAGCTCCCAGCTGGAGAGCTGTGCCTTCCTGTGGGAAGGGGAGCGGTGACCCCGGCAGCTGGTGGCTGGTCGGGCTGGGGGTGGGCACTCCTCTGGCTGACCTGCCTTGGCTCACTGCCTTGCACAACTTGCTCGTGTGTCCCCACCACCCTGAGGGGTCCTTCTCATCTTCTGGCTGTTTCTCCCCCATTCTTTCACCCTCCTGTCCTGCTCCTGGATGATTTGGGGCCAGGCCAGGACACAGGACAGCCTTCTCATCCTTTGTTAGCAGTCCATCCATTAATGAAGGCCGAGAGGAATGTGGTGGCAGATCTCATCGCCCATGCCAGGGCTGTGCCCACCAGCCAGCCCTGGCAGCACTCAGGGATCACTTTATGCTCTCCCTCTTTGATTTCTTCTTCTCCATGCAAAGCACAGTGATTCCAGAAGAGAAACCACCTCCTCTGCCTGATGCTCCCACCCATTGCTGCCCATCCTTGAGCAGCGGGAGAAGGGCAGTTACTGCCAATGCCTGCACTCTGGGACTGGGTGGGAAAAGAGGAGGAGGAGGGAGCAGAGAGAGTGGAGAGGAGGGAGAGACAAAGCAAAAGGGCCCACAAATGTGCACTGGACACAAGGGAAATAATGAGAGGAGGAAATGGGCACAAACGTGTTTGGCAAATTAAAGTGGCTCGCTTTGTTTTGCTGCTTTGCAGATTGATACAAAAACAGTGCAGAGCCCAGGGTCTGGATAAGAAACTCCTCTAGCAGCAGGAAAGGTTGTTAAATATTTATTTGCAAACCTGGAGTCTTTGTCTCTAAAACGTAGTCAAGTTCAATAAAATTTGATTTAGCTGGAGTGGCTTAGAGGAGACAGGAGCATGGACTTGGGGAGCTGTGTCTCACTGGCTTCATACGAAGCCATCAGGGCAGAGATGGCATGAACCCGTGGCTGAACTCGCCCCCAGAGTGAGGATGCCCAGCACTGCTGAGTCTCACTCACGCCTGTGCTCAGCCAAGAACACCAAGTTGGCTCCTGCAGGGACAGGGTGGGGACACTGAGCCCCCAGAGCACTGTGGGCTCCTCTCCCTGCTGGGATATGGCTTGCTTGGTCCTAAATTGCCTGTTGTCGCTCGGTGCTCTCAGAAGCATCTGGTTCAAGGGTGAACATCTCCCGCCCTGTAATTTATGGCTGCCAGGTGGGCTTAGAGCTGACTCGGGGATTTTTGCCTCCTGCTTGCTCACTGTCAGCACAGCAGATCGCTCCCTGCTCAGCAGGGTGGGGAGCAGGGGACAGCCCAGGGACAGCAGTGACAGTGGTGGGCATGGCCAGGCAGCTGCCTACCCCTTGGGGCATCCTCAGCAGCACACTCAGGGGCAGAGCCTGGGCTCCCTTTTGGGTCAACACCCAAGTTTGGCTTTCCTGGGGCTGTTCCTCCCCCCCCAGGGCAGCCTGTGCCTGTCACACTGGAGCAAACCCCACGTACATCAGCGCTTCAGTCTGGCCCCAGGCTGCATTTGCAGGCACAGGCCCAGAATGGCATCTTTCCTCCCAGCACTGAGCACAGGTAGAGACCCTGGGCAGGGCCTGCTGTATTTAGCACCCAGGCAGCGCTCCGGTGCGTCCATCTGCGCCTCTTGGGCCGAGGCTGACACCTTCCCTCAGGAAGGGGCTGTGCTTCAGAGCCTCAGCCCTGGGCAGCAGGTGCTGAGGACAGGGGTCAGTGGCTGCCATGGCTCTGAGCAGGAGTTTTGCTTTGGCTTGCACTGGGTTTGCTCATTGCCTAAAGGCAGTGAGTTTGGTGGCTGGTGCTGCAAAAAAAGCTGCTGCTTTTTTTTGCCGATTCTTTTTTTGTGATCGAGGAAGGAGAACCATGATCACACCAAGGGCTGCAGCTCCTGTAGGCTGGGCCCTGCACCATGGCCACGGCCCCATCCTCTGCTCCTGCCTCGCAGCTCCAGCTGGGCCATGGCCAGCACCCTGGAGGGGGGCTTGGGCAGGTTTCAGGGTCTTCCTCAGAGTAGATCCAGGAGAGTTTTGTGGAAAGCCCTTCCTGCAGGTAGCAGTTATGCAGGGGCTGTAAAGCCATGCATGCATTGTTGGCCCACAGCTCACACAAAAATCACAGTTTGAGTCATTTTTAGAAGGGCATCTCTTAATATCCACATCACCTTGAGGCACAACTATTTCTCTCCGAATCAGGCAGAAGTAAATGGGAGCCAGAAGTGATTTAAAGCTCATCCTAGCTCAGAATTTTCCAGCTTATTTATTGTCTTTCTCGCAAAGCTCCTCTGTGACTCTGGCTATTAAGATTACGGATGTTTTTGTCAGGGATTGTATTTATCATGGATTTAAATTTAGCTGAGAACTAATAACGTGTGAGGTGTATCTAGACTTTAATTCTGGGCTGTGCTCGTCGGTAACGCCACACAGATTCTGCTTCATTCATCTATTGCCTCTTTGCTGATATTTTACTCATTGATACTGCACAGCTCTGGCTCTGCCAAAGCTGCAGTGGGGATGACAGCACTGGACCAAAGGTGTTGGAGGTGTAATCCCCTTCCTGCTGGAGGAGAGGCAGGATTGAACCTGGGGGAAGTTGGTCTGCAGGATTGGGCTCTGCCCCCTCCCCATGCCCAGCAGGGACCAGAACAGAGCAGCACATGCAGGCACAGTGGAGCTTTCGGCCCAGCAGACAAAAAAGGCTGGTGCCTGGCACTCTTAATGAGCTGAGTGTTTTCAGTCCTGCTATAATTAAGCCCCTCAGACTGTATTTTGTTTTGCATGCCGTGTTTTGCTGTCTTTGATGGCTTTCTCAGCACGGCTGTGAGGAGCAGGAATTGGTTTCTGAGAAAAAAGGCTGCAGGCAAGCCAGGGCTCAGTAACAAGCATGTGGTGGGAGAGCAGTGCCCAAGAGGCTCCTGGCCGTGGGGAGGGGTGGCATGGGCACGATGGAACAAATCCATCTGCAACCTGAGCCGTGCCAGCCAGGGGCCATCCTGGCTCCAGGGCAGCAGCCCCAGCCCCAGCCCCACTCCAGCAGCATGGCAATGGCAGCAGCAGCCCTGTCTGTATCTGTACTGCTGCCCAGCACCAGGGAGGTGATGACATGGGAGATGATGGATTATAAATACCCAGCAAATGGCTCTTTGCAGCCTGGCCGGGGCCCAGGCACTCTCACTGGAAATGTTTCCACTGGACTGGGATGTGCTGGCCCAGGGCCAGCAGGAGGGAGCTCAGCATCACTGGCAGGGGAGCTCCATCCCTGCACCCCTTCACTTTGGGGTGATGTGTTCAGCGTGATCCCCATTTGACCAGCCCCATGGCAGAGGGTGCAGGGAAAGGGGGAGGTGGAAGAGGACAGTGGAATGGGAGGAAACCACAGAGGGTTCCTGTGGGGACACTCACAGCCCATCACCACCTGTGCCGAGGTTGGTGGTTTCCAAGATGGTGCTGGTGGACATTTTTATGGCCAGTCCATCATCTCCCATCCTTGTATCCTACAAAGAAATTTTGAATAATTTTTTGGGGAACAAAAAAATGATCCTTGGGTCATATATCTGTATGAAATAATGAATATGAGCAGACAAGAATGTGCAGAATGCATACCAGCCCCATAAATAGTGCTAGAGCAGGGAAAGTAATGGACAGGATACACAGTGATGGATACAAACAGAGCCAATGGAAGTAATGGATTGGGTGTGTTCGGCAATAGCCATAAATAGCATTAGTGGGAGCAGTGCAGAGAGTAACATAACAATAGATATAAACACGGGCTGGAGTAGCCGGAGATCTAATTTGCAATATTGATATGATTTGATTCTTCATAACAGCCTGAACAAGGAAATAAATGCAACAAAGGCAGTGTGACAGGGAGCATCCACTTCTGCCAGGCCCGGATGGCTCTGGGCTCTGGGCTGGGGCACAAGCCAGACCTGGGCCCCCAGGGAAGTCTCCCAGCCCTGCCCAGGGACACCAGCAGGAGGCTGGGTCTTTCCCAGCTGACACCAGGCTCATTATCCCAGAGCCCCCCCCGACCTGACCTGAGGCTACAGTGTCTGCCCAGTTGCTGTTTCTGGGGGGGAATGGTTTGGGTCTGCCCTTGCAGGCTACCATGGTGGGAGCCAAGGAACTGGCCCTGGGGACACACTGAGAGCAGCTGGGGCATGGGGGAGCACAGAGGGAGGGAGCTGGCTCCTACTGAGCTGTCGGTGTTCCTTACCCCAAGTGGGGTTCCCTCAGATGCTCCATCCTGTGCTCAGCTCCTCTGTTTGCAAAGCAGCCTTTATATTCAGGCTCCATCTACAGGGAACGGAATAATTTCAAGAGCTTAAAATAGGATGCAGATAGATGTGTTTCGTATTAAATTATTTTTTTAAGAAGCAGAGGAAGTTGTCTAACACAGATTCCTCAAGGCCTTCCACTCAAAAGTCTGTGCACGTTCAATCATCAAGTGGAAAGTCAGGGAATGGGGAGGAGAGAGGGTCTTGAAGCCAATGGGCTGGATTTCAGCAGGAAAATTGGCCCCTCCGCTGTGCATCGGCAGTGCCTTTTGCCTTCCCGTCACCTCTGCCAGGACACCAAAGCTTTTGCCTTGGCCATGCCCGTTGTTTGCTCACGTGCCCCTTGCTCTTTCTCCCACTGTTACCTGCAGGTGAGAGATAGGATGGTAGCTGGGGAGGCGAGTATGCGCAGCCCAATCCTGGCCTGCTGGCAGCCGATTCTCCTCCTGATGCTGGGATCCATCCTGTCCGGCTCCGCCACAGGCTGCCCGCCGCGCTGCGAGTGCTCTGCCCAGGAGCGCGCCGTCCTGTGCCACCGCAAGCGATTCATGGTCGTGCCAGAGGGGATCCCCACCGAGACCAAGCTGCTGGACTTGGGCAAGAACCGCATCAAGACGCTCAACCAGGATGAATTTGCCAACTACCCTCACCTGGAGGAGCTGGAGCTAAACGAGAACATTATCAGTGCCATTGAACCTGGGGCTTTCAACAACCTCTTCAACCTCAGGACGCTGGGGCTCAGGAGTAACAGACTCAAGCTGATCCCTTTGGGGGTGTTTACTGGACTCAGCAACCTTACCAAGCTAGACATTAGTGAGAACAAAATTGTGATCCTCCTAGACTACATGTTCCAGGACTTGTACAACCTGAAGTCTTTGGAGGTGGGGGACAACGACCTTGTCTACATCTCCCACCGGGCTTTCAGTGGCCTCAATAGCCTGGAGCAGCTGACCCTGGAGAAATGCAACCTGACCTCCATCCCCACGGAGGCCCTGTCCCACCTTCACGGCTTGATCGTGCTGCGGCTGCGCCATCTGAACATCAACACCATCCGGGATTACTCTTTCAAGAGGCTGTACCGGCTCAAGGTCCTCGAGATCTCCCACTGGCCCTACCTGGATACTATGACATCCAACTGCCTCTATGGGTTGAACCTGACCTCCTTGTCCATCACCCACTGCAACCTGACATCCATCCCGTACGTGTCGGTGAGGCACTTGGTTTACCTCCGGTTCCTGAACCTGTCCTACAACCCCATCGTCACCATCGAGGGCTCAATGCTCCATGACCTGCTCAGGCTCCAGGAGATCCAGCTGGTGGGAGGGCAGCTCACCACGGTCGAGCCCTTCGCCTTCCGTGGCCTCAATTACCTGCGCATCCTGAACGTGTCAGGGAACCTGCTGACCACCCTGGAGGAGTCAGCTTTCCACTCGGTGGGCAACCTGGAGACGCTCATCCTCGACAACAACCCCTTAGCCTGCGACTGTCGGCTGCTCTGGGTTTTCCGGCGGCGATGGAGGTTGAACTTCAACAAGCAGCAGCCCACCTGCTCCACCCCTGAGTTCGTCCAGGGCAAGGAGTTCAAGGACTTCCCCGACGTCCTCCTGCCCAACTACTTCACCTGCCGCCGAGCACGAATACGGGACCGCAAACCTCAGCAGATCTTTGTGGACGAAGGCCACACGGTGCATTTTGTCTGCCGGGCGGACGGGGACCCGCCACCCACCATCATGTGGCTGTCTCCCCGGAAGCACCTCATCTCTACCAAAACCAACGGGCGGCTCACTGTCTTCCCTGACGGCACGCTGGAGGTGCGCTACGCCCAGATCCAGGACAACGGCACCTACCTATGCATCGCCAGCAACGCGGGTGGCAACGACACCATGCTGGCCCACCTGCACGTGCGCAGCTACTCCCCAGACTGGCCCCACCAGCCCAACAAGACCTTCGCGTTCATCTCCAACCAGCCCAACGAGAGCGATGCCAACAGCACGCGCGCCACCGTGCCTTTCCCCTTTGACATCAAGACTCTCATCATCGCCACCACCATGGGCTTCATCTCCTTCCTGGGTGTCGTGCTCTTCTGTCTGGTGCTCCTCTTCCTGTGGAGCCGTGGGAAAGGCAACACCAAGCACAACATTGAAATTGAGTACGTGCCACGGAAGTCCGACGCGGGCATCAGCTCTGCCGACGCGCCACGCAAGTTCAATATGAAAATGATTTAACCAGGCAACAATTTGCAAATAATAATGGTGTTGTTTTGTTTTTTTTTTTTAAAAAAAAGAACAAATGAACAAATAAAAAATAATTAACAAACATTGCTACAAACATACCGACCTCTCTCCTTCCACCGTGCCCTCTGCCCCTGTCCAAACCCACTGCGCCTGCACTGTCACCACCTCCTCCTCCTCCTCTTCTTCTTTATACCAGGAAAACATTCAGCCGATGTCTTCAGGACTCTTGTGTTTGTAAGGACTTTGTCTGATGGACTCTGGTGTCAGATATAACTCTGAGAGGGGAAAAACAATGGGGGGGTGGGAAAAAGAAAGAAAAAAGAAATAAAATCAATAAAAAAGTTACGAACTTTCTTCTGTAACTTTGATTTCAATAATTATGGATTTTTATGAAAACTTGAAATAATAAAAAAACCCTATTTCCTATAGATAGTTGGAATGCAAAATCTTGACTTCTTGATCTGTCCAGTTCTGTACCTGGCAAGTGCTTTTTTCCTTGCCTCAGAGGCACTTCCCAGATGCCTTGCCAAGAGCAGCCCCAGCCCAGGGCGAGTCTCCTGCTGACACCAAAGGCAACTCCTGCAGTGCCCTGTGCGGCACCAAGAGGAGTCAGACCATTTTTCCTGGTTTTATAGTCAAGTCCCCTGTCCATCCCCAAAGCCTGTGGAGCAGGGCTGTGACACTGATGTCCACAAGCAGTATGGAGCAGAAAGGGCTGTGCTTTCCTGCCCCATTGCAGGGCTGGCCCTGCCCGTGGCCTCCAGGCTGGGAGCCAGTGGGGCCAGGCTTTGCCCGGGCAGGGCTGGGGATCCTACTGCTTCTTACATGGGGAAAGGATCTTCTGCCAGCCTTTGCAGCAGTACCAGCTCCTCTCCTATAGGGGACAAGCTGGCTCCTGTGCTCTGCACAGCTGTCCCCATGGGCAGGGATGTGACACATCCATTGGCAGCACCCACTTGGGTACCTCCAGTAATTGGTGCCTGGGGGCTAGAGCAGCTCCAGCACTGCTCCCCACCTGCCTGCAATTCAGGACCTGATCACTGGCAGCCAGACTCTCAAGCACCCTCAGGCACATCCAAGGGAATTCAGCTTCCAGGCTCATAGGAGACCTTGCCTGAAAATAATTCCATAGGTCGATAAACACAGGCATAGACTGAGGCAGAGGGCAGGCCCAGGCTGTGACACACTGTCTGCCCTTGCCCAGCACCAGTGTGCCCATCGCCGTGGGGCCTGGTCACAGGAACATCCTGCCTTTACTCAGCTGTGGGATGTGGATCAGGTCCGAAAGGTCTGTGTTGCCTCACAGAACCATGGATTGGGTTGAAAGAGACCTTAAGGACCATCTCATCTCCAGAAGAAGAGGAGAGAAATGGGGGTTAAATTGGCCACTGGGCTTCCAGGGCTAGAAGCACAAAACATCCCTGCAAATGGTGTCAATATGGGCGCTAAAGGTTTTATAATCCTGACTGAATCAGCAGGTGCTTCCCAACCTTCCCAGCTGCCACCAGGAGGGTGGCACCACACTGACCCCCCTGGCCCACCCAGCCTCAGTGGCACCTCTGGGGCAGAAAAGCCCAGATTGGCATTCTTGATTTGTAAGGCACATAAGAAGTCTCCAGGGATCAAAGTCACTACAAGATGGTAAAATATAAATGCCAGGAACCTGGAGCCCCAAGAGGGGAAGGAAGGGATTTGCTTTTCTTTCAGCAGTGTCCCAACCTAGAAGAACCAACCTGAAGCATCTGTGATGTGGGGAGGGGAATTTTTTGCTGATTTCAGCTTTCTGTTCATCTTCAAACAAAACATCTTATGCTTCTTTCTCCACAGCAAGTTTCAGAAGCTTTGATTTGTTTTTTCCTCATCTCTAATACATCTTCCCTTTGTAACTTTAAAACCAATACATGTTTTAAAGCCTTTGGCTTTTGTTTTGCTTTTTAAAAGAGCCAAAGCAAAATACTCTTTATAAGCCTCCCCTCCCACCAGTGTTTAACCAATATTTCCAGCAAGCTAAACACAAAACCACCAACAGCAACATACAAACCTAGGGGTGAAGCTGAAGGCAGGCTCCAGGGACTGCAGATCCTGCTCCAGGGGCTCAGAGCAGCACTCCCCTGGGACAGGCAGGGATGCACAGGGGCCTCAGCCCTTGGAGGACCATGCCAAGCCAAGTAGAGCCAACTAAGAAAGAACTTTAGGCACAGAAGGCTCAGTCTGAGCCTGGTTGCCAGGACTGACACAAACTCAACCAGTGGCTCAGCAGAGAGGTGGAGGGGGCTCTCCACGACCCTGGACAGCTACAGACACTGGCCATCCAAAAGAGCTGCTTAACTGGCTCCAGTTATCCCTTTTAATACTGTAATGAAACAAGTTAATTCACCACACATAGATTTAAAAAAAATACTAATAACCAAGTCCAATGAGGAATTTGCAACACATTACAGAGCCCCAGCAATCAAAGGGGGGAACCAAATCTTTCACTGTTAAAGAAGGTTTAAAAAAAAAAAAGGAAAAGAAGAGAGCAAATTATTTCTTTTCCATAGAACATCTCAGGAATTTTCCCAGCCCAACACCTCTTCCTTTTCCCAGCCCAACACCTTTTCCACAGCCCCACACCTGTCCCCAGCCCCACCACCTCTGCTACCCAAAACCCTCCTGGGGGAGGCCACACTGCTGCCCCAAACCCCATTCTGCAGCTCAAATCCCTCATTAGTGAATGTGCCCAATGCTCTGTGGCACTGCTACCTGCCACACACTTTGTTACCCACACTGATTTTTTAATCTTCGATGCTTTGTGAACTGGATCATTTTTTTTTTTACAGTCACCGTGTGATTGAAGCAGATGGATGGAGCAGAAGAAAAGCATCTCAGAGTGGCCAGCAACTAAGCTCAGCCATTTTCATAGCTGGTAAAAATGAGAAAAAAACCCCAACAGACCAACACCCAAAGAATAGACTCTCTTTCCTTTGCTGAGATTTACAGCCTGTTTCTATTGCAGTTTAGTCAGGGGTGAGAAAGCAGAGGCTGGGTTCCAGCACTGTTCTTCAGGGAACCATGGCCCATGTGTCAGAGCCAGACAGCAGGTTCCACTTGCTTCTTTTGAATCACAATAAATACAAAGCACTTTATAAACCAGTTTAAAAGAGGTAGCAAAAAAACCCAGGGAGCTGTGCTTAGGGCATGGAGGGCAAACGTGTCTTACCTCCTCTGCTTCCTAGACTGGGAGTCCCATGGGGATCTTCCTGACAGGCAGCGTGTGTGGGGACACAGCAGGGAGGAGGATGAGTAGTTAAACAGCACTTTCAGCCAGGGAACCTTCCACCCACCCCAGGCCCTTCCCTCCCCACCAGCTCCATGTGTTTCCCACTGCCAGGGCCCGTGGCAGGCAGCTGTCAGCTCTCCCCACGGCCTGCGAGGCAGGAGCGGGGTTATGAGCACCCTGCAGGACCCCCGTTTACACCCATCAATCCCTGTGCCCACTCCGCTCCTCTCCATGGATCACCAGAGGTACACAGAGCGTGTGCCTCGGGGTAAGGGCGACCAGAGAAGAGGGGGTCAGGCTGGTCCTTCACCTTCCTGTGCCCCACAGCCCCCCAGCTCTGCCCGCAGCCCCCCAGCTCTGCCCACAGCCCCTCTGCTCTCTGCCCACAGCCCCCCAGCTCTGCCCACAGCCCCTCCGCTCTCTGCCCACAGCCCCTCTGCTCTCTGCCCGCAGCCCCCCAGCTCTGCCCACAGCCCCCCAGCTCTCTGCCTGGGCTTGCTGCCTTCCCCTGCTTCTATCAGGCCTTATCACACTTAATTTTACTCCTTCTCTCACTAACTGCCCTCTCTCTCTAATCTCAGCTTCAGAGCCAATATTTTACTCTCTCCCTTTTTTCTTCCTTATCGCTCTCTTTTTTTTTTTTTTTTTAAATACTTTCTGCCTCCTGTGCTGCTCCCTCGCTCTCCTGCCATTTCTCTCTGTCAAGAGCTCTCCTCTCTCCACCACGGCTGTGCTTCCTGCAGTCCCCTCTGCACACAAGTTTCTCCCCCACATTTCTGCATCCCTCCTCCCCTGGCAGGGTCTCATCCTGCTTCCACCACAGTGAGCAGCACACAGAGGGGTGGAGGGAAAAAAGATCTTTGGGCTTTGATTCTCTTTTCTCCTTTTTCCCTTTCCCTCTCTTCCCCCATCTCCAGCCTTGTCCCTCTTTTTCCATCTCCACATGGGCTCTCCAGCCCTGCCCAGCCAGTTTGCCATGAGACAGGGCAGGGACTTTGCAGTGCAATCCCTGCTTTCAGGCTTTTGCAGGACACAGCAGAGGAGAAGGGATTTGAGGTGCAGGGGCTCAACATCCCAGAGGAGATGGCTGGGGGAGCAGCCCTGCTTCCCCCCTCCCTGGCCCTGCCAAGGTACACGTAGCTTCTCCAAGAAAAAGCCTATTGCTTTCCTCTCTTTTTGCTGGATCTGTATCTGCATGCTTATGATAGATTTACTGTGATTCTATCAGTTTATGATTAAAACCCATAAATTTTACTAGGCCTTTTTCTTATTTTCCATAATCCTCAGGATTCAAGGCAATCAAATTTTAACTGGAAAGCATGGGCTGTGCTGTTAGTCCCAGTGTAATGGGGAACGGTTCCTTTCCCAATCCACCCCCATTACTGGTGGTACTAAAGAAACACTGTCCCATGAAAGAGATTTTTCCTCCATTCCCTTTAAAACAATGTCCTTACCTGAGAAAAGGATTAGAGGAACAACACAAACTGTGACCAAAGCACAGTGTGCCCTGCCACTGTGGTTTGTTCCCACCCTGGGGTTTCCAAGCAGAGTTTCCCTGCAGATTTGGGTGGGTGCTGAGGGTCTCAGGGTGACCAGCCTGCAGTGAACAAGGTGGCAGGTGTGGGTCCCTCTCAGCTGCTCCAAGTCAGCTTCTATCACCAGGCAGTGGGTAGCTCCAGCCCCTCTGCAGATTCCATCATGTGCCTGTTACGATCCAGGTAATAAGACATTTCATTCAAATGAGCAAATTTATTCCAGTGGCACTTTAATAACAAAATCAATTAAACTACACTTCCCAGCAGGGCTTTATCATATGCTATAGCTACAGCATATTGCCTGGATAGACTAAATCCTCTTCCTGAAATAAAGTGCAAAGTTTAGAAGACAGATGACACCATTTGCAGCACTTGTAGGATAACACCCTAATAAATCCATGGCCACCTGGGCACTTCGGAGTTGTCACATACTTACTCGGTGGCCACTGGGAACTTCCCAATGACAGTGAGAACTGGAATGAGACCTTTGTGCTCCTGGGGCTTCCAGTGCAGATGTAGGGAGCGTGGGCTCTGGAGCACAGCCCTGTGTCAGAGCAGTGAGGCATCCACGCACACAGACCAGCCAGAGGAGAACGCCTACATGGGAACATTGTGGACCTGGGTATCAGTGCAGGATCCCTTATCTGTGGTGGCTCTCTCTGAAAGAAGCAGCTCTGACCAGACAGAACAGTGAGCATCCAGCTTGGAGACCAGGCTGGCCTCTCCCAGCAAAGCTCTTTGGTGTCACTGCCACACCAGTAAAATGATGGGTCAAGAAAGGCTGCTGGTCCTGCAGGCAGCACCCTGGGAAATGCAGCTGCCCAAGGAAGCACCCACGTAAGGGGCAGCTCCTGCCCTGCCCAGTGCTGTGCCCCCCTCCATGCAGGATCCCACCCCTGAGCCCTGCCCTGGGCCTTGTGGCTGCTCTGCCCTGGGCCATCCCTCTCACTCCTTCCCCACCTCCAGCCCCCCTCAATTACCACCTGCCACTTCATCGCTGTCTCCCATATCATCACACTCCAGCACCCTGCCTGAAGAGATTCTGGCTCTTCCCTCCTCCATCATCCTCCCAGAACATCATCCATCAGCTCTCCAAACCCTGCCCTGCTCTCAGCCATTCCCGTCTGCCAGTCAGCCATTTCCTCCTCATCCCTTCAGCTTGTGCTTTCCAAGCCTATCAGTGTTCCCCGGCCTTGAGTGCTTCGAAACTAATTAGCTCACTACAAAGATTGAGCAGTTATTAGGGACTCCACTGAAAGCACAAAACTAGGGCATCTCGCCTTAAATAAATGCGAGTGAGTGTCTCTGTGCTCGCTGACGGCCGCGATTGCTGCGGGCAGATGATTACTCCACTCACCGTCCCCCGGCCCCCGCTCCAGGCGTGTTCACCAGAGGTGCCTCTGCCTCCACCTCACCCTTTAGGCTCGTGTTTTCTGGGTTTTTTGGCTCGTGTCCCTGCACCTAAAGCCAGCTCCTCCCCACATCTCCACAGCTAGCCAGGCACTAAAGCAAGCAGGCAGCATTCTTGGAGATGCTGGTGCTGCCTCCTCAACAGTGCACCACCTCCATCTCTCTCTGGGGGAAAGCTAGAGCCAAGCGTGGAAAACAGCAAGAAAAACATTTGCAAAATTTATTTTTCAGTTGCCTCTGCTGGGTAGAAGAGAGGCTAAAACAGTCTTTCCCCTGAGAAAGTCCACTGTGATGGGCAGGAGCCTGCCCTGCCCCATCCTGGTGCCCCTACAGAGCAGGGTGATACAAGAGGAGGATTTGGGGGCTGCACAGGTCCTTCCTCCTCACACACAGACCATGCTGGGGACTCCCCAGGTGAGCACAAGGAAGTCCCTGGTGACACACACCCTCCAAGGAAACCCCCCTGCCTCCTGCCTCCACCTGGTAATGAGCAGGTAATGAGAGTTGAAGGCAGCCCAGACTGAGGTGTCCCTGACCTTCAGCATTCACTCATCTCCTGGCACTGTGAGCCACGTCTGTGCCTGAGGAGCGACACTTTTGGCACTTACTAATGATACTTAATAACAACCTGACACTCATCTCCTGCATCTCACCCAGAGACCTGAGGCAGCCTGATAATGTCCTCAGCCATTTGTGGAGGAGCAGGGGAAGGTGCAGCAGGGCATGGGGAGACAAATTTTGCTTTAAGCCCTTCAGAAGAGCCTCTCCAGTTCCTGCTCCCTGTGAACCTGCTCAGTGCAGTCTGAGCAGCTCCTCCTGCCCTCGCCTGTGGTGAGGAACGCTGGTGGCCAAAAGGACAAGTTCTCTCCTTAGGGACCAACCACCAAAGGACCTCATGGATACTCTGGCAGTTCACACAGAGCCACCACCCCTTCCATCAGAGGTCTTATGGCTCATGGGTTTGGTTTGTTCTTCTTAGGGTGTTCTGGTGTCTCAGATCCCTAGCCACAGAAGGGGCAGGGAAGGAGAAGTGGGAAGAGGGTCGTAACTTGGCAGTCTACATCAAACCAACCCTCATCTGATTGCACTCTGTAATGTACTCATGCCCTTGCCTGCAGCAGGAATTGTGGCATGGATGCCATCCCCAGATCCTGCTTGCTGCCACCAGCAAGGCACATTTAGTGAAGCACACCCAGCACTGTGCATATAAAATAGCATTGCAAATACAGCTCCCTTTTCACCAGCCCTGAAGGGTTAAGGATTTGCAGAGAGCAGGTGAAGCCAGGCAGTACAGGCAGGGTTGGATATGCTGTATCTGCACCCTCAAATGGATTAGAGCAGCTGCTCCCTTCCCCTGGGTGGCTGCTAAAAGGGACAATGCCAAGGTCAATTAGACCCAACCCTGGACCTGCCTTTTCTTTTTCTTTTCTTTTTCCCAGGGCCCACAAGTGTTGACTATTCAAACGGATGAGAATTCAGGACAAAAAGCAAGAGAGATTCAAACACCTTCATCTAAGAACCCTTCCCAGGCTGGCTGGGAAGGCAGCTCAGCATCACCTGCTCCACTACCGCTCACTGGTCCACTGCAACCTGCTCCACAGACCACAGGGGAAGACACCCAGAGCTTTTTAAATCCCCCTGCTTCTCTCTCTGTGTACCTGGATAGCATGTTTTCACACCCACTGAGTCTGCCCACAGCACATAAATCCTCTGTGGCAGAGTGAATTTCAGGATAAAACCTCCACCTATGCCATTTTACATCAGGCTGAGAACAGAGGCAGGGCCAGGCTGTTTGCTCTGGAGCAAACCCCCTTGGTTCTGCACCAGAGGAGTCCCTGGACATTACTCCAGCCTGGCAGAGGGCGGCCACCAGGCAGAAAGGTGCAGGAGTGGAGGGGGAATGAGCTGTAGGCCCTGCAGCCCCCTCTATAGTAAATCCCTCTGACAGGATGCCCTTGAAGCCAACCTGCCAGTGTCTCCACATTCCTGGTGGCTCCAGGTGCAGGTGACTGAGCAGCAAGGTTGTGCTGTCAAGACTCCAGCAACAGCACCAAACCTGAGGGCATCTTCAAAAGCAGAAGTGTGATGAGGAAGAAAAGACATAAAATCACCTCAGACATTCTTGCCCAGTGACAGAAGGATCCTGCTCTGGCATCTTTTAAGGAGGATGAGAAGTGCCCTGAAAGTCTGAGATGGGTTGGGATCTGTGTGGAACCGGAGGTTTCTTCTGGCACAAGGCCCTCACAGATGGATGCTCAAGGCAGCAAACAGACAGACATCTTTATCCTGCAGTGCAAGTGGAGCTGTTCTTGTCTTTCAAACACACACCTAATCATTTTTAAGATCTCTGCCTCAGAACTATCTTTTTGATAAAACTAATCACAGGCTTAAATTACAGATAAATACCCGATATTAAAAGAACAGTTTGAAAGGGAGAAAAGGGGTAGTTTAATGGTGCTCATTTTCCCTGCTTTTCTCCAGCACACATCTTGGGCTATTTAACTGTAGAGCTTATGGAGCTTCATTCTGACAGCTCTCCCTTCTTTCAGATACGGCTTCTACAAATGTTTCCCCCAGTTTCTTTGCCCGCTCTGCCTCTGTCAGGTGAATCATTGCAGCAGTCGCTGTATCTCCAGCTGAGCCTAAGAAGCAGGCATGCTAAGAGCTGTATGAACACACACAAAGGAATCAACCTGGTGCTTAGAAGGCTGGACCCAAAAGCATCTACACAGGGAATGAGGGACTCACAGGTGCCTGCAAAGGATCTGGGATATAATAGCTCAACAAAGAAGGGAAGCTAAAAAAATAAATCAAAGCTGCAAGCGGCTCAAGAGGCCAGCTGAGGACAGAGGTCTGTGCCCACAGCTCTGCCGGCCCTTGTGCTGCCAGCCAGAGGGATGGAGCTGCTGTTGGGCTGGCAGGAATGATCCAGCTCTAGGTGCTTTTAAGCACAGCACAATCCAGGCTCACGCTGGCTTCTTCTGCTCTGCAGGGAACAATGGCTTTGATCAACAGAAGATTGCCGAGTTAATTGTAATGATATTCTAATAAAGCTGGGCAGATTAATTACGGCTCTTTATCAGCGCTGGCCCTCTGCCAAGGGTTGGCAAAATTGTTTGCCTCTGTTTCTTGTCATTTAAATTTAGGAGAAGAAGGGAGGAAGTTGGGTGCCTTGTTTTCCTGCAGCAATCGGGAGCGTGGCCTTGTGCCCCGCTCACGCTCACAGCTCGCTGTGCTGACGGAGGGGAGGGGGGGGCACACAGGGAAAGCAAATGGAGAGTGACAGAGCAAACCAATTAGACATGATGCAGCACAATTACACTCCTAGTCAATAAGTGAGCTGGTGCAGAGAAGCACAAAGGATGACGTGCAGACCACAGACGTCGCTCCACAGTGGGCAAAGCTGAGGCATGTGGCACCTTCGCAGGCTGGGGAACACAAGGCACACACACACAGTGCCTGCCAGGAGGGCTCACAGGAGCAGTGCTGACAGCAGCCAGAAAAGCCTCATGGCCTTCACTCCTGCTGAAACCACACCAGCACAGCAGAGAGAGTGTCCAGAGAGCAGCCAGAGCCCTGCTAAGTGGCCTTGGGGAACATGAGACTCAAACCTTCCTATTTCACTTGACAAATAGTCCTTCCTTCCAGGGAAGATTTAGCGGTGCCCCGGCAGGTGAGAGACAGACCTGCAGAGGAATGATCCGGGCTGGAAGGCAGCAGATCAATCAGGCAGAGCTGCCTGTCTCACTCATGGAGAAGGGTGAAGAGGCCTTTTCTGCTTCTAGCCAGCACGAGATGTGCTGGTGGAAAAGGCTGTGAGTGAATCCAGGGAAGGAAACGTGCTCCTCACATAACCCAGAGAACTGAGGATTAAAATAATATCACTTGTTTTTCAGCAGGCAATACAGCAGTACCAGAAACTTCCTATTGATGGGTTGGGGCTTGCAGCTTTGAGGATGAAACAATGAAACATGCCACCACCTAACCCATGCCTTCTCCAAGGGCAGCCATGGGACATGCAGTGGATCCAGAGGTATTTCCCTGGACAGCTCTAGGAATTGCTCCAGTAGCATTGCTACTGCTTGTGAACCATGACTGGAGTCTAGATTAAGAATTTAAGTACTATTCCTGCCACATGGAATGTATCCAGGTTTTACACACCTGAGACATGCTCAGACAGGACCAGCTCCACAGGGTCCCTGCTCTCCCTGGGCAGTGGGGCTGGCACATGCAAGCCCAAGTTATTCATCCAGGGTGAAAATTTGGCAAGAGTAGGCAGGGAGCACCAACTTCCACATGCAACATGGCACTGACAACGTCTGGCTGTTTTTCCAAGTGCACTGAGCCCTTCTTGCCTGTGGAAGGACCAGAACATGACAGCAACATCCTCTCTGTGCTAAACCAGAGGACTCAGAGCAAGGTCACAACACCCTAAGAGCAGGGCCTGTGTTTTGTACCATCACCCTGATAACAATCCAGAGAATTCTGTAAGGGTTTTCGATGACCCATAAAACTATCTTACACCCAAAATGTTTGCTCTGACTGAGAGGAAAAATTGCTGATCTAAATACTTTTTTACCAGAACATGACAGAAACAATTGCTCATTTAGACTTTTGTAAAGACTATTGAGTTTGGCAAAGTGTCGCTCCAGGGGCAAAAAAAATGGGAAAAGAACTTTCAAAAACATTTCAAAACCCTACCTTTTTTTTTTTTTTAGATAAAGAAACTCCAATTTTTCCATTTCAGAACAAATCCCTACCCTGAATTGGAGTTTATCTTAAATACAAAGAAACAAACAAAACGTTAAGAGAACAATTACCAAGATGAACAACACCAGAAAGCAAAGTGTCGTAGAACCTTCCATCACAACCTTCCATCCCAAGAAAATCTGCCCTTTTATACAGGTTCTGGGCTACCGAAGTATTTCAGCAGCTTAAGATATTCCTTAAGAAGAAAATCTAATTTCCAGCTGCCTGGAGCCATTATGCCTGCCTGTGAGGGGTCTGGTAGCAGTCCCTCTCGGAGGGTCGGGGACAGCCCCACCGCTCCGGCACGCGCTACCCAAGATTCCCCATAAATAAAATCATCGGCATCGGCTCCCGTGTTCATTTCACAGGCGGCTGCTCTGCTGACAGGTTTCACACGCTGCTACTGTGTCTTGTCAGCTTTATACTCTGAGGCCAACGCCAGCTCACCAGCTCTGATGTATATACATAAAAATAAACGGCTCAGAAACCCCAATAAAGTGACAGATAACATAATGGGACCCGGCTTCAGAAAATAAGCTTGTTTATGGAACCTCTGTGCCTCCAAATTTGATTTATGCCATGCAGGCTGCCCCTCGGCAAGGGTTTGGGGAGCAGGGTTTGCTCGTGCTCACTTCCCATGGGCAGCGAAGGGACAGTCACTGGTTAAAAGCTGCCTTTAGGGCTCCTGCTCTAAGACTGGCAGCATTAATGTCAGGGGCAGAGAGCAGAGCTTCCCGCAGGATTTGGTTGATGTGATCTTCCTCCAGCTCCTACAGGTGCTCTGCATTTTTCCCACAGGCTGCCTCCGTCAGGTCCAGTACCTGCACACACATCAGGGAACCTCTCCTCATCCTCTCTGACCTCTTAACTCCCCTCCTTGTGCTTTCTGGACTTTGCCACACTGTCTGCAAAGAGCTCATGGCTCCAGCAGCTGACAGAGCATATGAAGTTAAAGCAGACAGCGCCTAAAGGAGACCATGTGGCTTCAAAGGGGAGAGCTCCTGATGGCACAAGCAGGTTCTCCTGGCTAGCCCCCTTGCTCTGGGCTGCAGATGGTCCTTATTCAATCTCTTTCTCAAAGAGCTTCCTTGCAAACAGGGATAATCCTTCATTTGATGTTTGCTCCCTTGGATATCGCTGTTCACAGCAAGCACTGCAATTTGTGTTTATTCTTGCCAAGCCATGTTTATTCTTGAGCCGCTTTGATTGTTACAGTGAAGGCTGGGACAGCTCTTTCAGTCAAAGTGCCTGTTTCCAGGGGGCTAATAATGAGAGACTGTCAGTCTGGAGGCACAAGGGAAAAGATTGCAGCCCCTCCTCTCTCAGCAAACAATCAGCCTCTGCCAGACCCCACGCTTTGCTCTTCTCAATCTTTGATATGCAGCTGGGAGATCCTTTGCTCCTGCCTTGAGTGGAGGTGCCAATGGGACACCAGCGCCAGCACCATTCCTGCAGAGGGGCATGGAGACTCCCAGGAAAAGCTGCACACACGCAGTGTGTAAATGCCACGAGACCTGGGGGTTCAGGCAGCCTGTGCCACGTGCCTGCTGTGGGGTGAGCCCAGCAGAACCTGCCTGGTGCAGCTGGACTGCCAGGACAGACACACCAGAGCTCCTGGCCCAGCAAAGCATTTCAGAGCAACCCACGGGCACGGAGTTCCCGCTGCAGGGGGTGGGTCACGGTGGTTCACTTCCATGTCCTACCCCGTGACAGGTTCACACTGTCTCTGCACTCCTGTCCAGCTCCCAGGCTCCCACATACAGAGCAAACCCCCGGCTAACTGCTGCCAAGCATGGAACACACCTGGAGAGGAAGAATTCCCTTGCAAGATGCAGGATCACACACACAGACCTGCCATAGCACAGCAAGGGGACCTCTGCCTCGCGTGACAAGCACGTGGCTCCCTATCTCCTTGTTCCAATCTCCAGGTCCTCATACCATTCAGATTTTAATCAAACCTTACATTATGCTGTCATTTGTCTGGGGCTTACTACTAAGGAGGGCTGTGGGGGAGGTTTCCCCTCAAATTAAATAATTAAAATGTTTTTCTCAGGCTAAATAATTTTAATTTTCCCCCCCAGCAGATCAGTGGCTATAAATATTTAATACATTGCTTGCTTCACTGCATCCAGTGTGTTGCTATTTTAAAAATCATTTGTGTGTATTTTTTTTTCTTTTAATTACAGTCGCCTGGTATCAGACCACTTCAATAAATAATTAAAGGCAGGGGGGAGACAGGGCAGCCAGGATGCTTCAGGAGAGGTGGGCTGTGCTACCTGCATGGAGAGGCAGGAATGGAAAGAAGGGATGCATCCCATCCTGGCAGCCACCTTTGCTCCTGCTTGGTGCTGACCCTCACCTCAATGCTGCAATCCTGGCAGCAGATTTGGGGTTACCGAAATGTCGCCTCTGGAAAGAACACGGTGCTTATCCAGCTCCAGTGCAGAGATCCATCCTGCCAACCCCTCCCTGGCAGGGGCCAGCAGCAAATGCCAGGGGATGGTGTGAAAGCTGGCCAAGCGTGCACTGATACCTCCCCAGGACGCTCCTCCAGCCGCCGGCAATCTGCGGCTGACGGACTTCCTGAGTTAGGCATCCTATCTCTCCTTTAAAAGCCCTCAATGGATTTATTTTTATTTTCTTCCAGGAATTTCTCTAATTACAAGGATAGCCCGAGCACTTCTTAACTGTTCTCTGTCCGAACCAGCCACTGATTTCCAGGTAGAAGTGCCCTCCATGCCTGCAGTGATAGGTGGGCTCCTGGTGATGTTGGGTGCAGCAAGGGGTGATATGTGGGAGCAGAGGTCAGAAACTGACCCCCCCATCCTATTATAAGCTGGAAAGTTGGGACCTCCAGCCCTTCACTGCATGGTCAGATCCTCTGTCCCCACAGCCACCAGCTCATGGTGCCAGCAGCCTGGCAAGGAGAGAGTTATCAGCTCCTGCAGCCGCCACCGCAGCCAGCCTGGTGAATGGCATTAGCAAAAATGAATAGGAATACAACATGAAGCTAATAGGATCTGAGGGGAGCTCCTTAGACAAGTTGATTTCCAAACTGGACTGACTTTAACCTCACATAAATAAAAATGAACGCTTATAAAATATGGTGGAAAAATCCATAAGGGCAGATGAAGGCACTGATGCGTTTTTCTCTCCCTCCTGCACTTGCAGTACAGAGCAGGGCTGTGTGTGCTGCTCAGGATCACCCCAACCCTGCCCCTGCTGCAGTAGTCCAGGTAGGTTGTGTCTGGGGCCAGACTTGGTCTGCAGCAGCAAATGCTCCCCTGAGGTCTACATGGAGGTTCACCAGCAAGGGTCAGGACCAGCAAAGCTCCCCTGGGCCACCACCAAGCCCAGTGGAGCAGGCATCAAGCAAGATGGGGCAGGGGCTCAGCCTGCTCCACATCAGCACTGAGCTGTACAGACCCAGCACAAACCCAGCTTTCTTGCCCTGGCTGCCAGAGAAGTTCCCTCTGCAATACCTGGACAGTGCTTCTCACTAAACCTGGAAGAATATAACATCGCCACCCAGCCTGCCAAATGCAGCTTGAATTCACCACCACTTCCACAAAACATGGCAGCAGGACAGGCACACATCACACAGGCACAAAGCCAGGAGGGCCTTGGGAGCTTGCATTTCTTTAGACAAACAGTGCTAAAAAAGATCCCGCTCCAAAAGTCTTTAGCCTGAGCAGGTGATGGAAGAACAGCAAGAGAAAACAGGGTCACTGCCTCATAGACAGGTGGTTCCCACACTTGTGCCTGAGCCATTGTCACCAATTTGGGACAGGAGCTGGCAAATCCTTGCTCGAAGAGGAGCTCCCAGAGGCACCAGAGCAGAAAGCAGAGAGAGCTCAGCGACAACGGCAAGTGCTGGCAGAGGCTGTCACCCGAGGGTGAGTGACAGTAAGAAACCACATGTGGAAAGGGACTACAAGGTTAACAGCAAAGAAAGCAGTGAAAGGGCTGGAGAGCAGAGACAGGTAACTGCTGTTTGCCAGCAGGAATCAGCAAAAGCAAGTAAAGCATGGGTGACACGAGCAAAATGACAGGCGCAGAAAATGATCCTTGCAGCAGAGCTCTGAACAGGCAGGAGTGGGAAAAGATTGCATTTGTCAAGGCCAGAGAAAAGGATGTTGAAGGAACTGAGCCGTGAGATGATGACACTCTGGATGAGAGTTTTAGCTGTACCTTAGCAACCTGAGGTGAGGGAATGAGGCAGGCCAGCACAGCCCCCTCCACAGGCAACACTCTGCTGGCCCTTGGGAGAGGGGAAACCCTCAGGCACCCATGGGGTGCTTGCACATGGATGCTGAGATCCCAGCCCAGGCAGAAGATGGACTCCGGGGAGCCATCCCTCAACCAAATCATCTTATTGGCATTATAAAAGTCTTCAGACAGACAAGGCAAATGAAGAGGTACATAGAAAACCAGGAAAGATGATCTGGGTTGCCAAGGGAGGACGGGTCTTCAAGAGGTCTGTAGGATGAGGTAAATGTTTTGCCAGTGTGGAGCTGTTGCCAAGGAGAGCTTATCAGTGTCAGGAAAAGTAGGGCACAGGGCCAGCCCTGCGCTGGAACCAGAGGACCAGAAATGGGCAGCAGTGACCAAAAGCACATCCAAAACCCTACAGGAACTGGGGGGAAAAAAGGGGTGTGTGAGTTGATAGAGTGTAAGGTAAAAGTGTAAAAAAAAAACCCCAAGCCTGTCTGGGAAGGGAAGATCAAAGAGGAAAGAGGTAGGGAATCCCAATGAATGGAAAAAGTCACTGCACCCCCTCAGCAAGCTCAACAAGGCCTCCCACAGGCTCCATGTGAGAGGCATCAGGAGCTAAAGCCCTAAACCAGCCAGCTCTGAAATGCTGATCACAGCAGCAGCTCTCCTATAAAAAGGGGTCTGGCATCCTAAAAATATTGTGGCCAATAACTAACAGGAACAGTCTTAAATATCCATTTCCTCCACATAAATAACATGGTCTATAACTCTGGCTTCACATGCAAATATTTACAGGGCAGAGAATCTACAGAAGATAAATGGCTTCCAGGCTGCTTGGGATAGAGACAAGGAGTTTGGAGAGCCCCTCTTGCCCAACATAAACAAGGTCCCTGGAAAAGAGGGATGGGTCCAGGGACTTGATCAACCAGCTGACACTGGGAGCCACATGTCCCTCTGAAAGCACAGGCACTCATTTGGTGCTTTTGAGATCTTTCCTCTGCTGCCACAGGCCAGCTGAGAGCTGGCTGCATACAGGACCTGATGTTCACAGTGGGCTTTCCTGATGGTCAGGGGGTGACTCAGCTCTGCTTCTGCCAGGAGACAACCTGGGGATGATGGAGCAACCAGGGTCCAGCAGCTGGAGGTTTGTGCTGACCCATGAAAGCCAGACTTGGTCCACCCACCACCCTGCCTGTACCAGCAGGTTTCAGCTGAAGGAGAGGGCAAACATCTCAGCCCCGTGTGTGTTGTACTTGTTAGGAGTGTCCCTGCCTCCAGCCTCCCTGGCACCACTTAAACACATCTTTGAGAAACACATCGTTGCCAGACAACACCAACCCCAAGGAACTGGTCTCAAAGCCGTGAGCAGCCCCGGCAGCTGGGAAAGCACCAGGCACATGGCAGCTGAAGAGTTCCTCATAGAATATAATGCATGATTTCGGATCCATGAAAAAATCCAAAGCTTTTTGACCCATTTCAGGAGTGAACAAAGACAATAAACCCAGACCCATGTATTAAATCCTCCAAGGTTTCTGTGGCACTGAAATTCAGGCTCAGAGCAACTTTCCAGGAGTAAGGAATTCCCACTGTGTTCCTCCTCTGCACTCACCGCTCATTATCCTCAGTATGGAAATTTTTCCTAGCATTTCCAGGAGGTACTTTGAGCTGTTTTCAGCTCAAAACGTTCTGTGCAGTGAATCCAGATTGGACTTGGTAGGCAAGGATAACAGGAGGCTGCAAGCAGGAACAAAAATCCCTCACGACACACATACAGCATAAAGACGCCTCCAGCCTCAAAGGATTTACCACTTTCAGTCCAGACCTTGCAGCCTTTTCCTGAGCTTTCCTGGTCAAGTTTTATTGAATCTGGCAGCATGGGCCAGTGCAGGATCAGGGCCCTGGGGAGGAACATGTACACCCAGGAGCTGGAGAGCACTGCAGGACACAGCAGACACCCAAGTCACCTCCCTGGTGTGTTGGGGCAGATCTAACACAGATCCACAAATGGGCTCTTCTCTGAAAACATGGTCATGGCTATTCCAGAAACAAAGGACAGCTACAAGGGAAGAAGCCTCCCTCTGCCCAGGGGAAATCAGATCACTGATTTTGTGTTTGGGCTGTGTCCTCCTCATGTGCTGGGACCCGGTGCCTCACACGTCAGTATGGCTGCAGCATGGGATGGCTTGCTCATGGCCCCACTCAGGACTTGGACAAGTTCCCAGCCCTCCTGTAGGGCACGAGGTGCGTGAGAAGGACTTACAGGGGCTTCACAGCAGGCTCAGGCAGGGACAGAAACACAGATGTCCAGGGCACACTGGGATAAAGGCAAGGGAAATTGTTCGCAAAAGTGATGGATTTACCTTTTCTCACCTCTCCACCTTAAAATGTAGGTTTCAAATCCAAAGACATACAGGTCAAATTTGGAGACAAACTTCAAAAAAAAGAAGTGAAAATGAAAATTTCAGCCCTGACTTATTTTTCCTGGATAGGAGCACTTTTCACTGAGGAAGTGAGCCAGCATGCACAAACAAGAAGGAAAATGAAATGACCCCAAACAAATGAAATGGATTTTCATGGTTAGTTTCTTCCTCAGGGTGTGTGTGAGGAGAAAGGGATCACTGTCAGTCTCCCAGAGACATTCTTTTAACTGTTCTACTTCAGACACCACACTGAAAAACTGAATTATTCAGAGAGCTCTAATTGCAGCTCCGAGGTACCCTTCCCTTCCCTGGTGCAGCACCACACTGGGCGCAAACTGCTGCTTTTCTACTGCTTTCCCAAGGGATGCAGGCTCTACCCAAACCCGGGGACCATCATGTACCTGCTCCCAACAGCACATCACCCTGGGGGAAGAGGGTTTTACAGCAATCCTGTGCAGGTCTGGACATGCGCACAGGAACTTACAGGGGTGGGGGGAAGCACAAGAAATAATGAATCCCCCTGCACTCACTAAGTCCAAACAAATAGACTGAACTGGGAGCCTGATTTGCATTGGTTTGATTGAAGATGTAATTTGCTGCTGAATAAATGTGGTTGCATCCAAATCAAACCTTTAGTCCCTCAGACATTATAACTCTTTCCTCTCTTCCCTCAGGCTTTGCCAACCTTTAAAGCTGACCAAGGATGATGCATTACAAGAAGGAATGAACTTAAATAAGAGAAGGACAAGAATAGATTATAAGGGAAGACTTTCCATAAGGAAGAAGAATATGTTTAAAAACACCTTAAAGGAAAGGTGCCATCACTAGAACGATCACAGCCAGCCCAGCCCCACACCCCACACAGCATCACCTCAGGATTATGGAGGTAGTAATACACACAGAGCTGGCCCTACATGCCGAGGGGCTGGCGCTCTCCTTTTCCAGCAGCCTCCTGCTTGAAGCACCTTATACCTACCAGAGCTCCCCTTAGTCTGCCAGTCTTAGTCCCCTTAGAGGTGCCCAGCACTGTGGGCAGCTCTCCTAGTGCCACCATGTCACCATGGCTGCTCAAAGCAGGGTACAAGACATCCTATCCTCAGGACAGGTGGGACATGCAGGTCTCAGTCAACACACATTGCTCAGATGGGCCTGACAGAAATGGGAGCCCAAATTTACACCTATCCAAATTTGGAAGCATTTCCCAGAGCTTTTCAGGAACTTAGAGCCTTGGCCCTGCTACCTCTGTTCAAGCAAAGCCTGCTGAGATTCAGAGATTTCCTCCTCCGCTCATATCTCCGTGGCTTATCACAGCTGCCCTGCTGCTGGAATTGACACTTGGATGCCTTCCTCAGGCTATTGCTGACTGGGTGAACCTGCTCCCCATCACACACCCGCTACAAGCTGAGCTCCCTCACTTGCTCTTTCCTCCCAGTCCCATATTTATGAGATCGCTGCACGGTCCCTATCAATCGCTTGGGCAGCCTTGGGCACACAGCAGCTATCAGAGCAGCGAGTCAGCCTCTCAGGCAGGGAGCAAAGGACAGCCAGGGCCCAGGAAGGACAGATTTACTGGGTAGCAGTGGAGGATGTGGCACACACCCTCTCTAGCCCCATCCCAAGGGACACCACAGTCATTCTCTGCCTGCCCCTGACCCACAGCACAGCTTCACACAGCTACCAGGCAGCACGGTGCTGAGTACAGAAAACAGAAGCCAGTAAAAAAAAAAGGAGAATAACAGTACAAAGATGAAAAATTGGGCATTATAGCCAGGGAGGAAGTTATTTACCTGTCACTGAGCAGGTTTTGGCTTTGCACTGTGCCACATGCTTTGAACACACACCAGGGACGAGCATCTCCTGGGCATGAGTTCTACCCCTGCACAGGCCTCACTGCCCCAACTGCAGCTTCCCAGTGGAATGCATCCCTGGGAAGAGTGAGGATGCTCACAGCCTCAATTTATGTGAGGGAAATCCATCACAAGCCACGAAAGGCTTTCACTGAGGACAATTTGTTGCAGGAGTTATAAACAGAGGTGCTGAGAAGCTGGTTGTCAGGCCAGGAGCGCTGCAGATTGGCAAGGCGGAGAGGACTGCCCCTGCCAAAGGGATGAGAGTTACCTCATGGACACTCACTGGGCAGCTGGGGCTGCAAACAGCACGTCTGGGTGTGGGGGAAAGAACGAGGCAGGGTGGGCAGCCTCGTCCCTCGGCGCTGTTTGTAGCCTGGAGTCATCACTCAAAAGCAAGGACCATGGTGCAGGCAACGCCAAGGCCAGAGGAAGGGAGAGAGGCAAAGATTGATTATCCCATAAATCAATCGCCAGGCACTGATTACAAAATAAACCACCAGGGCAAAGGTCAAGTGCTTTGTTATATCACCCAGCCCACAAGATTTATTTACCCCTTGGGCCACTCGTCCCTCTGGCCATCTATTACAGGGAGCTGCAGCCTGTGGACACAGCCAGCACAGCCCTGCAGGCAGCAGCACAGGGCTTAGAAATCAGATCCAGCTGCCAGGACCAGGCGGGTACAGGTGCTGATCCTGTAGAACTTACAGAGCCACATCTACAACACTGGGAAAGGTGAAAACCAAGTGGCCCATCCCTGCTGCAGGCACCAGTGGTTGCTGAGGGTGCTCACCAAGTCCTCCATCACCACCAGCCCCCCCGGAAGCCAATCTGGTCTCCACAGTGGGAAGATCAGAGGGATGTGGTCTCCTCTGGAAAGAGCCACCAGGCCTGGCTGTGGCCATCATGAAGAGACTCCCATGGCCACTGGCCTCAGGGTGCACTTGCCTTTTCCTTCGGGGCTCCAGGAAAGATCAAACACTTTGAGAAGACCAGCAACTTCCCAGCAGCCAAGCAGGGCTTCACTCCAAATCAGATCTGTACCCAGCCAAGCTTTCCATGCCCACTTCCATCATCTGAGATCCACATCCTTACAGGGAGAACTTCAGGGAACGTCTTGTAGCACTCGACTGGAATTCAGCCTAAAAAACTTTATTTTTTTCCTCCCTTCCCTCTCTAACTTTATATTTTAAACACAGGCAGCAATAGGAGAAATTCCTGGGAGTATTGTTCATCTGTTTCCCATAAGCTGCTTGTCACTGACCATGAAAAAAATTTTCAGCCTGGCTCCCAAAATATAAAAACCCTAAAATGGACATTTTTGAGTCCTTTGCAGCAGCCCAAGGAGAATAACGTCAGAGGCGTATGATGTGTGTGTGCTCGGAGGGCGCAGAGAAGCCTCCCGGGGAGGAGGGGAGGTGCCGGCCCGTGTGCCGTGGGCAGGGCGCCTTCTCCCGCCTCCGCCCGCACAGCCGGGTGGGCTGCGGGCACACACAGCCTGGGCAGGGCTGCTTCCCCTCAGGGATGTTCGCAGGGACCCTGAGGCTGTCACCCCATCCCCCTGCACCACGGTGCTCTGCCAAAATGGCTGCTGCAGTTGGCACTTGCCTGGGAGTTTATTTTTCTTTCCAAAGCGTTGAGTGTTTTGACTCCTATTTTAGCCTATCTGCCAGCAGAGTGGAGGATCCAGCTCCTGGGCTCAATCACACGTCCCCACAAGGCACATGGGACACCACTGCACAGAGGGGACAGCTGAGGTGATGAGCTGGAACTCATAAAATCACAGACTGGTTTGGGTTGGAAAGGACCTTAAGCACCATCTCATTCCAAGCTCCTGCCATGGGCAGGGACACCTTCCACTAGGGCAGGTGGCTCCAAGGCCTGTCCAGCCTGGCCTTGGACACTTCCATGCTTCAAACCCAATGCCAGTCAGTGCTGGCACCAGACAAACCTCAGTGATTGATCCTTGCTGGGAATAGGCCCCACAGACACCTCCTACCCCAAGGTGGAATTCTTCCACCTTTTGTAGGGCATCTCATGGCCCCACCAGTCTCTGCACTGCTCCTGCTGAATGTCACCCTCCCAGGAAATTCAACCACCACTCAACCTCAACTGTCTCCAGTTTGAAAACACCAAGCACCCTCATTCCCAAGAGCTAAAAACTCCCACCCTGCTTCTCTGAACTGCAAAAACCATCCCTAGTCCTCCAGGACAATCCTATGTCCCAGCAGAATCAGAAAAGCACAAGGGTCCATGGTTATTTCATTGGTCCCAGCTTCGAGAACAGCACTCCATGGGGAAATCCCAGCAATGCAGAGATGGGCATCTCTTCCAGGAGCTGTGTTGATCTCAGGAGTCACATTTTCCACTCCATAGGTGGGCTCCCCAGAGGCTAGTGCTCATCTCCAGAGCTCCATTCTCATCTACAACCACCACCTTGACCTCAGTGGGAAGGGTGTTGGAGGTAGCCAGCCCCTCTTGCACTCTCTCAAGGAATCCAATGGCAAAAATAGATTATTCCAAGCACTCATTCCTGGAGGTTTTTGCAAATCCCTTGAAGTCAACAGTCTATTACTTTTAGGGCTTGGTATGTCTCTCCTCTCCCTCAGGGGTTCTGACCTGCAGAGACATCCATTGCTCCTATTGCCTGGCCCAGCTCCACGTTTCGGACAGCGGTAACAAACCCAGGTCAGGGTGAGGCAGTTATATTCCCAATCCTTCCCTTTGCTCCCTCCTGGCAGATTTAGAAGTTCAGATTTAATCTGAAAGAGGGAAGATGGAGAGGAGCCTCAGCAGCTGCAGTTTCTGTAAATGTCAGGATAAGGAGATCTTAGCAAGCCTTAATACACTATGCAAATCCTCAGAGCATGACCGTGTGCTACCAGGGCTTTTTATTCCCCTCCATGGTAATTGGAGAGACAGGGATTAAAAAGAGGAGTTGCCACAGAACTGGCTGGTCCCTCTGCTTTACCAGCCACGGTTTATAGACAATATTGGGACATACAGGCCACAGGGTCTGTAAAGACGTCCAGGTAGAGATGGGTGTTCTCATAAAGGGCAGTGGCCAAAGACATTTGCCTGCGTAAGGCCAATTAGGAAGTGTCCAAAGAAGAGCTACAAAGGTGGAGGAGGGTCTAGAAGGGGAAGCCGTGACTGGAGTGGCTGAGGTCATTGAGTTTGCTCAGCCTGGAGAAAACTGAGGGGAGATGTCACTGGGACCTGCAGCATTCTCACAAGGGACAGGCACTGATCTCTGCTCTCTGTGACCAGTGACAAAACCTGAGGGAAAGGCTGGAGCTGTGTCAAGGGAGGGTTAGGTTGGATATCAGAGAAAGGTTCCCCCCCAGAGGGTGCTGGGCACAGCCCCAAGGCATTTGGACAACACTGAGGGACAGGCTGGGATTGCTGGGGTGTGTGAGCAGGGCCAAGATCTGGACTTTGAGGGTTCTCGTGAGTCCCTTCCAACTCAGAATATGCCTTGATTCCCTACGTTGGAGTATATTTGGTGAATGTGCAAGGGGATGAGAGATGTGTGCATGCATTTGGCTGAAAGTGAGACTGTGCTCCATGGAGACAGGAGGAGAAGGCACTGCGTGGTGTCCAGGTGTGAAACTCTGTGCTCTTCTCTTTCTACAACTGCATGTTTACATTGCTTTTTCCCTCTACATGCCTTTTTTTTTTTTATGGATGAGGAAAGCTCCATCGCTTTCCTTTCCTGTAATGATGTTGACCTGATTAAAATTTTTATTGGATTTTACAAAATAATTTCATACATACTGTTCCCTGGAGCACTGCAGGGTGGAGGGAGGCAGGGCACAGAGAAAGAGAGAAGAGAGTATATTAAGAATGAGGTGGAAAAGAAAAAAAATTATTTTACACTGAAATGATGTTTCCTGAATGAATAATAGATTAGAAATCTCACTTTTTAAATTTAAATAGTGCTCTTACAAGTGCCCCTGCAACATGCAGGCATGAAAACATCACCACTTGAACATTTTTGACCTGTTTCAGTAAAAAAGCTTTTCCTTCCTCCAGCTCTTAACCTTTTCCCCCACATTCCAGCAGTAAGCAAGCTGTGGTTAAAGGGTCGCCAGAGCCTGGGAGATAGGCAGGACCACAAGGACAGACCCTTCTGGATATCCACAGCCCTTCCATCAACCAGCCCAGAGCATCCCCTCTAGTCTGACTTCTGCTTTGACTTGATGATCTAATGTAACCAAACTATGTGGAGGCACTCCACTGTCCCTCCCCTGTGAGGACAATGGTGTGGGATGGGTCCCAGGGACTCCTAAGAGCTTCTCCTTGATGAAATTACAAACAGGACACACACATCAGGCTCTTGTGCCCAGCCCTGGCCAGTGAATGAGGCTGATGTACCCCAGGGAGCTCCTGGAGCAGGGCAGGCCCTGAGAAGCCTGAGACAAATGAAACGCCAGTGACAAAGGAGGGTTTGAAAGCAGTGCTTGTCTTGCCATTTTAGCGCTGTTTTCCTTCCTTGCCAAGGCAATGCCCTAGTACTAATGTTTCAGGCATAGAATTCCCACTGGGGTTTCACTCTGGTCTCTAGAAAGGAATCGGGTCTTTGCTGTATGAGGAATGTCATGAGGATGATTTAGTTACCCACTTCCATTTGCATATATTTAAATTAGATAGGAACCCCCTGGCCCATGGACTCGCTGTTGCCTTCCAGAGAAAGGCAGGCACTCCTGCCACAGGCAGCTTTGCACCCTAGGTCCCAATACCATTAAAAAAAAATAAAATTGCTTTTCAGGGAGCTCAACATTTGCTTCAGTGTCCTTTCAAGAGTACTCCCACAGGGCTGGCTTGTCTGGAAATTCAGTTTTCCTGGTGGATTCTTATGAAATAAATATTTCAATGCTGCATCAATGGCTCATCAGAACCCCCCAAGCAGCAATAAGTCTCTGAGTTGAAGCTGATGCCAGTTTAGTCTCAGATAACAGCACCAGAGCAAAGTCAAGGTGAGAGCTACAGCATGTTCCTCCGTGGGTACTGCTAGTGGCCAGCAGCTGACACTGCCTGCAAGTCCCTTGCTCTCCAGGTGGTTCTCAAGGTCCCACTGCTGAAGGTATTAAGGTTGTCTGGGTAACTCTTAATATGTGTTTTGGAATGAGTCTGCAGGGCAAGCAGACTTCCCAGCGCCACGTTCTCTAACAATTGCTGTTTGATATTTCTCCACAGGCTCGGGTTTTATCCCCGTGGTGAATGTTCTGACAGGCTCCAGGTCTGACCACCTCTGCAGCCCCTAAATCTTGCCCTCCTGCTACCTGCCTGCCTGGGGCAGGACTGCTGGTTCTACACAGGGTGCAGTGCAAAGAGTCACCTCCCCTCAGAACACAGGCAAAGCTCCTGACCCCCAGCATTACTGTGGATCACACCTGGGATTCCACCTGAGCTCTGCAGTCTGCCCTCAGAGCACCATCCCTTCTGCTCCTTCATCTCCTGCTGCACCACTCTCCCAAGGGCAACCATCCATGGGATTTCAGGATCTGTCACCCAGCACATCTTAATCTCGACTTTACCATTCTCTGCTACTCCATTCCCACCTGAGCACCTCCTGGGCAAGGGCTGGAGGCAGCAGGGGGGCACCTCAGCCTGTGCAGGCTGTCCCAACCCAGAGACCAGCAGAGCAGAGAGCTTGCAGCAGAAAGGGATTTGCAATGTAGTGAATAGGTAACTGATAAATACTACATTGAGAACATTCCAAGCTCTGGATAAAAACGGCTTATGGCATTGAGCTGTCCAAGAAATGGAGGGCATCTGTCACCACTCTTACATTGTCCCACACCCAGCACAAACCCCTCATTCGTTCCCAACTGACTTTTATTTCAAGTTCCAGACAGTGATAAAGAAAAGAAGAATATAAAGCCTCCCCAAGAGAGTGAGCACAGAAATTCACCAACAGCCTGAGCAGGTGAGACATGAAATGGCAGCAGCAGGTCCTGCAAGCAGGCAGAGCCAGCTCCTGCCTCGTGCTGCTGCACAGCTGCCCCAGCCCAGGAGGGAACAAGAAATCAGGGACAATAACTTCTACTCTGTGATGGGCAAAAAGACAAGCCCTCAGGCTCTAATCAAACCTGAGTCTTTCTGGAACTCGGTCATTAATCTTTAGAAAGAAAAGCTCTCTCCAAATACCCACATTTTCCTCTTCCCGATTTGTGAGGAAATCCAAGACAGATGCCATCCCTCTGCTGGGTGACCAGATCATGCAGAACCCACAGCTCTAGAAATCTGCAGGCTCACTTCCAGTCCTCACAGCTTCACCTCCTCCCGTGGGAGCTCCTGGGAAGCCTCCAGGCTTTGAAGCACACATCCACATATCAGCAGCCTCCATCCAGGCTCCCTGGAGTGCCTGCATCACAGCCAAGGGCAGCCACCAGCTCCCAGGCCACTGCCTTGGCTCCCGTCTCATCCCTAAATCACACATGCAGATGGGTTTAAACATATCAATTGATTTCCTAACCTCACATCTCCCTGGGAGCAGGGGCTGGAGCTGTCACAGCCACGTTACGTGGGCAAATAGGAGAGGTATGAATTTAGGAACTGCTCCCAGACCAGTGAGGAGGGACAGGTCAACATCAGCTCCCACCAACCCCAGCTGTCAAAAGACATTTTTATGGGCAGGCATTTGGCAGCCAGTGTGTAAAAGGAGCCTGCAGCCCACACCACAAAACACCATCACCACAAGTAGCATCTCTTGGCCTCCACTGAAGCAGATGTGCATTAACTTGGTCCCTCAGCACAAACAGGAGGCTTGTGTTGTTGCTGCTTCACCCTGGATAACGAGGACTTTAATCTCCAGGTTTCTCAATTTAGCACCTTGCCAGAACTAGGACTCATTTTTAGTATTAAAAAATAATGCATATTTATCAAACCTAGTCAGGCAGAGGGAGGGGAAACAGCTGGCAGCAGCCTCCCTCTCCCCATCTGACATGTGCTTGCCATTTTTCACAATTTCAACAGCTCTCCAGCTCTAGTCCTTATAATTACGATGAAAAAACCCTCACACTCGACCATAGTGCCTCACAGCCAAGACGCCAATGTGTTTCCACATAAAAGCCTTGTTGCACAAAATCTGAAATTTCTCAGTGTCTCTGCTTTATTCCCATCCTCCCTTACATCATTGTATTCACATGGCGTTCAATTATTTACAAGCATACAAAACACTCCAGCCTGGATTCTCAACTAGTATTAATCAGCGAAATGCCAACTAAATCAACAGAGCTACAAAGAATTGTTCTAAAGAAGGATCTGTCCTGCTGTCCCTGAAGACCCCTTCTTCCCTTCACAGCACACACTGGGAAGGAAAGGATAAAACACAGTTTTGGTAGGGTTGTTTTTTTTTTCTTTTTTTCATTCCCTCAGTCACACAAACATATTAATGCCCACACAAAGACCTGCTCCCCACTGCTGACCTACTTCCCATTTATGTGCATGTGACACACTTACCTCCCACGGCAGTCCCAGGTATTCCTGGGAGCAGCCATCCACCCCTTACCCTGCAAGGCAACACCTGGAGCTCTGTGCATGGGGCAGGCCCCTGGGTGTCAGGATAACAGCCCTGACCTAAATGACACAATCTCTCCGATTATTCAGCCAGGCCTGGCACTTCCTTGGATGCAGCATCATCTGCCTCCAGCTTGGTTTTGGGGGGCTTTTTCTCCATCCTTTCAATGGCAACACTTCCAAGGAGGCCCAAAGGGAGGGACAGCTTCCCAAGCAGGCTGGTAAGCACAGAGGGCTCACTGACAGGATGAGCTCCTTCAGTGATGGTTTCATTTCCAGTTTTACAGCCTCCATCACTTTAATTCAATGAGACCAACAGAGCCCCAAGACACACAGCACAAATCAGAGAGGCCAAGACATTGGAACAGGCATAGGATATTTCTTCTAAAGCTGTGAAACAATCTGCAGTGAAATTATAGGTTTTAGGATCCCTATAGAAAACTAAGCCCTCCATAAGACCAGGCCCAGCACAAGCAATCCTTTGGTAAATCTTTTTTTTCAGAACTTTGTGATCACACAAAAATCAGAAACTGACTTCTGAAAGACATTTTGGTATCTGAACCTTCACTTTGAATCAGAAAGTGAAGAGTCCATGAAAACATAATATGAGTGTAAAGAATAGGTCTGGTCCCTCAAGAGCATTTTCACAGACAGACTGCAGAACCACGTGTGAACCCCTGGGGCACTGGGCACCTCATTAGAAGACAGGACATAAATGTACTCCTATTTCCAGCACAGGTTCACGACCTGGGGCTTCTCCATTCAAAACTGGAAGGCCAAGGAAGTGCAGGAGATGCACACCAGGCTGGGTGTCACTGCACTGAGCACAGCTTACTCATCCCTCATGTACCACCACCACAGCAGAGAGATGTCACAAGGCCTTCATCATGACTGGAATCATAATATCCATGATTCACATGGAATACTTTTTATACAAAGCACCAAGATAAAAATAAAATGAAGAGGGAAAAACTTCACAAGAAACTTGTTTCATTCCCTACAAGATGGATAAACCAAGATGAATGTAAACAGCTCAACTTGACCCAAATATTTTTTCGTTGCTGAGTAACCCCGCAAAAAACATTGTTATCTCACCAGCATCTGAGGAGATTAGATAGTAGGGAATTTTAAACAAACTTTCACTGTTGTGCCTTGTTTGAGGAATTTCAGACTGGACACGAACCCTCAGGACTTGTAGCACCCCAACCCCTTCCAGGAGGGAGCACACAGCTGAGAAGGGCAGGAAGCATCTGCTACATCTCCAGCACATGGATATGTGGACATGCTGTTGACACAAAGGTTTACATGAAACATTCGGGCCTCCAGCTTTCCAAGCCCTTCCGAGGGAAGGATGCAGCTGTTCTGCAAAGGCTCCAGGCAGGAAACACAGGCTCAGGCCATGCCTGCAGCAGGAGGTGGGAGCAGTCCCAGCAGATGGCTGTGAGCCATTTTGGGTGGCAGCAGGCACCCGGCGAGGGCTCAGACTTTACAGCCCACACTGGCTGCCATATGTTGTGACAGTGGCTCATCACCACACAGGACCCAATTTACAGCATCCTTTGTGGCTGCAAGCACCACGCTACCTCTCACTGCTCCCCACTAGCACAATCATCCTTCAGCAGCTGGCTATCATATTTACTGGGTTTTTGCATCTTTCTGCAGGTGGAAGGAGATCTGAGAGATCATCTGAGAGATTCAGGTATGACGTTTTAGTCTCATTTGTGCTCTGGAGGTCAGGCCTGCTCACTCCTTCGCTCTCTCCCAGCAGATAAGTGCTATCTCAACAACACACAGATGCTTTTAGAGATCACCTTGGCCGCTGCTAAGCTGTGCAGCACTCCTGCCAAGTGAATCCCAGCAAGCAAAGCTATGCCTGTGACACTGGGAACTCAGAACAGGGCAGGTGGGAGATTACAGCTCTGAAAATGGAAGTCCTTCCAGCAATAGCAGCCTTCCTTGGTGAATTTCTCCTGGAGAGACCCAGGGAAATAAGAGCAGCAAGGAAAGAAAGGCCTGGAGGTGGCAGGATGGAAATCAGGCTTCCATCATGCAGGGCTCAGAGGGAGGAGATGCCAGTGGCACCTGGCAACAATGACACGCCATAAATGAGGGGCAGAGCTAAGGCAGAGCATCACTGTGCTCCTGTCACACAGCAGCAGCACAAACCCCAGGGCTGTGGCATGATGATGCTGCAGCCAGTGACCCCAGAGATGGACAAGGTGGGGTGCCTTCGGCAGCTGAGAGCTGGGCCCGCCACCCTGGGATGGCAAAGCCTCACAGCTCTGTAGGACTCTTTGGGAAACATGGCAGTCTGCTCAAAATGTGTAGCAGCAGCCACATGCAAGTTCATGGAGGGGAGTTTGTGCCCTGTGAGAGCAATGAATGAGGTCAGTTCCCCCCCCGTCACCAGCAGGAGCAGGGCACCCTGAACCACTGCTCTGCAGCTCACCCTGGGTCAGCCCAGCTGCCAAACTAAAGATCCAGGCAATTTGCTCTGTAAGGGTCCTTAAAATATCAACTCAGCACAAGTATTGCAGCTCCCACCAGGGCTCTGAGGGAGGACAGTCATCCACACTTGTGCTAGGCAACTGTGGTTGCATCCCTTGGATTTATGAAGAATCTGGGATATTTTTAACCTTTTGAAAAAAACAACCACTCAGTGTTGGTTATTTTAACTCAGTACAGTCCATGAATTCAGACCAGCGCTACAAGTCCATTTGCTGGTGTCCAAACCATCCTTCTCTCTGTGGATGGCTCTCACCTGTTCTGGCCTTCCTAGATCGTGGCAGTTGCATTTTATGCCTCAGGTGATGCCTCATCTTCTTGACAGACACAGCTAGGGAGCTTTCTGGAGGGAGCAATTACAGAAATTGAACTTGCTTTAAAAAAAAAAGCTGAGATACATGTCAAAGCCTCATTTTTTCTCTCTACTACACCTAGAACCTGCATCAGACCGAAAGGCATCAGTGGGAGCAGACTTTGCTCTTCTCCAGGTGCTGCCTGAGCCTCCACCAGAGGCTGGCAGCTCTCTGGGCTAGCCCAGAGGCTCCAGTTCACCAAGGAGGTCAACACAGACCATTTGTCCTGTTTAGACTGAATCAACCAGTTTCATAAAGAAAGTGGTACTGGTTTCACCAGTGCAGACTGGGGGCCTGGGAGCACCATTTTCAGCCCTGGAAAGCAGAGGCTTCTGTCTGCTCAGAGCCTGCTAAAAAGCTTTGTTTTTCCTGCCCTACCTGGCAGCTACACACACAGCCAGCTCCATAATCCCCAGCAAAGCACATCTCAGCTGCAACTTAATCTGAACTTCAGCTCTCACTGACAGCTCAAGTGAAAATGAAAAGCAACTGATAAAAGAAAACCCACAAAATGCAGCAGGTGGTGAGGGGGCCAGAGGCAGGGAATGCGACTGGAAAGAGCAATACACTGCTAGAGCTGTGGTGGCAAACATTAATTGCTTTTTAAGTATTCCAGTGCTTTCCTTCTCCGGTGGCTGGTAGCTGCAGAATTTCTGCTCATTCTCCGGTGGCTAAGGAGGAGAGGGAAGCCAAGACTGTGTCAGCCACACATCCCCAGGGACCCAGCCCACAAACTGATCCCACAGGGGACAGCAGGAAGCTCCAGTGACCCTGAGGCTGCTGACATTTTTGAGCACCGTTGCAGGGCAAGTCTACCCGGCCACCTCAGCCATCTCTAGGGCAATCTGAACCACTGGTGCTGCCTGTGTGAAGACACAGCTTAAGCTTCTACTCAAGTGCACAATTTGCTTCTGATCAGCGATATGGGTAGGAAAAAGCATAAACAAAGCAAGCACAGCCCAGATGTTTTGCCCCAGATTCAGCTACGTTTCTGAGACTCTAAGGAACAGAGGAATGACCTTCTCCTCTGCCCTGCTGCCCACAAGGCCCTGGACCTAGTCACTTCCAGCACTCAGAGATGGCCCCCCGCTGCCTGCCAGCACTCCTTGTGCTATCAACACCTTCATCACAAAGGTGTTGCACATTTGCGCATCGCTCTGCTGCTTTGTGACCTGAAGGGGCCAGGATTGGTAAAGCACAGCCACCACCAGGTCACACCCATCAGCTGTATCATCTACAAGTGGCCCCTGCCCCTCCCTAAAACAGCCCTGAGCCAGCAACAGGCTTTAGGTTCAGCCCCTCAAGCCTTCAGCAGATCCCCCCCCATGGGAATCTCACCCAGCACCATGCACATGATCCCACAGCAGCCACAGAAGAGTAAGTAAATAACCTGCCTTAGCTAGACTTTCCTCCAAATGGACAGGAATAGGTGCTGCCATTTTTGCTGGCATTGCCAGGAGTCACTTTCTGGCACTGCAATGGCTTTGATGGGAACTCAGACAAAAGGGATGAAGGAAATCATGCCTCATCCTGCCTTTCCATAGCCAAGCCTCTTCATGAGGGAGGGAGAAAAGCAGGAGAAAGGAACTGCTGCTACAGCAGTTCAAACAAGCTCACCTTCTACTTGGTACAGATGGTCAGCACCCCAAAGGGATGTTGTAGGTGGGATGATCTGGGGGATGAACACTGTTGGTGCTCCCAAGCAGACAACCAGGCATGCTGTGAGCAAGAGGGAACTGAATCCCAGACCACTCTTCCAAAGGAAGAAAGAAAACCAAGTCCCCTGAAGCCTGAGGCAGGGCCACATCCATGGCCACTGTGCCATCAACCTACTAGGGTGTGACAAAACACCACCAGGGGAGACAACCACCCACCCCATCAGCACAGGGGTGCTGAGGAGCAAAAAACCACCTGGGGTACAGGAGAGACACTTCAAGAGCTGTGGCCAACAACACAACATAGCACTGCAGAGAGGAAGCTCTTGTAGTTTCACACACACTGCCCTGTTTCCTCAAAGACCCAATTCCAAGCCCTCCAAAAATCAATGCAATAACAAGGAGATGAGTTGCAGCCAATATGGATTTGTCAAGAGCAAATCACATTACTCCCATCTATCTCCCTCCTCCAAGAGCCTAACAGGCTTTGGGCACAGCACTCCCTGTCAGACACCTCCACTCCAGTAAGGCTTCTGGCAGTGCCCAGGCTGCCACTCCCATCAGCCAGGGGAATGAGGTCTTAAGAGAAACAGTGACAGGGCAGGCACAAAACTGCTCAGAGAGCCATGTGTAAAGAGCAGATATCAGCACTCTCCTCTGCTACAAAGGCAGAGCATATCGACAAACAGGATTTTGTAGGAACCTGTCACACACCTGTCTTCTTCAGAGCTTTTGCTACTGAGCTGGATGAAGGAGCAAAAAGGAAATTCATTAAATTCACAGGTAGCATGGAGGTGGGAAGAACTGCAGGTTCTTTTAGAAGACAGGATTAGAAAATGTTGGTATCTCAAGAAATCATCCTCCTTTTTCCAGGGCAGATACAAGGGCCAGGTTTTTCTCTCCAGCAGGAATAATCAGCTGCTCAAGAACAAGTGTCCAAATAGAAAGAACAAGTTTTCAGGGTCTTGCTTCACTACTCTTGCATATCAAGGGTTACTGCTGCTGTAAGGAACTGAGGCCTCTTGCTCTTAACCCTATGACAGTACCAAGAAGGGTTCAAGGCATGTTGCATTAGGCAGGCATCAGGGATCCCTCCCCTAGCAGCTTGCAAACAGAATCAGTATCAAGCTCAAAGGCCCAGAACAGGATCAGAAAACATGCATTCCCGCTCCCTTCTGCTCTTTATCTCGTGCATCACTGTCACCTCATTGCAACTGGCACACCGAGTGCCTCTGGTGAGAGCAGCTTTCAGCAGGGCAGGCGCGGCTGTGCCAGCAGCACATCGTGCTAATCATGACAGCCAAGCCCAGGCTGCATCTGACCGCTGTGTGTGCCACACATGTTTCATGGAGTTGTCCCAACCACCTGCTCAAGCCCTCCCCAAACCAGCTGCATCCAGTTCTGCTGGCGAGTGTCCCTCTCTTTCTTGGGACAGTTCACACCATTTTAACCCACAGAGTCTGCAAGTCAAGAACTTCCCATCTCCAGCTGTGGCTGCCACTGGAAGCAAGCAAAGCACAACTGCCCCACAAGAATAATGAGCCAGTATTTCCAGATGTGGTCTTTTTATGGAAAACCATTGCCAAGCCCCTGCAATGAGCTACATTTTTAGCCTGAAGGGAAGAGACACTTGCAGCCATTCTCCACATGATCCTTGGGCTTTCCCTTTGGCTGCACATTTGGTTTATCTCAGTGTGAGCTGGTGGGGAAGTGGACCTTGCAGCCCTGGGAACTCTGATGTTCCAGGTAACTTCATTCACTGCCAGAATAAGAAAGCAAAGTTTCCAAATAACGACATTTCTTTTCCTTTGGCAGCAATTGCAGGAAAGACTGCAGAGTAGCAGGGGATTGATTTGGCTCCTGTGGAGGTGACTAATGGGAACATGATCCCACAGCTATGGCAGAGGACTCGATGGCATTGTCCCCCACAGCTGCCTTGGCACAGGGACAATTCCCCCACATGTAATGGGGGAATCCTTGTACCATGCTCCCCACACGTGCATCACCCAGGGACACATTCTGCCACGCACTCCAAGAACACAGAATGGGAAGCAAACATTTGAAATGAAAGCAGGAGAATGAGGTCAGGGAAGGCACTGCAGGTTCAGAAGTACCCAGTCAGCTGGCAAAACCCTCTCCACTGGAGCATCACCCAGACCACAGGCTTTTAGCACCCTGTGGAGCATGACGGAATGCAGTCTTATCCCTCCAAAATGAAGTCTGAAATAAAGCATGGCAGCAGAAATTATAGTGAGACTCAGGGTCAGCCCAGGGTAGGTGTTTTCCTGATGAGGGTCAAGACAACCCATGCATCAGGAACTTGACCAAATGTAAAGAAAGGCCCAAAGAAGAGACCAAGTGGACAAAGTGGCTTATATTTATTACCCACCACAAAAGACAGCAACAAGATCAAGCTGTAAAAGCAAGGCATTAGCAGCCATATGACCAGCACCAATCTGAGAGGATTTGCCATCTCTCCCACCAGTACTCACTGTGGTTTCTCTCCTGAAGGATGGGCTATGCATGTACACATCTGTACACTCTCCTTCAGACTGAAGGCTCACAGCACTGACAACCTTGGCACAGGCCTGTGAGGCACCACACCCCACTCTTGCATTTTATCCTTCAGAAGATACTGGGCATCATTAGCATTGCCAAAAAGCCTGTGAAGCTTAAAGCAGGATTGTCATCGCTTCTGTCATTCTCACAGATGCCAACACCACAAGGGCGCCTGAAAATTTACACAAGATCATCTGGGAACTGGATGGAAGGTACAGGCTATGTAAATTCACCTCAAAAATGCCCCTGAGCACTGGAAGGCAGGGTTAGTGTGCCACTGGCACAGTCAGTTCAGTTCTTGGCTTCCTCACATCTCTCACCACCATTAAGCTCCATGTCAGAGCACCTGTGATCCACACTATTAACACCAGCCAGTCAGCTCATTCCCGCCCGAGAACAGCGGTGCAGCCACAGCTATTCGTGCCTTTTGCCACCTCTCAGCAAGACCACAGCAATCTGACAGCCATGTGGCGTGTAAGGAGCTCTGAAATCTGAAATATGCTCTGCACCTTGAGTGCTCTGTAATCCCATTTCCACACCAGGCTGGTCAGCTGCTTCCCAGGTCCTGATCCAGAGATCCAGGAGAAACCCGACCCAAGGCCTTGGCCCTCATGTCCCTGTGGCCTCAGCAGCAGAGCCACGGCTGCTTCCCAGGATGGAGTCAGCATGGAACACCACAGAGTGCCACAGGACCCCGAGGGCTGATCCCATCCATATGCAGCAGAACCTCCTCAGCCTCTGCTGAGCTGCTGCTGCCCGGGGAGCACAGGTTATCAGACGTTTCCTCCTGCAAACCACTGGGTTTCTTTGTGCTCCCTGGTGTGACAGAAATGCACCATGACACGGATTTAAAGGAAATATCCTAGAACACGACTTTCCACTGCAGGCACTTAACCCCTGGGATGACACTGAAATATCCAGACCCTGACAGATGCAGACACGTTCACTGTCATGCACAACTGAAATATCTCAGACATCCTCAGAGCACAGGAAGCTCTGTCTGCAGCCCACACTAATAGTGAAGAGCTTATAAATCCTCAGTCAGCCTGTTCAGCCCTATCAAATTAGCATGGGAGTTGTTGGGTTCCTTTGGAACAGGACTGGCACAGGACAGGTATTAGAGACATGGAAGGGAGAGGTGGGCTCTGCAGTGCAGGCAATGACTATCATGGCATGAAGTGACAGAAAGATATCGTGTCTGTGCCTCTGCTGAGCTCAACAATTCCCCTATGGCTTCACTCCCTCATCTGTAAAGACAAGGAAAACTTGGCTCACCTATCAAATTCCTATTTGCATCAGCTAAAAAGAATAAAGGTCTGGTCCCATGAGGTTCTGAGTCACTCTGCTGAAGGTGCCTTATCCTATTACGACAAGTTAATGGGAGCTGTGGTACAAAGCAATCCACCTTGTTTGGATGTGTTGGAACAGATGACTTATGAAGAAAGGCAGCCTCAATACCTTACCCTGCACACTCCCAAACACTGCTATAGACCTTTTCTTTACCTGCCTCTGACAATTTCCACCATGAGCTGTACCGCTTTATTATCACCTCTCTAAGGCTCCTCCACATGCTCCAAGCTCATCCCAGACTACCTAAACACCAGCCAGGACAGGCAGAGAGCCATTAGCACTGCAGTGCTGTTATTGCTGCTGCCTGGCCTGGAATTAATGCTGCTCAGCCACAGCGCAGTGAAAATATTGACTTTCCAGCTAATCAAACCAAATTCCATGAAAGCTACAACTTCAAACTTCAAAAAAATCCATCAATGATTCATAAATATTTGAAAGTGCCAGATTGATTGCATCTGGATTACCGCAGCAGAGGGAGCTGAGGTCTGGCTGAGGAGGAGATGGACAAAGCAGCTGCTCAGGCCTTGATGTCATGGATCACCCTGAGCTCCCAGGACTGCATGGACCTCCCCAGCCTCAGCCAGAGGAGGAGCACTATATCCCAGCACTGTGTTATCTTGTGCTGGTGCAGCCCCACTTGATCCAGAGCCTGCAGGCAAGGATGGACCAATCCACCTGTTGGCACCATGATTAGAAGCCTAATAACCTTGTTTAATTTCTGACTGGAATAAAAAAGTAAAATATATATAGCTATTCGAACTTCCTCCACTCATTGCTGCCCACTAACGAGGTTGTTGGCATTCCCAGAACATGCCAACCCTTCAGCTGGTCTCCAGGGAAGCAAGGGGATTTGTTAGCCTGGCCTTCTCTCCACCCAACCCAGCCCTTCCACCTTCATGCCATTCAGCCAGCCAAGGAGGGGTGTTTTATCTTCCCAACAACTTTTCCAAGGGGTACAAATTCCAGGAAATTATGCAAGATGCAACAAGTCAAAACTATCTGTTTTTACTTCACCCCACAGAAAAGCTCCAACCTTTCCCACATAAAAGAAAATTAACCTGCTGTCCCATTCAAACTTGGATGGGGGAAGCTTTATGGAAAGAAACACCATAAATAGCTTTGGTTGCACTGCAGACAGTCTTTCCTGCACAGAAGTTGGTTTGCAAAGCCACTGCAAGCTTTGTCCTCCAAGCCTCTGGAGCTACATTTGTACACAAAAGAAGCCAGCACAAAGTCCTTGCCTGTGAAACCATATATCCAGCTCTTGAAAGCAAGAGGGGAAACAGAGGCCTACAAATCTTACTCTGAAACACAAAACTCTCCTTCATTAGCAACTGATGTGAGAGAGAGTCCTTCAGGGCAGGGCAGACAGGCAAGGAAAGAGGTCCAAGGCAGCTTCAGGGCACCACGTTCAGCCACATCTCCTGCGACCGCCTCATTCCTCAATGACTGCCCTGGCAGGAAGCACAAATGCTGACTGAAGTGCTGCTGTGATTTCAGCAGAGCCTCCCCTCCATAATCCTCTCTGTAATCCTGTAAAACTAACAGGGTACAGCTTCCCACTGCAGCCTCTCCCTTGGCAGGAGCACTCAGAGCTCCGAGGGTCTGCGGAGAGGGCTGGGCGAGCACAGCCCCTGCACCTGCACCAGCCTGGTCTTTGTACAAGACCAGCAGTAACGCCCAGAGGCTGGCAGTGCTCTGTCTGACACTCAGGAGACCCAGCCTGCCCAGGAGCACTGCATCTACCCCCACGTGGGAAGGCATGAGCATGAAAACCTCATTTCACCGAGTAGGTACCTCACATCCATGGTGTGCAGAGTGCAGTGCAGACATGCTGATGGCAAGGGCTGTCCCCCAGCAGGAGGGAGAAATCTGCCCCTCGTCCTTTGTGAAGATCAAGCTCCCAGAGCCTGCCAGCTGCTTCACCACAGACCCTGACAAGAAGGAAATCATTTCACTGCCAGCCTTCTCCAATTTTCAATCCCGACCAAGCTCAAGATCTGGGCAAAGGGCCTCTTCCCTCCCTGGCATTAAACCACTGGCCAGGAAACCTCAGTATCAAAACACTGCTTGCACTGGTTGCTTGCTGGCTGGGGCTAAACCACAACACTTTGAAATGAGGCAATTAACCCACCCATTTCTTTCTCACCACCAAAAATAAACAGAGGCCCTAAGACAGTGGCTCTAAACACAAGATTAGAAAGCATTCTTTGCCCATAAGCTTCCTGGAGCAAGCCTTCCTGTCTTCATTCCAGATAAAGATACCTTTAACACAACTCACTCTACAGCATTGTTGGTTCCTCCCCAAACATCTAAGAATAGTCTCATGTATTTAAAGATTTTTCCCTAATCAGGAAAGAAACAGAATAATCACTTGAAGTAGTTTAGTGAACTAGTTAAGAATCAGAAAAACTTTATTTGGCAGCCATGGCACATACATTGGTCTGACCCTCAGTGTTCACGTAGGGAGTTTGAGGGCAGGGCTGAACCTTGGTTCTGTGCCACGGCAGTGCTGGAGATTGGGGTTCCCATACCACAAATGAGCATCACAACTGCCACAACAGCAAAGCAGCAAACATACCCATACTGCCCTGACTGGGTTTTCTGCCACAGCTGCCTTGGCCTGTGCCATTGCCTTGTAAGAGACTGCATGAAGAGGAAGAGGAGAAGAGATCTCTGATAGTCCCCCACAACCAACAGGTCCAGCTGCTTCTCCAGCCCTGCTGCTGCACACACACATCATTTCTTGCCACCCCCCACATACTTGCTCCCCAGGGTGAAATTGTTTCTTACAAAAATCAGAGAATCTCCTGTTTAAGAATCAGACTCCAGTTTAAGTAAAAGCTATTTAAAAAGAAACCTGTCCTCGTGAGTTTGCTCATGGAAATCAATGGCACGCTAGCAGATATACCAAATATCCCCCAAAGTGCATGTGTCAGTGCATTTCTTCCTTCAGAGATCATTAATGGCTCATGACCAAGGTCAGGAGTCAAGTCTAAGACTTTGCTGCTGATACAGAGGAAAGCATCTTCGCGGTGACACAGGGCACAACCTGCCCAGCTAATAGACTCACAGGAACTCGACTCCCAGACCTCATCCATCCCCTAATTTATAAATAATAAATTGCCATTTTAAAGCTGTCTAGGAAGAGTATCCTAAGCTTTTGCCACCCCTCGGAGAGTGCAAACACAGTGACAAGACAAGAAACACACAGTAGATTAAAACAGCTGTAACTAAAATCAGTTTCGAAGCCAGAATAAAAGCCGAGCACACCACCAAAATCTTCTGCACAAAGAAAGGTTTTTAGCAGAGAAGGCCTAAAATGGGCAGGCCTGGGACCAGCCCCCCCAGCCTCCACAAGGGAGAGCACTCAGAGAGACAAAGCACGGGCACCATTGCTCTTGTCCCCACTCCGCAACCTCTGTCTCCTCCGAGGCTCCGGAGCAGATGGCAGGCTGCGAGCAAGGGAAGGAGGGCCTGGTGAAATGCTGCATGTAAATAAGACAGCCGAACACTTTTGCTGTGCCTCGGCAGCAGCCGAGCAGGGCTATTAAGAGGCTGCTGCAGGCGAGCGGCTCGGCAGCAGTAATGAGCCGGCCACGAGTGACTGATTCCGTGTCAAGGCCGGGCGGTATCGATCAGATGCGCGGCTGCAGCCCCGCCACCCCGGCACAGACGCCGGCTGATGGATCGCCTGCACGGCCACGGCACCGGGGGACAGCGAGGGAGCGTCCCAAGAGGAGCCAGGACAGCGCCGGGACTCCGGCCTGGAGCCATCCCGAGCGCTCAGCTTCTGACTGCTTTCGGAAGCAAATGAAGATGTTCCTTTTGCTGCTGTCCTGATAGCCTCAGGAGTATCTTTTCACCACAAATTCATATTTGGGTCTGGAAGCAGGAACAGGGATAGCTTTGCTTCCTTGGAGAGATGTATGACTTGCAGCACAGCAGCCACAGTCCTGTTGGAGACTCCTCCCCATGGACAGGGAAGGGAAGGTGAAGAGGCGGATGAATGCTGCCAGGCTTTGACTCAGGACACACCGAGTCCCTGCAGCTTAGACTGTCCCATCACTGCCCCAGCCAAGAAACAGTTGTTTTTTCAGGAGCCTCACCTTGTTTCCCAGGCATTCAGAGTATCTGGTACTTTGTTTTTTCCCTTTATACCTGAGGATTTTTTCCACCTTAAAATTACATCAGGCAAGGAACCTGTGTATCTCCTGGGTTTAGCTCACTGTTCCAAGAGAAGGGAACAGCTCTGCACCTCTCATGCTCTGATGCAGCTCCTCAGTGCATGTCTGGTACCCAAAGCAGGATCAGTTGGTCCCTCCACACACACACAGGGCCAAGCCTTCTGCACAGCCACATCAGCACAGCCCTGCCCAGGGTGAGAGAGGCAGGAACAACATCCGCTTGGATTGCATTATCACAGCAAGGCCATGATGGATCTGAGCTGCAAAGGGCAGCCTAACAGCATGCGGAGACTCTCCCTTGGAAGAGAGGAGTATTCCCACTCCTGCTGCCAGCTAGTGCACCACATCTCAGCTCAGCTTGCAGGGCCCGGGGGGTTTGAGATGAAGGGTGTGCCCAGGATCAGTCATTAGACCAGTCACCAGCAGTCATGGATTTCTCTGGGTTTACACTCTTCCACCTCTCCCTTATACAGCCTAAAAAAGACTAGCAATAGTCACAGCTCCAATGCTCTATTTAAAGGCTGCCTTGAGGACTAGAAGTTAATTATAAAACCAACTGACCTAAGCTCTCTGCCATCGTACCTCAGGAGGAGTCTGGAAGGGTGGGGTTACTGCTAATGCTTGTCTAGAGAGTGTGTGTTTTACCTCCCAGCTCTTATTTCTCATTATTAATGTCAAGGTTTTTTACAAAATTTGTCTTGGTCAATTAACTCAGACGGGGATGCTTGTAACATTCCAAATAAAGCCAACCACATCCTGTGCTCAGAAAGATGAGTGAGCATGGCTCAGGAAACAAGGGAATGACAAGGGCAAGGCATGACTCACACCCACCCCACTCTCACATCCTGAAAAACAACCCACCCCACCAGCCTGGCAAGGACACAGACACCAACAGCCTCCTGCTTTCCCCACAAGAGTTCTCTCTGCTGTCCTGCACACCAAGGCTAACAGCGGCACAGAAGATAAAAAGCCTGTTTTGAAGTACATTCACCCAGTGGATCTATCACAACAAATGCATCACAAAGTTGCAATGACACAGTTGCAGACTTAAAATAGAAAGAGGGATTCCTTTTCATAGGAAGGAGTTACTTGTGCATCAGGATACCTCTTGGTTTGACTGTTATCACATTCAAGTACAGTGCATTGAAATTTAAGGTACAGTGGGACCAACCAGGGCCATGAGGGGCCACCCAGCATCTCTGCTGCCAGGTGAGAATCACACTGGGGAAGCTGAGGCCAATTCCCTTGGCTTTCAGTAGTTACACTCTGCAGTGGGGCACTTCCCATGTTTTTTTTGGTTTTTTTTCCTTGCCTGGATGACCACTGCTGTGGAATTGGAAGGCAGTGGCTGGTTGGCACAGAAGAGGGATGCAGGCAGAGCTATATTAATCCTTGACTGCTGAATTGGTATGCTTCCCTTCCCAAAAACACCTCAGGCTGTTCCCAACCGAAAAACATTTGTCTATCAAAGCATCCAAGTATTTCCCCAAACTATGTCATATCCAAGAGAAAGGAGCAGTTCCAGGGAAACCTGGACAAAAAAGTAATTTAGAACTTTTCATAGATCTGAAACAAAGTGTTTTGACTATCCGAAATTCATCTCTTGGCTGAAAAAACCTTTTACCAAACTCCTCTTGAATTTAGGGTCCTCACAGAAGCTGTACTTTCACATAAATAGAAGTCATTGTACAAATAGCGAGGAAGGATTTTTGAAAGCCGTCGTCATCTGAACTCACCACTTTTTCTGAGGAACACATTCACAAGTATATTTTTTGCTACAGGAATTATAGCACATGTCATTTCCAACCAGAACATGCACTACCCATCTCAAATCTGAGATATGGTCAGAGCAGGCACAAAACCGTGGGTGCCTGCAGCGAGAATTGCCTCCAGCTCCCCCCAGGCCTTCCTCATCAAGTCAACTGCTAATGAAGAGCTGGTAAGCGCCCAGCTCAGGGGAGCAGCCCCCACAGGCCGTGTGGGCAGGGCAGACTGTGCCTCAGACTGTCACCCGGCCTGACAGGCACAATGGGGCAGGACAGGGAACACTCCAGCAAGCACCAAAACCTGCGAGGGACAAACCTCACGTGGAGAAAAGCTATCTGCTGGTGACCATGATGAGAGCACAGGTAGAGGGCTGGTTTAGGTGAGTATTCACACTGCCCCCACAATTTCATATTCCAATCAGTGGAAATAAGGACTGCTCTACACATTTGGTTTTTAGGACAGATATATCGCCTAAAAGGTCTCAGCAGAACTGAGCTCTTGCCAGCCACAGGCTACAAATCCCAGGGCGCGGGTCCAGACCACACCATCTTTGGCCATGCAAAACCCACTGAAATTCCTCCCACAATCTCCCTGTCCAATCCCAGCCCCTCCAGAAGCTCATTCCTGTCCTCACGGGCAGCTGTGCAGCTGCTGGTGCAGCTACCTGCTTTCAGTGGAACCAAGGGAATCATTTAGGACCTTCTGGAGCCGCCTTCACAACAAACCCCCACAGGCACACATCCCTGCTCAAACACTTCCCCACGTGCTCCCTGGCTCAGGATTACCAACCCCAGCAGTATTCCAGCTTTGCACTGCTCACGCCTGCACAGACCTGTGCTGACTTCTGGGGTGTCTCTGACATAACACACCTCAGCCAGCCCCTTGCAAGGCCACCTCTGTGACATCCATCCCAAAAGCAGCCCTGCTCACAACTGAACTGCAAACCATGTCAGTTCCATTATCTGCACCAGAACACATGAAAAACTGTAGCTAACAACATAAATAAATGCCAGTCTCCAACTCAGGAGTGCAGAAAGATAATGGCTTTGATTTGCAGTACAAACTAGAACTTGAAGGAAAGCAAGACCGACGTCTACTAATTAGAATCATAGAATCCCAGACTGGTTGGGTTGGAAGAGACCTTCAAGATCCTATCATTCCACACGTCCTACCACACAGAGGGACACCTTCCTCAGGTTGCTCCAAGCCCCATCTCACCCAGCCTTAAAGACTTCCAGGGATGGGTCAGCCACAGCTTCCCTGGGGAGCCTGTGCAATGGCCTCACCAAAATTCTCTCCCTTTTAGTTCATTCAGCAGGGACGTGTGAATTACACAGAGCGGAACAGGCGCTGTAGCTGCTGCACAGCTGTTTCAGGTAAGACAAGAAGCAGCTGAAACAGGTTACTGTGCTCATCCAGCAGCCCAAGAAAAGAATTTTCAGGATAACCTTTCATTAGTGAATCCTACTTTGGGCTGCACAGCCCACCTGTGCTGGATGGCAGCAGCCAGCTCCCCACATCCTTCCTCATGTAACTGCGGGCACAGCATCACATCCTGCAGGTCCCCGGAGCACTTCCAAGGGAGAGCACAGCCCACCTGACCCAGCACACAGGCACTGCCTGTGTCCTTCTGCCTGCTGATGCCCAATGCTGAGATCAGAGGTGGGATCAATACCCGACTCCTGCTAAAGCCAGTGTTGAGGGCAACGATTTGACACTGACTACAAACAGAAGTAAAACTGACCTCATTGATTGTCATTTTCAAGCAAAGGCAGTGAGTAAGGAGCAGACTAGCAGTGCCAAGAGCAGAAGACTAATTGGTGGGAACTTTCTATTTTTAATTATTTCACATTTAATATCCATGCTCCTGATCCTACAGAGATTTAAGATTTCTTTGGGCCTACACACTTGCATAAGGTTGTATGTGCATTTAAGAGACTGTAGGATTATAGGCCCAACTTTTTACTAAGTACTAGGTAAGCAAATTTGCTTAATAGGAATTTTAATTAGCCATTACCCCTTTAAAAATGTATTTGTTCTCTGCTAAATAGAAATAAATTAGCCTAACAGCAACCATTTATATTTCTTTGGCATCTTGGAAGCATCTCAATACATATTTACCAACCACAGCAGCCCAATGAAACTAAATCAACTGCCACACGTACATCTCACAGGGCTCGGTTTGAAGATGGGGTCCTTACAGTAGAAAGCTTGAATTTTTCACTAACTCACTGAAAAAACATATTTATAATTTCAAGTAGGAGGGAAGACGCACAGGAGCTCTGCAAGAAAAGTTTAATCTGGTGAAAGGAAGAATTTCTTTCAGCAGATTCTGTACCCTGCCACCTACCCACCCTCCCTGCCACCACACATCAGGAAATCCACACAGAGCAAGCCCAGCCCTTCCAAGGAGCTGACACAGCCTCCTGCACACCTGGGCTTTGGCACACAGGGACCAGTGCCTGCCCCTGCACCACACCTGGGGTGGGCACTTCTCCCAGTGCAGAGATGCAGCAGACCCAGCCCAGGCACAAGAGCCCAGGCCCACCTGCAGCCTTGGTGCTGGTTTCAACAGACCAGGACCAGTCTTGGAGAATTCTGTGTTTCACAAGTACTACAAAGCTTTTGTGGGGGGAGCTTGCCTGTTCTTGAGCTCCCTCCCCAAATGCAGAAGGGTATTATCCCCTGAGAAGAGGCTGGAGAGGTGACAGACACTAACCAGACAGCCATCTCCAAACTGGAGCCCTAAAATATCTGTATTTTGGCCTCCCTCCTCCCCACCATAATCAGCAGCATGTATCACAACCCATTTCACTCCCGACACCATGCCTGAAGCAACACCACTGTGAAGGCAGGGAAGGGAAAGAACAGCAATGCCTGAAGAGGAATTGATCCAGGGTGGCACAGGAAAAACCACGCTACCTCTCCCCAAGGCAGCCGTGCTGTCGTCCCCTCTCCCCACCAAACCGAGCAGCTCACTTGGGTACAGCTGGATAGTAATGAAGGACTGGGTGGAAATAGATTTTTTGTTCTGCCTGGCCATGGACTGCTGGAGCCAGGGTCATTAGCTATGCACGGCAAGCAGGCAGCACTCCCTCATTAGCAGGCCACTCGTCTGCTCCAGCCACCTTCATTATTGGTTCAAAGGAGTGTGCCCAGCCATTACTGCCCTCTCCAGAAATTCAGCCTAATTGGCTTAGGGAACATACAGGTTAAGAGCATGAACAGCTCTGCAGCTAGCACAGTTTTGCCAAGTCATGATTTTATGAGTTCAGGGAATTGCATATCCTCAGGTCCTGGAGTCTTCGGCACTGCACTTAACCTCACTTCTGCATCAACTGAAGGGGACAGGAAGCTTCTAGTCCTCATGGCTACAGGGGGAAAGAGTGGCCCTTGAAGGACTGCAAGCCTGAGAGAACAAGTTTACAAGTTTTTTTCTCTTTATTCTTTGAATTTGTAGGCCATTTCCCAGGGAAGAACTGGTAATGTAACTTCCACAAAAGTAGAAAACCAGGAACGTTTGCTCTCAGCTGAGGAAGCAGCCAGCCCCAGAGCCCACTGCCCTGGTAGAGCCAGCACAGGCAGAGGCTGTTTCCCTGTTTCCCAAGGCCAGGGAACCTCTGCGCCCAGCACCTACAGCCCACACCCACCAACCCAGCCCTACCTACAGAGCTGGAGTCGCTCCATCCATCATCACAATCCAACTCGAGAGAGAGGGGAGGAACAAGGACTAGGGGAGCCCATTCTCCAGCCACAACCACCACCAAAACACACCCAGCAAAGCCTACCTTCAGCTCCTGAGCCATTCCTGTTCAAGTGATCAAACATCCATACTTCTCCTGAGGCTTTTGTAGAGGTTTCTCTCCTCTAAAGCCAAAGCAACACATCTGAACTACTCCTCCTTGCTTGCACACCTCTCCCCAGCACCCAGACTATCTGGGTCCGACCAACACCTCTGGACAACACGGTCTGTTATCTCGTTATGAGTTCCAGGTGCTGCAATGCTCACCTGCTGAGCGTCCCTGTTGGTGTCACCTGTTTGCAGGTACCAGGGATGAGCCAGGGGCATTACTGGTGGGCTACCCACACCCCGGCCTTGCTTCCACCTGAAACTTGGGCCCTAACACAACTCAGCTGCTGGCTCCATTACAAGCCTCTTGAAAACCTGACTGGATTTTAACCTTCCAGCCCAGTTTCCTGGGGCCTGTACACTAGGCGGTGTTCGTTAGGGGTTTAGGATTTTCCCTTGTGTTTCTTTCTCTCGTGGAATTTTGTCCCATTTGCTGCAAAGAGACAATAACGANTACAGAACCGTGTGTGTGCTGTGGGACAGACACGGCCCTACAGAGCCGTGTGTGTGCTGTGGGACAGACACGGCCCTACAGAACTGGCATCCCTTTCCCCGTAGCTTTGCTTGAAAACCCCCTCATTTCCAAGTTATAATAATTCGGAGGGAAGGGGGTGATATTCTCCATTCCAAGGGAGGTTCCCAGCTGTCTTTCAAACCAAGACAGTGTTGGGGGTCTGTTCGAACCTCCTGAAGTCCAGGCTGGGCTGATCTGCCGAGAACTCAAGCAGACTGAAATGGATGGGAGAACTAGCACTGTTAAGCTCATCTTGCAGCCTATTTCTTTCTTGCATCATTCTGATAAAGTTCCCCATAAACTGCTAGAAGAAATTTAATATTTTACATTGACATATGACACAGAGGCATGTGTTTAGGATTTTTTGATAGTAATGGTCACAAACGCTTCCCTTTGCTTCTTGCAATAGCTAATGTCTCATTCTCTAGATGGCTGGGGCCTTGTCCATCTTTCTAGAGCAGATCAGAAATTTTTCATCAACAATTGCTAACTGTCAAAATAAAATAATCAATTGTATTCATGTAAATCAACACATCTCAGAAAATATTAATATCACGCAGTCTTTTCAATAGCTTTTACATTTAAAAAAAATGAAACAAAGCATTTTGAGAAGTCAAAGATGCCTTGTTCAAAATTTTTCCAAACAAAATCATTTGGTTTGTATCTTAAAAATACTGGCAAGCTGCAAAGGCTGAAATAGAAATGAAATGTTTAATTTTAGAAGAACATATGTTTCATCAGAATTTTTAACATTCATTTCGGAGTCAAGAGAAAAACCGATGCCACAGACTTTCCTGTCAAAAGGAAAACTCACTTCTTTGCTAGTCCTAATATTTATCACTTGTGCTCATTGTTAACAAAATGCAGAAATACTTTTCACTAGCGGTGTGAATGAGAGGAGCTGTGTTACAGAGCTGCCACACTCCAGCCCAGAGGCGGCTGCACTTCAGCCCTCCGTGAATCCCTCACTGCACGGCAGAGGCTGTGCCTCTGGAGGTGACAGCAGCCCCCTGTCACCACTGGCCAGAGCAGCAGCCATAGATCAGCACTGCTGTCACACTGCTGTCAGTGCCTGGCCCTTGGCAGGCAAAGCGATGGATCCACTGGGCCTGAATTCATTGAATCCCAATCCTACAGGCATCCTCCAGAGATGGGAGCTGGACACAGCAATCCATGTCTCGGGCACAGGAGTGCTGCTTTTGTTTCAAAGCGCCTCTTTCCCAGAATATGTTTTAAAGTGATTAGCAGTTGGCAGGTAAACAAGGGACTGACAGCTTGGTTAGCATTGTAATTCAAATCTGGGGTCAGCACATCTCTGCTCTCCCACACAGACTCACACAGACCAGGGAAAGGGGACAGAAGGCCTGGATGGTGTGAAGCTGCTCTGCAGTGACAGGGCAAGGAGTAAGCAGCAGGAGCATATTGTCCCCATCTCCCCTCCAAAATACAGTCCCTGGAATGAGCTGGCAAAACCAGCTCTGGCTGCTGTGCACCACAAGGCTCTTCAGCCTGGAAAAGCACTGATGGGTGGTCAGTCCCTGCCTCCAGGAGCAGGAGGCACCCACCAACCTCCCACACCAGGGGATGGAGAAGGGGATGCCCCTGCCAGAGGAGACAACAAAATCTGTGCCTGATTCTGTACAAGCAGCTCCAGCTTCCTCACCAGAGAAGAGGTAACGAGTTTGCTGTTCATGTCCCAGTGAGCACCAGAGTTAAAGGGCTTTTTGGAAAAAGCATGTTGAAAGGGGAATACTTAAAATGAAGCACGGATAAGAAATTCATCCCCATCTCTATCATGATCTTGTTGATGATGAAAATGCTAAGTTAATAGAATCATGGAATGGTTTGGGTTGGAGAGGACCTTAAAGATCATCCCATTCCACCCTCCTGCCATGGGCAAGGACATTTTCCACTAGACCACGTTGCTCCAAGCTCACTTCAACTTGACCTTGAAGTTGTTCTAGGATAGAGGGGTGGGTTAGTGTGCAATCCCCACCCTCTCTTTCAAGGGCTCCTGCCTCGAAGAAGTGTGTTTGAGGTGTGGGCCCTGCAGAAAGGGGCTGCTCTTTCCAGAAAAAAGAGGTGTGTACAGTCACCTAACAGTCTAACTTGTCACCTCAGAGTCTAACTAGCCACCTAATACAGACACCTAATAGTCAGGTGGAGAATTGACACAATCACAGTTGACTCGCAAGAGCTTTGCATGTACACTACTTTCCTCATACCCCAACAGTCTGCAGGGCAGGAAGGGACTGACAGTGTTTGTCTCCTGTGATATTTGCAATTTTCCCTTTTCCTACCATCTCAGAGAAGAGTCATGTTCCAAGCCTTATACAACCATCCCCAAGCAGTGCCCACTGAGACCTGAGCATTTCTGTCTCTTTTGATTGTGCCTGTATCCCTCAGAAAGACAAAATGCCCCCAGCAGGAAGTGGGCTCTGCAGCAGAGGCAGGAGCTTTGCTCCCAGCAGCTTGTGGCAGACACCAGCCCCTGAAATTCCGAGCCTGTCTGCAGGCACAGGCACTGACATGCCTTAGAGCAGTGGGGGTCCCTCGAACACCCATGCATTAGCCTGCTCTCAGGGGACAAACAGCTCCTGAGTCACTGCACAGCCTTCAGACATGGGGTTTGTGCACTGGGTTATAAAAAGATTGGGAAAGAAGCCTTGAAAACATTAGGTTTTTTCATCTTTTAGTGAGGTGGCATGGGAAAGGGTGGGAATCATGTGTCTCTGTGGTGGAGCAATTCATGAGGCCCACAAGCTTCCCTGAAAGGAGGCAAGGCAGCCCTAGAGAGATCAATCGCAATTTTATCTACCCTTTTCAAGTTCTCATTTCTTTTTATCCCATACTGCCAGATAAAAATCTCTGCCTCAAACATGGGTAAGGAGATAGAGCTTTATTATACCATTCCAAAAACATTAGATGCTGTAGGCTTCGCCCTTTTATGAGTTCACTTTGCTGGCACTTTCCTCTCTGCCCCCCCAAATCTCTTCCCTTTAATATTTTTTCTCTCCAAATCAGAACAACAGGCACAAAACTAATTATGTGATATTTCAGATCCATGTTGTGTTAATGGCACCCGATCGCGTGTGACATTTCCGACTTGTTAGACTATTATTCTCGCTTATTGTTATCTCTGCTGCTCTGAATACTGGCTCAGGGCTTTATATCCCCCCCATGCACCAGGCTCTCATCCCCCCCTTCCCTCTCTTGTTCTCATTTATCAGCGTGTGAGGATCTGTGGAATATTAAACTGGGCCATGCTGGATTGCTCACTCTGCTCATTGTGGGCAATGGTGGAAGGGAAGGTAGAGATGGCAGAGCAGAGAGGGTAGGGACAAGCAAATGCCAGAGGGGATTTGTGGGGAGAAGCCACCATAGCAAGAGTCAGCCCAGGGGAATCGCTGACTTTAGGCAGAGTTGTGTCAGTCTGTGAGATTCCTCAGGTGACCTTCCAGTGATGGCTGCCCATCTCACCTGCCTTGTATTCTCCAAGGGAGGACCAGAATCCAAGGAAGACCCTTCTGATGTGGCTTCATCTCCCACAGGCCTTGCTTGAAGAGACAAAATTGTTTCTTCTGTTTAGACCTGTGGGTGGGGCCTGAGGCAACAGACTGATCCTGGCCTTAAGCCCCTGCTGCCTCTCAGAGGGACAGCTGGTGGGGCATGTCCCACCTACAGCCTCTGCTGCTGACCATTAACCCAGAGAGGGCCTTTAACTCTGGGCATAGAGATGGAGGCTGGAGTCCAAAGCTCCAACAGCCCAGTGAACATCAGCTGCTTTGCAGCTGCAGCGTGAGGCAGAGAAAATGGCAAGAGCTAATCGAGGGGTGCTGCTGCCACCACACGCCTACCAGGCAAATATCTGCGAAGCCACCTCAGGGACTGGGCTCCTTGAGGGAATATCATTTTACAGCTGTTGCCCCTTTAGGGCCAGTTCATGGTCCCAGGGCTTCAGGGGAACATGCCATCATTACTCATAGTTCTAGCTGCTCCTTCACCTGCCTGCAGAGCTCCCATATCCCAAGGGCTGCTGAAGGTATTGGCCTGAATGCTGCCATCCTTTTGTTTCACTTCCTGACTGATTGTGCTCCTGGGTCTCTTTAGTCACACAAACACAGCAGCTGATTTGTCTCCACGCAGCACTCAGTGAGATGGCGGCTGCCAAGTTCTTCCTGCTGATACAGGCAGTGTGATCATGCCAGCACTGAGACTACAGGGAAAAGACTGAGAGAGTCCTCTTGCCTCCACTCCTCCTTGCTGAGGCTTCCCAGTGTGCCAGAAATCGCTCTTCCCTTCCTATCGAAATTCCTCTTCTCCCTTCCAACCCCACTCTTGCTCCTGCCAGTGAGCAGCACTCCAGACAAAGCCCACATACCTGGCTCCAACCAGTAGGTTCATGAAGCTCCTTCTGCCTGTGAAACTGTGTCAGGAGAAATCTATATGGGTAACTAAGCCAGGGCCAGAGCCCAAGCTTCAGACACTGTCATGGCCATCCAAGCCAGGACTTGCTTCCCTGGCCTGCTTCAGCCAGCACTGTCCCAGAGGATCCTGGACACAGTTCAGGGGATGGCATGAGCCAGGCACTGTCGCCAGTGAACTGCATGGGAGAGGCCAGAGTTTGGTTGTATCAGCACAAACCACACCACATGACACCCTTGCAGGACCAGACTGGATCCTGGCTCCTTACATTTACTAGAATAGATACAGCCTTGGTACAAACGAGCTTTAGAGAGGACTCTTTGCCAGGAATATAATCTCCAGCTTCGTTCCTCTAGGGCTCAATCCAAGGAGAGTTTGCAATCATGTACTGCTCCCTCTGTGCCAAGGAACTGGGAGGGGGTGCAATGCCCAAACCTGAACATTTGAGCTAAATTGCTTTATATAATTCTGAGTCTCTGTCTTGGTTTAAGCCCCATCCAACTCTAATGCCACTGGTATGGCTGGAAGTCACCTGGACTTCTGAGCATGGGAACCCTTATAAGGACCATTAGTGAGGCCACAGACACAGGGCTCTGTGAGTTGCAGACAGGACTCGGTTGTCCCTGTGAGTCTGTGGGTTGGCAGCTATTTAGCAGACACACATGGAGACCTGAAATAAACTTCAGCTGGGAATAGGCTGCTTCCAGTACCATGTGCAGGGATCTGCTGCAGGAACAGCTTGGCGAGCACTGCTCCTGGGAACGGTGCTGTGCCACTGCGTTGTGCACTCGGGGGCCCCAGGCAAGCAGCAATTTGTGGGATTTCTGTACAACAATTCCTGTCCAGAGACACTCTGTCAGCCCTCCTGGTTCACAACTCACTGAAACTCTCACTCTGAGCAGCTCCAGGTCCAGCTCCATGACTGCATTCTCATGGGCTCTTTACCCCTGTCTTGAAAAGAAGGACTAGGAGACAAAAAAGTGGACAAGCTGCCTCACTGCATCCCCAGCCCCTTCACAGTGGGTCTGTTGCCCTCCTGCTGCAGCCCCTTGCATGCCCTGCCCAAACATCCATCTGTGCTCTCTGCCTGCTCCCAGATCCCTCTGCACCATGCCCTGGTCTCCATGTCACTGCTCCTCCCTGGAACAGCTGCAGCACAATATGCTCCACAGCTTGTCAAGGGGGATGGGAAGAGGAGCAGCAAGATATAAATAAATAAAATAAAATACGTCTCACTTAATCCTTTTATCACTATACTTCTTTCAGTCATTTACAGAGATGATAATCGCCCAGACTCTGCAGGAAGCACTGATGGAAGCAAGCACAGAAATCTCATGGCAGCACCCTACTCTCTCATCTGCTGTCACTTGGGTGCGAGGCAAGAAAACAAATCTTTACCGAGGGCAGCCCAAGAATTAGTCCCAGTGGGGCTGCCTGGCAGGTGAGCAGGATCAAGGTCAGCAGGACATGGAAAAGGGAAAAAAACGGGGAATAGAAGAGAATCAGAAGAAAAGCTATATAGAAGGAGGGGAATTGCAAAGAGAGGGAGCGAGCTAAAACAGCACCCTGGTATCAAGGAACAGAGCGAGAGAGGGAACAGATGACACAGCACACAGCACTTTAAAGCATTTCAGTAAAATTCTGCTTTCCTTGGAGATGGACCAAAGGTCAAACCACTGCTCCATGCCAGGGTGTGGAAGCCCTGCCCAGGGCTCTTGTCTGCTCTGCCCCAAGGTGTAGGAGTGGATCCCAACGCTCCCCAGGCATGGACCAGGCATCCTGATGGCCACCAGGGCCTGCTGCATTCAGCAAGGAAGTGGGAGAGAAGAATGTCCCTCTAGGCAAGGGAATCACAGCAGTTTCCTCCTGGGGAAAGTGGGCTTTGAGCTGGCCTAAAGCCACCCAGTCATGGCAGCAGGAAGAGCTCAGAATGTCACCTCTCAGCATGTAGTGACTCAAGTGCTCCCACATAAAATGGCAGCTGTCCCTTCCAGTAAACAGATGCCTTCATGGCTTTAAAGGGCAGTGGATCAAGGTCATCTTTTCCCGAGGTTTAGCCATCTCTTTCCCTTCAGATTTGCTAATATGGCACATCAGTCAGCTGGCTCTTCACATCTCTTCCAGTCACATCGATTCACACATTGATTTGTTTAAGTGCAGCACCAAATGCAATCCCATTCTTCATGTGTTCTTCCCACCTTGGGGAGTCCCCTAGCAGACCCCAAAGGTGCCTGTCCTCATGAAGAGCCCCCACCCAAGCCTGCAACCTGCAGCACCCAGGAGAAGGGACCCTCGATCCAGGAAACACCAGGTATCTCTGGGTGCAATTTTTAATTTCCTGCAATACTAAGATCTACAGTGCAATACCAGGAAAACAAGGTATTATCTGCCTTGGCTTTATCCTGCCATAAACTGTCACTGTGGGAAAGCTTAGGGAGCTGTGTGTACAAGGACTGCTCATGCTTTGAAGGAAGATCCCTGTATGCAGATCACTGGCTCCTGCCAAGGCTTCCCAAGCATCAGCTGGCCCATGGGGAAGCTGCCTCTGGCTTCTCTCCAAGGGAAAAACCTTCCCGGGAGGGACAGACTGAGATTTCCCAGACAATTCTTGCTGAAAACATGGGGTTCAGCCTCTTCACTTCCTTCAGGACCCTTCCATGAGCCCAGTCAACTGCAAGCCTGAGGGTCAGCAGCCCCTCCACATGTCCTGAACGGATCTTTGTGCACTGAGAGTGTTTTCTAAGCAAAAACTGCCAGTGGTTCCTTCTGCCTGTCCCCACAGAGACAGGCAGTGCCCCAGGATAGTGACAGGGGAAAACAGAGCTGCTTATTCCAATGTGCTCCTACATGGGAGCATTGTCAGTGCTGAGAACATTCCATGGAACCAAAGAACAGCTGGAAATAAAGCAAAAAACAAATTCCCAGAGAGCAGTTTTCCTTCTCCTGACAGGGACATTCAGTTGATCACCAACCTCTGCCTCAGCCCCCCCAGGTCCCTTGGGCTCCTGATTTTATTCCCTAGCTTGGTGAGGAGACTGCACAGATGGGTTTGGGGAGGAAATGACAGGGGAGGGCTGCTCTGGCTGGGTCTGTCCCCTGCCCAGCACACTGCCTGCCCTGGCTTTAGGTGCCATGCCAGGGGAGTGACACACAGCCATGCTGTGTTTCTCCCGTGCATTTCGAGGGGACCCTCATAAAATCTGACCTTCATGCTATAAACCTGTGACTGATTGCTGAGTAAGTAATTCCTCCTGGGTGATTTAGCAGGGACTGTCCACAGAGCTGCAGTTTGTCTGGATTAGAAGAAGAATTCATCAGGCAGCAGCATGGCCCACCTGCCTGTCTGCTCTCATTTCCATCTCCACGGCCATTCCCTCTCACTGCCCCCAGCAGTCCCACCCTCTTTCTCCCCAAGCTGCCCTGAGCTGTGAGGAGGAGGAGAAGTCAAGCAGGGAAAGAGGTGCTGGGGCTGCCTCTGCTCTTTCCCTGTCATAAAGCTCTCAGGGCCAGCTCTGCAGTCAGGGGAATATTATCTCTCCATGCTGCTGTTAATCTCTTTATGGCATCATTTGACCCTTTCTAACATCCATTGATTTTTGAACTACCCTTTATGGCAACGCTTTAGATCCCTTTGGTCTAAATTACTAAACATCAGTGCCCAGGGCAAAACATGGGAACAAATAAAGCAAGAGGGAAAAGTCCATTCAGTAACTGACTTCCCTGGTGTTTTTGGGACCCCTTCTCCCTCCTTCACTGCCTCTCAGCCTCCTCTCTGTGACACCCTAGGGATCCTCCTTCCCTGCCAGCACCCAGAGGCCTCGCCCTGCCCCAGCTGTTCTCTGGGAACAGGCAGGGTGGTGCCTCCTGTGCCACACCTGGCAGAAGGTGCTGAGCCCACCTGGCTCCAGCTCAGATTCTCCAGCTCTGCACTTTCCCCAGGGACTGTCACTCTCAGCCTCTGCCTTTTGCCACCTGTCTCCAAGCTCACACTGCCTCAAGTCACATCCAGAAGAAGCTCCTGGCCAAGCCTTGCTAAGGCAGTCTAATAGGGCAACTCAACAAGAGGTGAAGGCTTCTGCTTTTAATTTACCAGAGAAATGACTTCTTATTCCAGATTAATATGTTTTAATTTATTTCTGTTTTCCTGCACTCAGCCCTGGTCCAGCAGTGACTGTCTCCTTGCCTCATACTTGCTACTTGTCCAAATGAAATACTGTGGTATATTGTCTACTATTATGGTAAAATACACAATATATCACACTGATGCATTCTGTGAGTATGACATAAAAATGACAAATGTGCTCTGGCCAAACACTGAAATGTATTCATCCTGCATTAGTGCAAAATTAATATTAATACGCTAGAAAATGGCTCGGGTGATGAGGGTTTTGTGTCATATTAGAGAGGACACTTCATTCCTTCCTCATTTTTTAGACAGCATCAGCCCTTAGTGCTGACAGGAGCCCCAGGATATCTACCACAGGCATATTTTCACATAACTCCAGCCAGGACCACAGAGGATGAAATGTTTTCACAGACCTGAGTCCCACAGAACAGGTTTAGAAGGCCAGAGCAGTACCAAAATTAAAATGGTCCCTGCCATCTCTGTGCTGCAGATGCTTCAGAATTTATCCCTTGTATATCATCATCCCCTCCCTCAATGTCTTTAATCACTGACCATGTTTAAAACCACCATCGGGGAGGAGTGGGATCCATCCCCATGGGTGGTGGGATCACTTCATCAAATTTGGATTTGGCTGGATTCACCTGCTGAGGCAAGTCTGTGTCAGATTTTCATAATTGCTGCCCTCCTCTATGAAGTGTGGTAGAATGGCTGGTGAGTGCAATGCTGAAGATAATGTACTTTACAATTAGGCCATTTAATTATTCCATTGTGTGATTTCCATAACCACAGGCATATCTCTGCAAATTTATTGACCACGGACAACAAAATATACCAAGTGAAGAGGAAAAGCAGCAGGTTTAATGTATCAAACATAAAAAATTCTTTCCTCAACTCCCATCTGAAAGTCTCGAGCCCTGAAAGTGGCTCCAACTAAGGTCTGCACACCGTGATTAATTGCCTTGCCAGTACCATATGCACACACACTATATACATATTATGCAAGCAAGACAAAGTGGGGAGAGGTGAGGGACATTTTCACCTTATCTAACCATCTTAGGTAATGTTTTCTTACACAACAGCTTAGTTGCTGCATCTTTGCCAGATTTCCTGGAATCAACACCCCCCCCCCCCCCCCNCCCCCCCCCCCCCAAGCCAGGTTTTCCCAATGTCAGCAGCTGAGTGCAGCTCACCACGGCTTCATTTGCTGCCAGAGGATGAGCAATTCCAGGCCAGGTCTACCACATCCATTTCTCTCCCTCTGGCCAGGACTTCAAGGGAAGATGAAACAAATAAGTGCTTTATCATTACAGGTACAAAATTGCAAAGCCAGGACAGCTCCAGAAACACAGACTTTCAACTCCAGGAGCCCCTGGCACTGCCCCCTGTCCCCCCCTGCCCACACACCCTCTCTCACAGCCACGAGATACTGAGCAAAACAGCCTCCAGAGCAGCCCCAGAGGAACAGTTTGTACCCTGCCTTTCATCTCCAGCTCACAGGCCTTTCTACAGCACCATCAATACAGGATGGAGGAGGAATCGTTAGATGCGGCACTTCCATCAATATCTCTGAGAGGAACAGGTGACATGAAAAAAGGTGAACCCGAGACCTCTTCAGACTGGAGACAAAGAAATTACAAGGATCTTTTCTTTTCGATAGGTTAGCATTTTGGTTTATATCTATATCTATACCTAATTTATATACCTAGAAATGGAGCATCCATTTTTCCTTTGTAAATGGGAAGTGGAGGCTGAAAGCTACAACCTTTGCCTAGAAGACTAAATGGCCTTTGGAACAGGCTGATAAGTGATAAAAACAACCTGCAAAAGCATGTATCCTTGCATCATTTAAGATGACCTTTTAGAAGGGAGATACAGGGAAAGGGGAAGAAAATGAACACAGAAAAGGAAAAAAAAATGCTGGGGGAAACAAAATTTTAAAACCCAACATCCGCTGTCGGCATTTGAAGCAGCTGCTACTAGAACAAGAAAATAAAAATAAAAATAAAATGAGATTCGGCATTTTATTTCCCCCATCAAACAATATATCCCAGCTAATGGCAGTAGAATAAAAATTTACCCAATGCAGCCTGCGAGAGAGGCAAGAGAGGAAGAGGAGAGAACAAGGTAGAGGGAGGGGAGAAAGGTTATTATAAATGTGTCAAGCTTGTTTATGGCCCTTTATCAGCAAGTGCAGTGGAAAGAGAGAGGCACCGTTAGCGCGTTTTAAAAGTGTTTGGCAGCTTTGTTTGGGAATGTAAATAATCTTTATAGTCAGGAGCATTTATGTTTCATGGAACAGGCAGGCACGTGCCACCTGTGCAGACAGATTTTTGAAGGACCTTCTGACAGCCCTGCTGGGCTCTGTGACACGGGTGCTTCATCTGAAGGTCTGAAAGCACATGTGAAGGAAAAGGCTGCACTGGGAATATCGAGGGACTGAGGGGAGGACATGAAAATCATGGAAAACCCATCAGTCAAGGTCAGATGCTGGGCTGGTTCACCTCGTCCCAGAGCCAGGGGAGTTAGGTTCCATTTCTAGTGATGTTGCTACAAATCTGCAGGATAGCAGCTCTGATGCTCTGTGCAGAAGACCCCAGCTCTGCCCAAATTGCAGCCTCCTGGGAGCAGTGGGGGGTTCAGTCCAGCAGAGGATCTGGTCACCCCTTCTCCTGCTTCTCTCAGTTTCTACTACAATTAATGGAAGTGATAGGCAAATCGCTGCCATTTATTTACATGTAAAATATATTATCAGGAATACCCACGCCCTGAAGGGAGCTGGCATCTCATTTTTCATGGGCAGCACGGGGAGGGAGAGCCCTGAAGAGCAGCAGTGGCAGAGATAAACCAGGAGACTGCCATGAACACAGAGACAAAGGAGGACACCGTGGTGCCTCTCCCGGCTGCTGCAAGGGAGATTCACGCTCCGCAGATTAATTCTGAAGCAGCGTTTAACACATCTCCCTTTGGGGATGAAGGATTTGCCCTGCCTTTCAATGAGACATTCAAAATCACACTCATCACTCTCAGAAACGGCTCTTAGTTAAATTGTCACCTCTCAAGCAGGAGCTGCTCAGCCTGGGAGGAGAATGGGGCTGCGGGGCCATGGCAGGGCTGGGCTGGCAGCAGTTGGGAGCAGCAGCACAGGAACACAAAGTTGGGCAGCTTGAGTCAAGGACTTGAAGTACAGGCAGCTTATGGGGTGGCCATGGGGCTGGCAGGGAGCTGGGGGATGAAGGGCTGGGTGTGTGGCTGCCAGTATATGGAGCAGCGGAAAAGAGAAACACCTGGAAAGGAGCAATGGCCAGAGGTTTTCCTTCTTGTGTGGAAAATGCAGATTGGTCAAGCTAAGCCTTCTCTTTCTCTCATCTCATCTTGTATGCCTTCACCTTTCCTGTTTCTTTTCTGCCCTTCCTGATAGGCAGAAAGAAGTCAAAATTCAGAGAGAATATGCAGCTTTGCTGCTCTTGTGCATCCTGAACTCCCACAGCCAGCAAAGAAAAAGTGGAACAGACCAGAAGGATCAGAGATGAGTAATACCCAAAGACCCAAACCTACCCTGTGCCTTAGTGGCCTGCTCCAGTGTCCAGCATGCTCAAAAAGGGTGAGAAGAACAGCCTTGGGAATGTCTCCATCAGCACAGAAGGGCAGAGCAGATGCAGTGACAGCACTGGGTGCGCTGCTCTTGCTGTAAATCCACTTTGAGCTGCAGAGGTGGATCCCGTTCCCAAGGCTGGGGTTCTCCATTCCAGTGCACCTGGCTGTGGGACAGTAATCAGAGCGACTCCTCTCCCACAAGTCTCTAGAACTGCCAACTGACGAGTGACAGCTTTAACTGCTACTGACCTGAGGACATCTGAACAAAAGTCCAAAAGCCCTTTTTTACCCTCTTATTGATCTTGAGAGTATTCACATCTGCTTTATGTAAAGGTGTAACTGCATTAAATCGAAGATTTTGAAGGTGTGAATCCACTATAAGAGAAAAAGGTGGATTTTTATGAACTCAGCACATCAACACTTTCCAGGAGACCCTGGAATTCTGTGAAACCTGTGTTCCCCTCCTGATAAGAAGCCAGGAAGTTCACTTTCCCATGTGCAGCCAGGTACCTAGAAATCGTCATATAAAGGAATTTAAATGTAGATGTGTGATATTTACTGCAAAGCACGACCTGTATGCAGACAGGGGAAGGAATGCTTGAGCAGGAGGAGTAAATGACTATCGCAGGCAGAAAACCCACTGCAATTCATGCATCACACAAATGGTTGTGTATATTAAAGCAATGAGGACAAAGGGTATTGATTTAGCACAAGTATCAAGAGTCCCAGGTGCTAAAACCTGAAGAAATACAAACTGTGCTGGGCAGAATAACAACAAAACGAAATGATAAAAGGATATGAGTGTTTGAAAAGATGCTTTGGACGGGCCATAAATTCTAATAATCCATATTTCTCGAAAGCAGCAGCTATTGACTCAAAAACAAAAGAGCAGGCATTGTAATGTAACAAATGTCAGACGGGGTAGCAGCAGGAATTCAATTTGCTCTGGCCATATATCAACTTGAAACTTAATGTAATGGCACATAGTTAAAGCTGCACCCTCACTTAATGGCTATTACCAGTCCTGGGTGGGTTTTCCAGCAAGCATAAAGCAGTGAGTAATTGGCCCCGCTCTGCCTGCATCACTGTTAATGAAAAAAAAACCACGCTCAAGCCTGGCGGGATAAGGGGAAAGCAGGGAAGCCTGGCAGAAGCAGGCAGCACTAGAGCTGCCAAGAGCCTGCCCTGCCAGGATCCCTTGAAAGAGTTTCAGGAGAGACCTCCCGGATTCAGCTGACCAGCATCTCCTTTGTAGAAGGGTCAGATCCTCGAGGCAGCAGCCTGACATCCTTGTTAGCTTCCTAAATGAACAGCATTTGGCCTGCTGGAAGAAGAGCAGGAGAGACCCTGGCAGTGCTCCCTCCCCCGGCCCTAAGCATGGAGTATTTAGGTCTGCTCGGGCAGGGGCTCTGCAGCCGGCCAATTAGGGCCACTGTAATTACTCCTGTTCCGTGACTGGCTGCAAACGGCGCCGTTAAACGACACATTTCCCGTCCCACAGTTGCTGTGGCTGCTGCAGTGAAGAAGCAGAAGTGTCAGCATCACGGAGAATATGCTCTGACCATATGTTGGAGGCAAGAGACACTGAATGGAGGGGGAGGCAGTGGGGAAAGGGAGGGTGGGATGGATGTGGGACACAGATCTTTGTAGCAAGGGACTGCAGAACTGCAGAAGGGTTTGGGTTGGAAGGGACCTTAAAGATCATCCAATGCCAACCCCCTGTCATGGTCAGGGATACTTTTCAGTAGATCAAGTTGCTCAGAGCTTCATTCAGCCTAGCCTTGAACACTTCAAGGGATGGGGCAGCCACAATTTCTCTGGGGAGCCTATTCCAGTGCCTCACCACCCTCACAGGGAAGAATTTTTTCATAATATCTAATCTAAACCTACTCTTAGTTCTAATCCATTCCCCCTTGTCCTGTCACTCCAGGCTCCTGTAACAAAGTCCCTCTATGAGTTTCTTGGAGCTTCTTCAGGTACTGGAAGGGCACAATTAGGTCACTCTTGAGCCTTCTCTTCTCCAAGCTGAACAATCCAAATTCTCTCAGCTTTTTCACACAGGAGAGGTGCTCCATCCCTCTGATCATGTGGAGGCCTCCTCAGGAGTCACTCCAACGAGCCAATGTCCTTCCTGTGCTGGGAACCCCAATGGGAAGCACCCAAAGCAATCGGTTGTGGATGGCAAAGGTGTAAAGTCGTCCTGGTCACTCCAGTGCAGGTAGGCAGGGCCATTCCCAAGAGGCACATTAGACTTTTAACCAAGAGTAAAGCTTGCAAAATGTTAACTTGCCAGGGATATGCCACTCCAAATTTCGGCACGCAGTTTTGGAACAATCAAAAATAAATCAGCCCCTGGGAGAAACTCTCAGGTTTGTCACTGAGCCTCACACATGGCAGAAAGGAACTCTGGAAGGTCAGTGCTGTGTGAACCTCCCTGCAGCACAAACACAACCAATTTTATTCCGTGTCATTAAATATGGGATTGCGGCCTTTGGCTTTGCTCTTTCAATGCTTCTCAGGAGGCTATTTAAATACCTTCCACAGCCTTTTATTAAAGCAATAAAGTTACCCAGAGCTTGTGACTCAGCTCTGCCTCCTCACTCACCACGAACCGTCCCTAGACTTTGCCGAGATGCCCAAGGGGGGCATGGATTACCCCAAGTAAAGGTTGGCAAGCAGTGCTTTGGGTGGCACAACTGGTTTTCCTTGTGCTGCAGTACCATGAGGCGTTGGTGGGGTTTCAGCAGAGAGGGAAGCTCAGCACAGGCACCCTGGGAGCCCAGCTGCTTTCTCCAGGAACAGGAGAAATTCCCAGCTTCTGACCCTGGGTGACGACACAGCCCAAACACCACACACCCCTGTTGGAACCCTGGAGGCTGAAAATTTCAGGCCTTGTGTCCTGAGGGGCACTGACCCTCAGGCAGGCACTACATTTGACTTGAGGCCGTGGAACAGGCTTCTGAAATTGAGTGATCGCACTGGGGTTGTGGGTGTGTAGTTTGAACAGAAGTGTGTGACCTCACAGGGTGAAAAACTTAGATTTGGGATTTTAGTATATAGTAATGTATGAGGCAAGATGGAGGACTTTGGGCATTGTCTGAGTCCTTCTTTGCCTTCTTCCTTCTTCGTGGGTTTGGGTGGTTTTCTGTAACTGGTTGATGGAGTCCACATTGCAGACTTCAAGAAGTTATTGCATTTAAAGTAAAAATAATTTAGGTGGCATTTCATAATTGGACAGATTGTCCTTGAAAAGACCTTATAGAGATAGAAAGGTTCTCCATTTTACCTTTGTTTTCTAACTTGCTAGTTAGAGCTCACAGCTCGTGAGTCTGTAAATAGAGAAGAAATCATGAACATCCAAGTCCAAACACCAACTGCGCCTCCCGTGTATTAATCCCGACCTTGGCGGAGAAAAAGGAGCCAGAACTGTCACACACCCCAGCAGAGAACAAGGTCAAGCAAGAGTCCAGCTCTCAGTTTACCCTTGCCCTTGGTGTTCGGTGCACACAGGAGGTCAGGAGCAGATTTTGGTGTTGACCAGACAGCTGATGAGTGCAAATGGAGCACTGGAAGCTGAGTGTGCTCATGGAAACCAAACCTTCTGAGTGAGAAGCTGGAAGGGGGAAGGGATGCTGTACAAATCCACAATCCAGATTAAATCTCATCTTTAAACCCCGAGTTCCAGTAACAGTATCTGCTTTAATGCCCACAGGCCTTGCTTTCCTCAGTAATCTGAGCCATCAGTCTCCCGTGACTGACAACACCAGGAATGAATCTCTTTTGAAGCTGACAAAACCCACTCTGAACTGATTTTCTCTTGAGCTCTGTTTATCTGAGACTGAAGAAAGCAGCTCTGAAGCAATCACAGCCTATATTTACCCCCCAGACCTGCACTGATGCAGCAACAGCCACCAAGTGTGGCCAAGGCCAGTCTTGGCAAGTGCAACACCCTCCAGAAGCAGTCCTGTTCGTTTTCTGTCCCCCGGGCCCCTTCCCCTCTGGAAGCCAAGGCTGTGTTGACACATCTTGGCTGATTCCCAAGGGACCTGGGGCAGGCTGCCTGGCAGAGAGGGGACCCCGGCCTGACTCACAACAAAACAGTTGGAAATATTCTGGGCGCCTGTTTACAGCCCCATAAAGATTTTATGCAGTGCATTTAGCCTCATGTCTCTGCATTCATCGTGTTAAATGCTGAACGTTTTACTTTAATACCACAGTGGCTACAAGCAGGAATACTTAACGTCAGTAAATAAGAAGTAATCACATTTTCCCAGTGAATGGATCAAAAATGGCCACTGGGAGAGTTAACCTTCTGAAGTCGAAAGCCAGAAGGCTCTTGCTGGAGTTTCCAGCAAACTGTAGACCCTGTGGGGCATCTCCAGGAAAAGAAAATAATTAGAAAAATAATGGCATAAATAATAAAGCTTGTGCATCTTCTAATTGAGGAACTGGTCTGTAGATTGGGCACAGCACGCTCATGCCCAAAAGCCAATATTATACATTCAAATGCAGGCAATGGAGGGAAGGAGGGACAGAAGCAGACGGACTAAGACTCTCTGCATTTGTGAGTAAAATCTACCGGAAAAGCACATTAGAGCTCCTTGGAAACTAGAGCATTTCATGGAGAAACACACACACACAGAAGAGGGGCTTCTCAAGTGAGCCCAGATTATCACCACAGACTCTCAGGCACGGTTCTGGCAGATCTCTAACCTGCCCTGTCTGGGCTGTGGGCACACTTCTGTCTCCCAGGGAACTCCAGGCTGCAGCACCAGCTAAATTCCCCTGGATGCCATCACTCCTCCCTTGAGGTGGGCACATGGCCAGCTCACAGCCCCACGCTGCAGCCTTGGCCTACCTGACCACTGTGAGGAAGGGCTCCATGTCTCACGAGATAACAGCTTCAGTGTGGCAGTAGATTAGCAATATATTAATTATGTCTGAGCTATCTCAATTGAAATGATGCTTAACCATGACCTGATGAAGAAGGTCAAAACCTTACTGAATGTCTTGTGGTTTTACCTTGACTCACCTTGCCATGTTGACAGGCTGCCCAAAGCAGCTGTGGCTGCCCCATTCCTGAAAGTGTCCAAGGCCAAGTTGGACAGGGCTTGGAGCAACCTGGTCTAGAGGAAGGGGGGGTTGGACTGCATGATCTTTAAAGTCCCTCCCATCTGAACCATTCTATGATATGTTCACATTAGGTATCTATATTACATGATTTTCTAAACACACCTCTCCTCTACTCCCTGCCTCTGAGGTTCTCTCTATTTCAATCTTCTCATGTAAAATTGCCCCTCCCTTGTTTCTTTCCAACATTTTGTCATTATTCTACCAACCAGAAGACCAGTTTAACTCATTTGCATCCCAATTTAACCACACTCTCAATCTGTCACTCAACTGTCAGCAGTAATGTTAGGAAACAACACTTCAAAACGTTTCCCACCACATCACTCCTAAACAAGCTCTCCTAAGTCTGAACTATTGGTTTCTGTTGGTACTTGGTTCCATCACTCTGGTCTAAATCTAGTCTTTGACAACAGAAAAGACCCCCATTAAGAGGTCTGGTCTCCAGGTGACTCTCTCAGGGGCATAGGTGGTGCTGATACCAGGAAGCCTGATGCACATTACAACAGAAGTTCTTGTCCAGCAGAAGAGAAGGGTGGGGCAGGCAGGGAGGATGCCTAGGAGAAGATAGTACACGTCCCTATCCAAAACATCCTTCCCAGCTCGTTGGATTCTAAAAACACAAGGATACTTATATAAAGCTTCTTCAAGGCTCGAGCTGTCAGCTCCACTGAAATGTTCCTGAGACTGTGCAGCTCTGGAAGCACAGCCTGCGAGGGTTAATTCACAGCTGTGTTCTACGGCTTTCCCGGTCACAGAGGGGCTGGGAATTCGGTTGTGGGGATAAAAGGTGGGAAGCTCATTTGCTTTCTCCATCTCAGTCTTCTCTCTTGATAAGCTGTCTACAGGAAAATGGCAACTTTGAAGCTGACAGTCAGACACCAGAGCTGTCCCATAACTGGTGGGTCGCCACAGAACATGACAAGATTTTCAATGTCCTTCAGCAGTCGGAGAACTTCCAGAAGACCCTTTATGAGAACACCTCAAGTCTACAGGATGATCCACGAGGTCTCTCGCTGCTGCTTGCACAACATCCCCCAGAATACCCCGCGTGTCTCCCTTTGAAGTTGTGACCTGATTACCATAAGCAACGCGCTGCAGATGTACCTCTGCACGCCCAGAAGCACCAGGGGAAATGAATATATTAGTATTTATCATATTAATGCAGATCAAGCTGGGTATTTGTTCTGACATTTCAATAATAGCTTTTTCTATTTTTTTTTTAAGCAGCCGCTTGTATTTTCTTCTCCTTTAAATAATTCATTGTTACATTAAACTTACTTTAAATTGGGGTCCTTTTTTTATCAAACTAAAACCTTATTTGGATAGCCAAAGGGGAAAAAAGGTATAAATGAAAACTCCTTCTTTTTTCTCCTCCATTCTTTCACTCCTTCTTTTTTCTCTCTTGTTAAAATCTCTTAATCAAAGTGACAATCTGTCTTTCCCGGGAAAAAAGCTGGCGCCTTTGAACAGAGCTGCTCCGAGAGCTCTGTGCTTTGATGTGGGATTTAACTTCTGCCTTTAGCAATCTCCAGAGCCTGTGCACCATGTGCCAGCGTGTGTCCATGGTGTGTTTTCATGTGTCCTTATGCCTGGACACAGCCTGACCCACCCATGTGGTCAAGGAAAAGAAATAAAATGCAAGGGGAAACAGCAAATGCCACAACCCTGCAGAAGAGCGATGTGAGCCTCGTGGAGTTACTGCTGAGCACAGCTCAGAGGGGGCTGGTTCTTTGCCTCCCCCCACAGTGACATCATCAGGCACTTCACCTGTTAATGTCAGTGTGCACAGAACAGCCTGTGACAGGGCCAGCTGTGTCCTGGGAGCCCTGTTCCTGCAGGTCACAGTCCCTGGGCCATGGCTGCACCTTTCTGGGTGATGGGACAACTCTGGGGCTGTGGTGCTATGGTGGCACTTGCTGTCCTTTCCCTTCCTTCCCTCGGCTGTGCTCCAGGCTGGTCTCATCACAGTCTCTCTTCTGCTTTGGAAATCGTTTCCCTCATCCTTTGTATAGGCCCTCAGCAGTGGCTCTGGGGGACAGTGAGGTCTTCACCTTGTGTCTTCTTTGAGGACACAGCACAACCAGCAGATTTGACCTCAGGAAACACAAACCCAAGCGTGGGCAGATGCGCCACCCGAAGAGCCGGGGCCCACCTTGTTTCCATGGGTCACTGCTGTCCTGGTGCCTTGGTCACACATTCCGCTGTGGGATGAATGTCACAGAAAGCAAAAGCAGAGCAGAACTGCTGACATCTTCCCATTCCACAGGAGGAAAGCTCCCTGTCTATCAAATCAGGAAGCACCATCTCTTGCTGCTATGATTTTACAGCAGCTACTCATCACATAATTACCAAAGAACTGCGCTCTACTCCTGGCAAGTGCCTTCTGGGATTTCACCTGATCCTTCAGGGATCACCTTTCCCATCAGTGTTGGTACCTTTGTCATCCCTAAGAGAAGTTCTTTGAGTCAATCAGAGCTCTTGGTTTTGTGTACATTGAAGATTTTACCAGTGCTTCTACCTGTCATCCCCAGTGGTTTTCTGTAGCAGCAGGCCAAGTGCACAAATGCTTTACAAAATACTGAACAACACAAACCTCAGAACTACAAATCTCCAAAGCAGCTTCAAGTCAGAGAAAACAAAACCTTGACAACAACAGAACCCAGCACCGCCTCAAGTTTCTTGTACCAAAATGTAATCTTTAGAGCAAAACTGGTATCAGTTCATAATGCCATCTATCAAGAGTCTGAGGGATTTTTGGAAGTTTAATGTTTCAAGTTTTCCCCTTTTTTCCTCCTTTAAAAGCTTATGCACAGAGACACACACACAGAACTTTCTTCTGCTTTAAGAACAAACACACATAAAAACACATACACGGGAACACATTAATTTGTTCAGGATCTTTTCTTTCTTTTATGTGTGTCCCATTCCTCACCTCTTCTAAGTAATAGTGGAGTTCTTGTTGGAATTCTATCACACATTCCTATAAGCTGTGAGGATAGCATGGCAGGAAATAAAGCTGATCTTGTACCTACTTTCCTGCTCGGGGAACCTTTGCTGAGATACTGCAAATTCCTGCATCGCTGGGAAGAGCTCACACCTTGCCCAGGGTGACCAGAGAGGGAGATGCCAGAAGAGATCTATCCAATTTCCAGTGTCTGAATTGCAAACAATGGATTATAATCAAGACAGAAAATAATGATCCTTACAGAGTAGGAGGACACGATTCCCCAGACTCCATCTAAGCAATTGCTTCTCCTTTTTGGTTTTTGACCAAGATTCTCTGACAATCTGGTCTCTGCTGCAGGCCTGCTTTCCTCATCTCCATGGTACTCTTGGGTTCATCTCCCTCTGTTTTGAGGATCTGTGTTCTCCTTGGCTTGGATCCTTTCAGTGTCCCCTCCCAAGGGCATTGAGCATATAGGAGCTTTCAGGATCTTTTGTTTCCCGACTCCAGATCCCCTTCACTGACTATTTCTGTACTTCTTTGATCAGCCAAAAGCAAGGGTTATATCCTTTCCATGGAGGAGTGAGAGAACACAGCAGCTGATGCCTTAAAACCAAGGGAATCTGGAGAGGCCAGTGATGGCCTGCCTACATCCAGGGATTGTGGTAAAGGACACAAGATAGGCTTGAGCTGGAGACCAAGGCCAGGCTGCTTGGGGAAGGAAACATAGCAAAGGAATAGAAGAGACAAAAAGTAAAAAGATAGTGACAGGGAATGGGAAGAGCATGAAAAAGACACCTTACAGTGGACAGGAAGCATTTGTTTCACGTGGACTGGGAAGTAGGAGATCTCCGAGAGGTTTCCCAGCATTTGTTGTAACTAAAACACACAGAGGAAATTTCCACCCCCAACTTTTGTAATGTTTGATGTGGGAGGTAAAGTCTGACAGAGGGACAGCTCTGAGCTAAGCCTTCAGGGCTCTGAGACAGCCCTGTCTGTCCTGACCACTATGACATGGCCAGCTCAGCCCATCCCAATACACTTCCCCTCTGAGCCCCTGCCTTAGGGAGGCCCAGAGCACCCGGAGCCCCCTGAGAACCAGCACTGCTGAGACCCCGATCTCTGAGCACAGCTCTGGGAGGGGGGCAGGAGATGAGGCCGTGCCCAGTTGTGCTGCCCATGCCCAGCCCATACCGCGGTGCTGTCTCGGTACCGGCGATGCAGCTCCGCAGTACCCAGTGCACACGTGCTGCCCGAGAAAAGGGGCAGGAATAGCACCTCTCTGCAGATCCCTGTGCCATTTCTAGCAGGCGAGCAAAGCAAAAGGGCAGGAGGAGCATTTCCAGGGACAGAACACCTGTGCAGAGAACCCTGCCAGTCCAAGGGCACCTCTGTTCCTGCTCGGCGCTGCTCCCTCCAGCCGAGCCCGCTGCCTGCAGTCACTGCGCTGCGCTCGCCCGCGTTTCACACGCCGCGTGTCCCTCCTGGGATTTGCCACCAGCTTAATTGAGTGCACGTTGGAGAAGGTCCCCCCCCGCCCCTACCCTCATGCATACCCAATCAGGCCTCCTGATTATGCAAATTAAATACAGCAACATCATCACCACCAATACACACACCGCCACCACTTCCCCCTCCCCGCACTTCTACCCCGCCCCATTCCAGCACAAAAAGGGAGGGGGTTGAAGAAGACTAACAAACCCTTCATTCATAACCAGAAACATTAATTATATGTAATGATGGGCAGTCAACTCCCTGAAGCATTTGCATAATTACGAATGCTAATGGATTCCGAGTGCCTCCCTCCTCATGGAGGAAATTTAATTGGAAAATGCATAAAAGCATGAGGAGAGAGGAGGGTGCTCTGAGTGGTCTGAAGTGGCACACGCAAAGCACAGGAGCTCTCTGCAAATGGAGGAGGAAACTTGGTCACTCCCTCCCGGCTCCTGTGGCCAAGCTGCCTTTTCTTCCCTTGCCTACCCCAACATTACTCCCATTTCTGGGGAGCAGGCACAGGAGGGATCCAGGGGTAGTATTAGAGAGCATCCAGGTCAGCCTTCTTGATCCCAAGAGGATTATAAAAATAAGATTTAATGAAATTAGGTAATTCTCACCTAGGTGCCCAAAGACAGTGAGTAATAATGCATGCCACTTGCTTGGCAGGAGGATTCCTTGGGCCCTCGGGCCCCACAAATCTCCTGTAGCTGTGTCTTCCCCTATTCCTCTACACGTGCTGGTGGCTGTGGAGCTTCCCTGAGGCAGAACTTGCTGCTTTCTCCTCCCCACTGCCTCCAATTATGCTGCCACAGGCCTCGGCTCCCTTCCCAAGCAAAAGCAACATCACAGCAACTGCAGCACAACAGCCAGAGCCAGAAACTCTCCATGCCCTCAGGAAATGCCTTTTCCTCCTTCCTGACTACCCAGGAATGGCTAAAAGGGTGTCAAATATGGGACTGGGCCACCTCTTGTGGTCTTCTCAGTCCCCAGACTCACTCCCACAGTTGTCCAGGCCAGTCCATCTCTATGGGCAGGATTTGGGAAGGGGTGAACGAGAGTTCATGCAGCCATATGTTTGTTCTTCCACCTTTTCCTTACATTTGTTCCCCGTCTCTCTGGAGTTTGGCACTGGGTCTGGGTCTGTCCTGCAGACAGTGCACAGGAGGTCAGCTGTGCACCCACTGCCCTTCTCCTCCTCAAGGGGCTGAGGTCCTGAATGGAGATAAGTTTTGCATTGCACTGTGAGCAGCTGGTGAGGCAGCAGATGGCTAGGAATCTGTAAAAGTTTAAAAAAAAAATTAAAAGTGCCGCTGTCACAGCCCCAGGTATTGTTCAGTCATTCCCAGTGCCACCAGACTCCGAGTGCATGTCAAACAGGGTGCGTGCCCTTGGAATCATCATCAGAGGCAACTGTGCAAAGCAGTGACACAGCCCCTGGAACGTCCCCAGCCGAAGAGGGCACGCTGTGACAATAACAAAACTCTGCATCATCACAGAGGGACAATCAACCCTTCATCCTGCCCCTCTGCCATCCTTCAGCAGTGGCGCAGCACCCCCAGGGACTGGACACCAGTCATTGCTTTATTGCACTATAAAGCACTGTGCACACCTTTGGCAGTGCATAAATAACAGCAATAATGTGGTCCCCTGAGCAAAGCAGCATTTCATCACAAGAAAATCGTCCTCTCTCTCCCTGTTAACGTAGCAGTGGGCACCCGGCAGCCCCTCGCTCTGGGAGGGGTTTGCACATCTGCTTCCCATTGCAGGAGAGGGCTTGGCTGCTTCTCATCTTTCTCTTGTCAGAAAGATTTTGGTTAACTTTTAATACTTGCGAGGACCAGAGCCTGGCAAAAGGCAGCTTGGGCAATGAATCTCTCTCCTTCCTACTCCTGACTTGCCTCAACAGCTACTCCAAGCCTGGGTCCCCATTTTAACACCACCAGGAAGACAGAAAATCTGACTGGCACTTCCACACTCCAGAACCAGTGCCTTAGGCAAGCCTGAGATGGAAAAATATTTCAACTATCCTTGTCCTCTTTTGTCAGCTCACCAGGGACCCCGTTGGAGACCTGGCAGATTCAGTAGAAGCTGCAGGTTTCCAGCACCTCCACAAAACAAATGAACAAAACCCCTCAAGGAGTCGAACTTATGACATGGACAGCTGAAGGACTGTGCACACAGAGACAATATTTCACACTCAGGCATGGTTCAGTCAGCGATTCTTTCTCAGAACATTGTTTTAGCTTTAAGTGATTTTAGAATAACATATTCTGAAATTTACTGGTATACTTTGTTCACTCTAGAACCCCCAAAGCTGGGGGGGTTAAACTATTTTCCTTGGGCGAAATCCAAAGTCTAGGCTCTCAGCCTACATTTCCCTTCACTTTGTGTTTACTTTGTGAGGGTTTTTTGTCACTTGGGTTTTTTGGGGGTTTTTTTGTTTGTTTGTTTGGGTTTTTTTGTTTTGTTTTGTTTTTAAATAATGGCACATTTGGATATATAGATATTTTGCCTGGATTACAGAACACTTTGAAATCCGGTGCACATTTAATCCTTTTTCCCAATACAGTAGAAACAGACAGAAACCACGGGGTACATTTTCACTCCCTCCAGCTAATCTCAATGTAACGAGTAGCCCAGCATCACTTCTTTTAGAAAATATCCCTTTTTTATTCATTTATCAGTAGAGAAAGGAGAAGATTGAAACTAAGAAAAAAACTGCAAAAGCCCCCACTAAGCAGTGTAACTGCTGATTAAACCTTGTCTCAGTTGAGACTTCAACCTGAACATATCTAAAATTTTAGCAAAGTTAATCTACGCATTTCCAGGGAGGGAAAAACCAAGCTTTTAATCGTTGTGTGAAGCCTGTACCAGAGACCAGAAATGAGAACCATGAAGGTGGTTTGGGTCGAGGTACCCGAGAGCTCTGCTCTTGGCTTTGTAACCATGTGAGGAAGAACAACTCTGCACGAGTCTAAGACAACATGAAAAGCAAACAACTGCCTCAGCAAGTGTTATTTCATTTTCTTGAACAGATTTCATGCTGTCATGTGCAAAATGGGTTTGAGGGCCCTCAGACTTTTTAAATGAAGGCTGCCCCAGAGTCCTGTGGCAATATTTGCCCAGTCTCGGCTGCCTCTGCGTGGAGGGAAGCTCCATCCCTGTGCTGGGAATTCCTGCCTGTTCCTGGTGCAGCAGGAGAGCTGCCAGCAGCACCGCAGAAATAATGAGCTCTCTTATAGCCGGGATGAGAAACGGACAGGAGTTTTGGGGACAAAAGGGAGGAAGATCTCCTCAAAAGCCAGCACAGGCCCTCCCTCCAATCCTGCAGTGAGGTTAGAGCTTGGGGATGGAGAAAATCAATGAGTACAAGTTGAAGGACTGGAAGTGACTGAGAAAGGTACTTCAAATGCTCTCTCCCCCAGAGACTGTGTGCAGTGGCTCGGGCTGCCTTGCAAAGCCTGCTTCATTTCCCCAGACTTCCTTGTTGTTTGAGATCAAGGCTTGGGTAAGTCATCTCAAACAGCAGTAGTTCTTATTTGTACAATATCCTCCAGACTAATGGACCCTAAAAGTCTTCACAGATTTCATTCAGAAATCACTTCAACTATCATGGCAAGATTTTTAAAAGCTAAATTTGCCCAGATTATCACATTTCCTGAGCCTGTTGATGTCTAAATATTATTTTTCCCACTATATTTACCATGGCCTGAATCCAAAGTCCCAGTGTCTGAAGGGTTGCTGGCCCATGAACCACTCAGAACAAAAGAAATAGACATCTAAAATAAAAAATAATCTGAGAATTATTTACTTCCCTTTATCTTGCTCGGGCAACAACCTCAATGGCACTGCCAGCACATTACAGCAGTAACTCCAGACAGATCTCCTGAAGACTTGGTGTTTTCTAAACTGAGGTGGGAAATTATTTTGCATGAATTGTTGAAGGTACATATAATTGCCTCAAGAACTCGTGGCAGGTTTTGCAGAAGCTTCTCTGTTGCTTGTGGTGACTAAGATGAGAGGCAGTCCACAAACAAAACCTTGTAAAGGTTAGTACAGAACATTTCTGAAATGGATTACTGCCTGCAAACACAGAGTAACAAAGTAGCTTCTGTGAAACCACAAAGGCACACAACACCACTATTTAGTTGTTTGCAGAGATCTCTTGAATCGGTAGCAAATTAAATAATGTTGTTTCTACAAGATTAACTCAAAGCTAAAATGCTGCATCTTCATAAGGCAAAATCTTTGTTTATTGACAAAAATATATTAACTTCTTTTTCAGTACAGGAAATAAAGACATCCTAGAAAAGGACAATTTTATTTGCTGTCTCTACGCTCCAACCTTTGGAAATGTAAAAATATTTTCAATAATCATTTATAACGCCAAAGCTGAACAGGAAGGAACCCATTGCCTTCATGGTGACTTTGAAAGCAGCGTTGAAACTTCATTTGGAATTTTTTTTAAAAGTTAAAGATTTACTGTAATGCAATTATTTCAATATTGGTAAAGTGTCTCCACTTGTAACTGGTAATGTTCATTTGTACATGGAGCTGTAATTCCCAGGGCCAGTGGAATACAGGAATACATCATACAGCAAGTATCCCTTGGATAGCTCAGCCTTTGATCAAGGAGGCTGCATTGCAAAGTTTTAAATCTTTTTAAACTCATCTCCCAAAGTGATTCAGCTTTCCCACAGGGCCCTTGCATATACTACATTTGAAAAGGTTTTTTTTAAAAATGTTCTTAAGCTGCTGGAAGTGACTTTGGTGCAGGGGAAGAGGATCAGATTGTTCAGCAGCAATTTTTAAGCTCTTTCAGGCTGTCCAACACAGGAAGGCACTTCCAGTACTCCACACTAAGGGTCCTTCCACAGTGTGCTAAAAGCTTTTTAATGATAGAGTTTTTAAAATTAAAACAATGGCAAAACACATTAAAGCTAATTTACAAAAGGGAGTTGAAGAGAAATTATTTGACCATAATGGCAACTTTAATCTCAGAACACATTGTATCCAAAAGAAAGCAAAGGAATTGCATTCAGCATTATGCATTAGCTCCCAAATATCTGCCTTCCCATTTCAATTAATTCTAGTGCCCTAATCCAATTCAGCCACTGATAAAAACTGTTTACTTCTCAGGAAACCATGAGTATTACTACTCCAAGGCCAAAATTTCCCCAAAAGCTCTGTGGAGCTGTACCGTGACCTCAGCACCTGCTGAGAGCAAGCTGAAAACACCAGCACAGGCTTCAGAAATCTAAAACTCACAGCTGGCCAAGGTTCCTGAAACTCTGGCTCTCCAGCTCTAGCAGTGTACCTCATGTCCTTCCCTTTGCAGCAACAGAAATAACATTTTCCTTGAGAAATGAGCTAGGGCAGATTGCAGAAATAGTGACTCCGCTAAAGCAGAGCTTCAAATTAAAGTCAATTTCAATTATACATGTAAAGAGTTTTGTGAAACAATTTCAAAAAACAAAGTTACATTGAAATGCATTGGGACCGCTAATAAGTATTTTATTTTAGATAAAAATTGACACTTAAGAAAATTGAATTTTGCACTTGCAGACAAGGGAAAAGCAGACTAGAAACGTTAAGGAAAATAGTTCTTTAAAATGTCATTTAAAACAATTAGCTAAGCAAGGTAGTTGTGCTAATTCTGTGATATTAGGGCCCCAACTGTGTCTAGTTTCCAATCAATGGCAGACAAAGCTATTGTACAGCATTTCCTCAGCCAGGCAGAGCAGAGGACTCCCCACTGCACAGGCTTCCAGCTCAGAGAAGCCATTTCCACACCCTCAGATGCAGCAGAGACACAGCCCAGGGAGCTTCCCTGCCCTGGCTAAAGGGAATTAGCAGGAAGAGCACCTTTCCTCCAGACCATTCTGGCAGAAGGAAGCCCTGCAGGAGAGCTGTTTGTCCAGGTGGGCTCTATCCCCAGCACTCAGCATGGGTGGTTCCCACTGCACATGAACCTGTGCACCTCTGAGCGTTTTTAAAACATGTATTTTGTCATAACATTTCAACATGTTGCAACAACACTTTAAACATTCGCTTTGATGCAAAATTTGAGGTTCTTAGCTGCTTCTGAACATCAAGGCCCACACAACAAAGCACACCAGCCACAAGACTCTGCTCTTCATCAGCCTAAAATCAGAGCAATCACCATCCTTTCCATTTCACAGGCGCTGCTCAGGTTTGCAAAACAGTCAAAAGCAGAGAGCCGAAGCAGGAGCACTAACAACCTCTGGCACCTTATTGAAGGCTCTGTTCTTGAGCTCTCAGAGCCCTGCAGTCCAGGTGAGCTGCACCTTGGAGCTGCTGTTTGCTCGCTGTGCCTTTATTCCAGCACCCAAAGCTCCTCACAGATGTGCTCAGACCAGGAGGTCACAATGCAAATTCAGTCCACAGAACTGCACCCAGGCTCTCACACACAGGCAGCATCCTCACAATTCCTTAACACCATTCCTTCCTTAACAAAGAGCCTGGGTTAGAGGCTTAAATGAACCCTGGAAAATCTGTATGCCAGGCGTGATTCCAGCACAGGCTCCCTGGGTGACCTTGGGCAGGTCATTTAAGCTCTCAGTAAAAATAAGACTGATAACACTTCTATCTGCCTTGCCTATTTAGACCTTAAATTCCTCAGACAGAGACTGCCTCTTACATACACCGAACCTGGAACAGTTGGGGCCTCTTAGGATAATTATCTGCCTTACAGTAGTTAACAGCAACAATGCACACAGCAGTGCCTTGGACAGGGATGCACCAGCCCAGAGACAAGGCAAAGGGAAACAAGTACAAAGCAGGAAGTTGTGGGTGAGCAGAACGGGGGTATTATCCAATGCAAACATATTTTTGAGCTCTGTGATCAAACTGGAAGGCAGGTTTTGGGCTGTAACGAAAGAAATCATGTTATTACCCACTTGCACAGCCTGACAGCACAGCCCCATGCAGAATGCATGAAAGCTTTCCCTTTCTATTATGCTTAGGGGCTGTGATGGAAACTCATTTTTTCTCCTTTTCATAAATAAAACCATAAATGACTAGCAGTCTGGAAAGGCAAAATCTTGCAGGGGGGGAGCTGCTCTCATGTTTTATCAATGAGGAAGCAGAGCACTGGGCATCGTGATTTGTCTGTTTGCCTGTTTTCATTATCTTTTTAATGTTAACATTAAAGCCTTCTGGAGACTGTATTTAAAAATCTGGTGTCAAATGACTATTTGAATAGAGATGAAATGCACCTTTGAGAATAGCAGGTAATAGCAAGGCTTTGCTTCTGCCTGTGAGCTGAGAAACGTGTGGTAGTGTCAGTGCTGGGTGTTGCTGAAAAATTCTTTCCTGTTGCAGGTTTTCCTTGGCCTTTGCTCAACGGCAGCCAAAGGAGAGCTTGGGGTCAGGGGATGCCAAACTGCAGCACTTTGTGGTGAGAATGACCCAAGATGCAGCTGCTCTGACTCACTCCAGGCTGTGAGTGCTGCCCAAGCACTCACAAGCTGCTTCCAGGTTACAATCCCAGTCCCTTCCCTGGGAGCTCGAGTGCTCAGGGATGCTCTGAATAAAAGGGAGGTGCAGAGGTAAAAACAGCTCTACTTTTATACCTGCTTCTTGTGCCCTACAAAGTAGAGCTGAAACCCTTAGGCCAGCTTTTGTTTTGTTGGTTTTTAAACTTGATTTGGTTGTCTTCATTCCTGCTCAGGGTTTTTTTATTAGACATTCAGGTCTTGTCAATTCTGTTTCTCTGGAAGATTTTGTGGATGGGTAGAGAACTAATAGGTTTAAGATATCAGAGGAACCAATAAATTGCAAGAGCTCTAAAAAATCACAAACAGATTTTTATCTAAAATGAGGCAGTTGCTTAAAGGGTACCACAAAGATGCATTTTACTAACATAACAAATGTTCCAGCCAGCTTTTGCTTAGCAGGAGGTGCAGAGTGCTTAGGAAATTTGCTTCACAGCCCACCCAGAAATGCTGAGGCAAGTGCAAAACCCATACACACATGCACATACACGCAGGGATTTTCAACAGGGAGTAAGCAACTTTCCTGTGAATTCCTCTGCTCCTCTTACTGGTTTCTGACAGACTCTCCCCAAGTTCACCCGTGCATTCTGTGCAAGAGCAGCTGATAATTATCCTCTATTGGGCATCAAAGCCAGAAATGATGGGTGAGATCATTTATGCCACATTTCCATTTTTCATACACACATATATGTTGCTTATGGCACAATTCAGTCCTTCTGTCACTGCTCTGCTACAGAATTACTGGCAATGGGGAGCAATTATCTGCTTGTGCCCTTCTGTCTGTCCTGATGGAGATGGAAAAAACCGTGGAGAAGAGTGAGAAAGATTTACCAAACTCTCTGAAGCAAACCTGCCACCTCTGAGGCTCCTGAGCAGTTATTCCCACATGTGCAGTGTACAGATGAAGGAAACAATTCGATTCCAAAGTCAAAAACCTGATAAACTCTAAGGAAAACAAAACCATCAGAGCCCAGAAAGTGGACCATTAGCTAACTGTGAGTGACAAGGTGACTTCATTGCTGGGTTTCTTCCTTGCCTTCTTTACCAGGGCCCATCTACAGAGCCAATTCCTATCCAGGAGCAAGGGTGCAGGCTGGACTCCCACCTGACTCCACTGAGGAGCCACATGGTTATGGGGGAGCCAGATTCCTTATGGAATCTGTGATTAAAAATGCTGTACCCCAACTGCACTCAGGCAGGTGCTTATCTGCCCAGAGAACTCATTAAGTTGATAGTAAAACTGGAAGGGAAATCACTGGGATCTGAAGTGCAGGCCTAAAGATGAGCACAGTCCCCAGCGTGCTCCTGAATCAGGGCCAGGGTAAGCAAAGAGCAGAGAAAAGGGAATTATTTCAGCTTTTTTCCCTTCTGGATGCTCCATATGCTCCAGCCAGCTGTTCTGGGTTTGTTCATGCTCATTACAGTGGGTATGTGTGACAGACTCTACCTCCCTTCAGAGTGACTCAATCAAACTGGGTCTCCCATGGTTTGTGCGAGGCTTCAATGCAGGTTGTGCCTCCCCAGAGCTCCACACCCCCATCCTGCCTAAAACCAATGGCTCTAATGAGTCCCACCTTGTTAGGTGTGCTTAGAGAAAGCCCTGCTGACTGTTCTGCCTGTTCAGCCGGAGTTTCCTCCTTCACCCACTGCTCACCTGCCATCTGAGACACATTTTGGCTGAAACAACAAGCAAACTCGTTTGGGGCGAGTCAAATTTATAGCTGAGAAGCTATTCTGAGAAACAAATACACAGGCTTGGAGCTTTCATGGCCCCAGACCTGCTCACCAATGTCACAGACACATTCCCAGGTGATTCCCAGTGCCTCCACCACTGCAGCCATGTCACTGTCCCCTGTGAGTCCCCAGAGGGAGCAGAGAGACCAATAGCCCAGCATAAGCTTTGCACAGCACGGGGCCAAACCCTGAGCTCCGGGCTGAGGAGGACCTTAGGCATCCAACAGTGGTTGGCACATCCCAGGATCAGACCCCTCATTTATTCCCAATGAGAGGGGCCCTCTGGCAGGAAAAATCTTTGGGGTTTAGTATTTTGTCATTTCCTACAAAAACTGCCCTGCCACTCGCCCACAGTGGGTCTGAAACATGATGACAGGAGTATTTGGCTGTTTTCCTGCTACTGTCCTGAACAATCATATCTCCAAAACACTTGCAGCCTTCTCTGTGCCTTTCTTTTCTTATTATTTCACCCATTCAAACACCAGAAATCCTTCCCCATCATTTTTTTTCCCATTAGATTTCCCTTCCAGTGGCTCCGAATGGGTCCTCCCACTGTTCCCCATGTTGTCTCTCAGCTTTAATCAAAGTCAATTCCTTATTTCCCATCTGATTACCCAAGTGCTGCCTGGCCCTCAGCCACCCTCAGAGCTGGCATAAGCAGGTGCAGCTCTGACAAAGTGACATCAATCCATGTGCACCCTGAATTGGAGTTGTCTTCCTGCTGGAGACCTCTGGATCCCGAGCCCTTCCGAAAGCGCAGTCGCATGGTTTGCACATGTGACTGAAGCACAGGACAGGAGGCAGTTCTTGCCTCTGTAACCTACCCAAGGATCACCAAATGAAGAATCTGCCTCTTCTGCACACCTTCTCCCTCTCTTGGAAATGTGAATGCACTCTTTTCAGCTCGGGTGTTGGGTCAGAGGGATTGATGAGCCTGCTGAGATCTCCTGTGGTATCAGCAGAGCCTTCATTCACATTTCTCACAACCAGATCACTCTCTGTGCTCTCCCTTGTTGCCCCATTGCCAGGTTCTCCCATTTGAGTCCCTCCCCAGCTAAAAGTCCCTTCAGGTCCCGGCAAAGGTGCCAACCACACAACGAAACTCTGACTTTTCTGCACCAGCATTCAGCATTGCTGCAGCTCTGCACAGGCAGTGGAGACAGTCAGGCACAGCCTGTCCCTCACACCTCCAGCTCCTCCCTGGCAGAAGGCAGCTGTGACTGCCCTGCTGCAGTAACTGCAACCTGATGAGAAGAGGAAATGAACTGATTCTCCTTTGTAGCCTGGTTCCCAGCTGGCTGAAGAAATGCCTGCCTGCAGATTCATCTTCTGGGAACCGCCAGAGTCCTGGAGCCCACACAGATACAAACCAGAGCCTGGTTTTCAGAAGATGTATTTCTGCCAAAAGCCTTGAAAGTATTTCTAAGCTACGAGCAACACTCTGCTGACTCACACTTGCACAGAAAGCCATTCAGTTTTCAGAAGCATCAATGATATCTGCCCAGGGACCTTCAGCTCTTGGAGTTATTAGCTTTGCTTTACTAGAGAAGCCAACACAAAATCTTGTGTTTTGGACACCAAGAGGACTTGAGCAGTGGAACTCCTTGTTTCAGGGGGCTGGATGCTATAAATTCCTGTAAGCTGAAAGTGCAACTGAACAAATTCAAGGGAGAAAACCCCATCTAGAGCTACTGATTGTAGGAAATGACATTTGGCTAAGAATGTCAAATCTCTGGAGATGGAGAGAATATATTAAGAGGTGTCACTATGTGCTTATCCTGTTCCTACATTCATCCTCAAGCATCCACTATTTACCACTGCAGGAGAAGGAACACTTGGCTGGATGGATGCTCTTATTTAGGCTAAGGCAAGCAAAGCACCCTCGAATCCACCTGTGCACCTGAACTACCTGCACAAACCTTCCCAAGGCTGCCCACCATCACCACATTGCACCAGCAGCTACAACAAAGAGCCACAGTGTCATGAGGAATGGTTTGCTTTTGGTACACTTCAGAGAGGGCTCCTGTCTGGGGTCAGAGACCTGCATTTGCCTCTATTGCCTTCAATACCCAAGGGAGTACCAGAGAATAGCCATCCCAAGCTCATTTTACAGCCAGCAAGTTGGAGAGCATGGCCAGAAGGCAAGTGGCCTCAGATGAGCTGATTTCTCTCTCTCCCTGAGAGCAGTGACTGCAATACCAGCAGCCACACACAGCTGCACTCACAGTTTATCTGCATTCCCCAGCTTGGATGGGATGAATCCCAACTTCAACAGTACACACAGAGAGCAGAACCTGCACCTCTTTGCCCTGTGTGATGAAGTTATGCACTGCTGGAGGCTCTGTCTTCCATCAGAATTGTTTTTGAGGAATCACAGGACAGCATCTCTGTGAACACCCTGAGAAGGGTGTTCTCAAACACTCCTGTGTCTTGGGCCACTGCAGGCAAGTTCCTGATCAGAATAACCCCTGCAGTTGGCCAAAGGAAAAGCAAACAAGACCAGAGTCCCACTGTGATTCTGGGGAGAAGGATGTGCAAAGAAGCCTCCCAAGGTCGTGGCTGAGAAACCACATCCACAGCTGCACCAGCAGCTGCCAGGCTCTGCCTTTGCTCAGGAGTCCCTGGGACATAAAGGACATCACTGAGCACAGGGACTGTGTGTGGACAGCATGTTTCAGGCTCCTGTGACCTGGGCACAGAGAATAAAGCCCACCTGCTCACTCTCCAAACGCAGAGCTGTGCACCAGCCCTTCAGATGCAATTCAGCCTCATGCTGGAAAAACAAAGGGAGGTGCTAAAGGCCAGGGCTTCTCCTTTTTTCCTTGACAGCTCTGAAACACCAAATATACCACAGCATCTGGCTAAGCAGCCTGGTGCATGCTGTCACTGCCTTGCCGGGGACACTGACTGACAGATTAGATCAGACACACAGATAATGGGCTAGGACAACTTGAAGCCCCATCTCAAGCTAATTCCTGTTTGCAGCATTAATCTCCAGTGACAGAGGGCCCCCCAACATGCAGAAACCAGCTGTGCAGCACTGTAAGTAGGACATCATGTCATACATGCTAAGGGGAGCATGAGGGACTTCTGAGGTGCCTTGGTACAGGCTAGAGCAGAACATCCCAATAAGAAACTCTGCCACAGATAAGAGGAAAGGCTGAAATGGCTGTTGGGAGCAGTGGAGTAGAGGAGAGAAGTCACAGGATACAGCTGGGAGGGTTGAAGTCTCCCTAAAGACAGGCTGCGTGTAGCCCATCACTAAGCTTCCTATCAGTAGATGTACAAAGCACTTTCCCGTCACAGGGAGATCTCAGATATCTCCAAAATGAATGCCAAAGAGCAGCCACAAAATTAAACCTCGATCAGGGAGGGTGGTCTCCCTCACGGCCCGCGTTGTGCGCGCAGTGATCCATCAGCCCTGTCGCTCACGGGCTGGCTGCAGCCACAGCCTCTCCTCTCCCCCTGCGTTCCAGGTGACCTCTGCCTGATCTCCACTTCAAATGCTCCATCTCCAGCCCCTCTGTCTTCCCTGGCGGCACATCCACCCTCAGCTTCTGCCACGGAGCTATGAATCATGATAGAATAATAAGCTCGTTTATGAGCTGCACACAAGCCCAAAGGACCAAAGAGCGGAATAAATCGCTCCAAAGCCCTCTAAGCCGATTTATTCATTCAACAGTTTCTTGCTTTGACTCCAGCCCCCTCTAACCGGTGTCCAAACATTGTGGTAGTACAACAGGAAAAACAGCAACCTTCTTTCAGGAGGTTCATTACTTTTGTCTTTTTGAGATCAAGAGATGAACTGCCTTGCGGAGGATTTGCAGCCCGGCCTGCCAGCCCAATGCATCGCTGCTCTGGCTGAGTCCCAGGCTTGCAGCGAGGCCTGCAGCCCTGGGTAACCTGTAAAGGAACTGCTAACACAGGCTTGCAGCACACAGCCTGGCCAGGGGAAGATACTGCCTCAACTCCAGGGCCCTCTTGTCCTCAGGATAGAGGATTTAATTGTGGGCCTCTCTTGGGGCAAAAAATCTTCCAAAGTTGAACACAGCTGTTTGCTGACTGGTGGTACAATACAGTGTCAACAAAGGGGACTTTGCCCTTCTTTCACACCAAGGATCACAGCACCCAGCAGATACCAGCCCCCCAGGCAGAGCTGCATCCATATGATAGCTGAGAATCACTCACCATGGGTCAAAGCAGGAAACAGAGGCAAGGCAGGCTCAACACGCTGATCTGAGTTTGCCTTTCTAGGTAGGTACAGAGCTGGGACAGAAACCTTGAGATTCCTCCTTCCTGTCCCTCACCATCCTAGCTCCCCTTTCACCTTTCCTCCAAACCTTCATGCCAAATAGTTCAAGCCAGCTTGTCATTTTTTGCCAGGCCTGTCTGTTCTTCAGGCTTACTCATTCCTGGGCTTTCTCATCCCAGGATGCTGGTAGGAAAGTTGTACTTCTGGAGCTTTTTCAACTTTGTCACAGCTCAGATACAGAGAATAAACAGCACATGGTCACACAGGATTCTCCCTTTGAGCAGCCACTCACAGAAATCCAGGTAAGTATCCAAGTCTGGAGTTGCTCCTTCTCAACTTTGCCACAGAGTGTGATCTGTGACACAGATGACCCAGCAGCTGGAGATCCCAGACCTGTTTCTCTATCTGCCCTTGAATTACCTGAACAGCTCAGGTAAAAAGGTGTTCTCACTTGTAAGAAATGCTCTGTAAGCTTTTTTTTTTTTTTTAGGAGGGTGAGAAAAACTCTGCAATGACTCAATAAATTCAGCCCAGTGGAACATTCATCTGGAATACAGAAAAGGGTCAGAGTCTCATGGCAGACTCCAGCGCTGCTCCCTAAGCCTATCTGTGACTGCCATGTGCAACATGAATGAAGAATATTGCTCTCTTATAGATGATTTGGACAGGAACTGTGAAGGGAGAGGCAGCAGGGCACAGCTATAAGAGAAGTAAGCACAAGATGGCATCTATTAGCAAGCATCCAATTTAGTGACTACCCATAAACCAGCAGTATGAATGAGACATTAATGGAGCTCTCAGAGGCCTCTGCTATTACTTTTTCACATGAGCATCGCAGCAAAAAGGAAGTCTTGAGAGTAAGTTGAGTCCCTTGATTCATTACTCCCTCTAAAGTCCTAAAAGCCCCATAGCGAGACAGAAAGCACCAAAACAAACTGCAAGCAGCTTTTCCCTGATCCAGAGGAGTTTTACCCTTTGGGAGGTAGTTGGCCATTTTTACTGATGTCCTCCCTGCCAAATCCACAAGATTTTCTGAAATCCCTCTGCAGAACAGGGGGCTTTCCAACTGTGTTGCCTTCATGCTGAGAGTATCCCTAATTTATCTCCGTGGGGATGAGAGGAGCCAAAAGAAAGGAATCCAGGCCTTGTTCAAATGAATCCCCCTCTGCTTTTAAAAGAGCCCAGGAATCCCTCCGTTGGCGTTTTTGTCCATGACTAAACACCTGTGGAAGGTGTAATGTGTGGCTTAAAGTAACAGCTCACTATCAATACACACAACTGCCAGGCTCACTCTGCCTCTGCTTTGCAGGAGGACTCTGGGCTTGGAGAGGCTTTTACAACTTCCTTTCTTCTAGACAATTAAAAAGTGATTCGTTTTGCAACACAGGATAGAATCTCATTTCACATCCTGTGGGCAGCAAGAAGCTAAAGTAGGGGAGAGAGGCACATTTTGCAACTAGAGGATAAACGGCCTTCAAAAACTGTGGAGGAGGAAGGGAAATTGCAAGGAAAGGAGAGGCTGGAAGTGAGAGGAGGGACTATTCAAGTCCTGTAGGGGTGCACATTTTGGCAAAGTACTTGCTTCAAGATCAGGGTTGAGGTCCATTTAGCAGAGCAGCGGGCGAGAATCAAAACCAAATTAGTAAAGACAATGAATTCTTCCCTGTGTGCTCGGTGCAGGCTCAACTCAGCACCCACTGCAGCTGCTGGAAACCTTCCAAATGGCTGCACTGACCCCCAAAGCCTGCCAGCGAGGCCTGGGCCAGGAATCACCAGCAGGAGCTGTCCAGGGCCAAGCAAACCTGGAGTCTCTGAAGGAATCATTCCCACATGCACAGGAATCTAAGGAATCATTCCCACATGCACAGGAATCTCTTCAGCTCCGTGGGGAATAGGCCAAGGCCTTGTGCTGGAGCGCAGGGAAAGCTGCTGATCAAACAGGACTCTGAAAACAGCAGGCTGAGCTCTGACTGCACGACTGGTCACTGCCTTGAGGAAGGACATGCCACATCTCTCTTGCAAAGATGGACAGCAGCTGCCGGGCAGTTCGGGGGGTGGCAGTGGAGGCTGTCATGGCACAACACAAGGCACAGCTCAGGTGTGTCCTTGCTGCCCCCCAGCCAGGCACACGTTACCCCAGCACGGTGCTGAGGTAGGCTCAGCAACGCCTGAGCTGCCCACAGAACAGGCACAGCCCGCTTGTGCTGCCTGGGAGAGCTCCTGCAGCAGTGCCTCTACTTGCATGTGAAACAGCCAATTTAAATTTGGCCCTTGCCTGTTTTCAAGAGCAGCAGCCTCAGAGCGATCACACTGTACATACAAAAAGTTTTCTTTCTTTTTTTTTTTACCTTTAAAGCAGCTCTGGCACTGATTTCAAAGGCAGGCAGGCAGTGTGGTGCTTTCAAGAATCTCTTGGATTCAAGAATCAAGAACCTGACTGTTTTGGGACACTTACTAAGAGCCCACAAAGTATTTTGAAGAAGGGACTTGCCCCCTTGAAGGCATTTTGTTACTGTGGATGCTACAGCTGGATGGCTTCAAACTGGTTCCATAACACAGAGATTGATCCAGCACCTCATGGTATTTAGTTCAGACATTTTTTCCTCATTTTCACAGGCAAAATAACCACTTAAATTTGACTTTGCATCAATAAATTGCCCGAGATAATAGGATAGATGAAAAGAAGAGCTGACTAGCAGGAAAACATAATAAAAAGGTGCTTGACTGTGTGAGTCAGTTCTGGCCCGTGTGTCAGCAGCACAATTAGTCCTCCCCTTGCAGGCCACATGGTTTTGTGTTGTATTTGACAGACAAATCAATCCTCCCCTTCTTCTGAGCACTGTCTAATGAATAAATCAACAAGGTCACGAGTGCTGCTGCTTTGCCCTTTCCCTGCCAGGCGGCTGGAGCTGGCCCTGCTGCCTGGCTCCATCTGCTCTGCTTCCAACTGCATCCAAGTGTCCTGGGGACCAAGAGGAGCAGTTAAAACACAACTGGGCAGCAGAAGTCCCTGGCTTTACTCCTGACTACTGTGACGCCTTGGACAAGTCACACCAACCCTTGGGCCAAACAATGCATTCACTCAGCAGACCGTGTCAGGTAGAGGGGGAAAGAAGGAGCAAGGACCAGGGGACTCGCTGCCACTGGTTGTCATGGGAGCTGCCACACAGCAGGACACGCTGCAACCCAGCCCACCTCAGCCCAGAGCCCTCCTGCCTGGCACAGCCCTGGCACTGCCAGCCCAGGGCTCTGCTGGAGACCCTCAGTGGTTACACCAGGCACTATAAACAAATTGCTGTGGTGATCTGGTCTTGTGCACACTCAGGGGCCCTGAGCTATTGGTGCAATAAGAACAACAATGGCAGTAGTTTACTCAGCACCAAGTATTTATCGAGTGTTTGCAAAACACACTGGCTGATGAGGCTGCTGTCCCAAAGCACTCACTCTGAATGGAAAAGAGGGAGAGATGGGGAAACACACAGGAGGGGATGGGTGAGAATGGCAGCACACCTGAGACCAGCAAGTGAAGCTTCTGGCAGACTTGGTACAAACCCAGCCCTACCCAGCTGTGCTTGCTTTTTTTGTTTTACCCAAGGCTGTTCCCATGATGAATTTGCTTCAGAACTCCATACAAGACCAGCATCCCCTCCACTGCTCCCCCAAGTAAAGTATTTCCCACATCTCCTCTAGCTCCTTCACTCATACTCCATACATCTCACCATTCAGCACCCCTGAAATTCCAACGGAACAGCATCCAGGACCAAAATGTTTTTTGAGGGTCCACAGAAAGTGCTTCCCTCAGCCTGAGCCAAAGCCCAGGGTAAGAGGTGAACATGATTTCTGTGGCAGCCACAGGAGTGGCTGGGAAAAGGAATGCAAAGGAAGAGCCAGGTGAGAAGGCAGAGGGAAGTGCTGAAAGGGGAAGGGGTGACACACAGCTCACCATGCCTGAAGTCAAGCAAGGCGAGTGTCACACTCGTGACCTTGTGGAGAGGATTTCTTGAGAGAAGAGCACATGTCCCCTGCCAAGGCATGGGCAGCACTCAGTCATACACAGGAGAAGCATGGAAAATGGCCAAGGGCTCCATGTGACAAGACTCCCACCCTCAAAGAGAGGCATTTTCTCCTTCATACCCTCTCTCTCATTGCCTCTGACACTGCCCAACACTGTCCTCCTTCCCAACCTGCTGCTACCCTCCCTTTTCCCTGCCAAGCTGACAGGCTGCTTCCAACACCCAGGAAGCTTTTCCCCTTTCCCAGGCAGTGAAGTCCCTGGAGAAAGGCCCTGCCTTCCCTCTGCTGGCTCTGAGAGCCTGTGATGCCATGGAAGCCAGTGGCTGCTCCATCCCTAGTTCTCACCCACACATCCATATGATTTGTGGATGTGCTGGCACACAAACTCTTAGGAGAGCTGTAGGAAACTCGTGCAGGGATAACCCAGCAGCCTGGCACAGCAGGAGAGCTCTGAATACAAACAGCTGTGAGGGAAAAAACAGAAAGCAGAACAGAAGGGAGAGCAGAGGCAGGATGAAGAGACAATGTGGATTTGCAGGGGGAACAGAGGAGTCAAGCAGTGCACCTTAGTGCAGAGCAAAGGATCCAGCAGGAAAAAAGCAAGAGCCTGATGAAGTCTTGGGGGAAATTATCTGTAAATCAGTCCCTTTTCTGTGATAATAAATGAGAATGAGTTACCTACCACTAACTTTGCCTCCTGGACTGGGCCAGGAAACCCTGGTCCTGAGAGAACGTTGTGGCCTGGAGAACTGTCTTCACCATACCAAGTGCCCACCAAAGGCAAGGAGATACTCCCAGGAGAAGCCCCAGAGCAAACCCTCTGCCTTAGCTGGGCCAGCCAGAGCAGATCTCTGATATTCTCCCTTGGCATTCATTGAAAGTTCCATTTAGATACAAAGCAAGAAGAGGAATGCTGCAATGCCTTCTCTGTCATGCAGCACACTGGAACACTTCTGCTTGAGCCCAAAAGCTCTCTGAACAGCTGACTGCCCTCACTGGCTGTTAGCCACAACATCAAGGAAAGGCTCTGCCAGCTGCTGAAGAGAGAATGCCCATACAGTAATGAAAGATGACTAACTGTTAGGCCATTGGTACAGATATTAATTACAAATACAGCTCTCTAGAATGCAGGCATTCTAGTAATCATGTAAACAAGTTCAACTGCCTCTTTCCATCAAATTGATGGAATAAGAAGGCAGTCCTCTGGGCTAGTATGAATCACCAAAATGCAGCCACCCCCAGGGTGGGATGCAACTGTGTGCAGTGACAGCACCTAATCTATAAAGGCAGAAACAAGCATGAATGTACCAGCCACAACAGGAGACAGAAGTGAAACAAGGCAGAGAGCACCAAAATTCCTCCCTGCCACAACTTTCCTAAAATTAGAGGAGAGAAACCTAAAGCAGGGCTCTTGTTATTAACCCTGCCTCTGGCCTTGAGGCACGGTGACCCTCATTAGTGACTGAGGGCTAAAGGCACCTCAGAGGCTCTCACTCCATCTTGGAGACATCCCCATTACCAGCCACTTGCACCTTCCTCAGTGGTGCAAGTGTGGCAGGGGTTGAGGATGTTGTGGGGACAGAGCAAAGCACCAGGAAGATGAAGAGCCTGTCGGACTTGGCACGAGGCCTTGCTCCAGACACTGCAGCTTGTAGCATCCCTCCCCACACACATCCCTCCCACACTCCAGGAAACAAGAGCACTGTGGGAGGAGAGATGTCTGCCTGCTACTGCCTTGGCTTGGCCTCCCTTCACTGCCCCCCTCCTGCCCCCAGCATGGCAGAGTCATCTGCATGTCGACTTCAGGAGGCCAAGGTGCACCGAGGCCGCTGCCTTCTCTCCTGTGGGTCTGTTTAAGCACGGAACGCCTCCCCCTCCCAGCTCCCCTTCACTGTCTTTTATAGCAGCCTGGATGTACAGGTACTCAGCAGATGCTGAGCTGTAAATCCAGTTCCAAGACAATAAATTCAGCTTGCTGAAAACACACATTCATTGCCAGTGAGCACAGGAACACAGGGTTTTGCAGACAGCAAGGCTATTAAATGCTGCTGTCAGAACAGGTTTATTTGACTGCATCAGGTTTGTGGATATAAGCAAAATGGAATTTAGTCCTGCTTGGGATCACCCCCAGCACTGCAGCCTGGGAGTACCGGCAGTGGGCAGTGCCAGTTCACAGGTGCCTGCTCAGGGGCAGGACACGCAGCACAGGCTTCCAGCCCTCAACAGAAGAGTAAAACCAGGCCCCACGTCGGTGAGGAAGACTAAACTTTACAGCTTTTTTTTTGTCCATATCTAACTTGAGAGACAGAACTACTCCAGGTTTAAGCTCTCAAAGGAGTGTCAGCAAACAGCAAGGTCCTGCTCTTCCATAAATGCAGACAAGCCTGGAAGCAGAGGTGTGGACAACAACCTCCTCAGCAGGATAGTCCCACGGCACTTGAGTCAGGCAGTTAAAAACAGGTCTATTAATAAATCATCAGGCAAAAGTAAGATAACAAACCAGGTCTGAGGCCAGTGCAGGAAATCCAAACAATCCTCAGTTCAGAAAAGGGCTGGAAACAGATACAGTGAAGCTCAGCAAAGGGCTGAGGCCCCGGCCTTAAACGGTGCTCCAGGGCTGATGGGTACAGAGCGGGATGGAGGGCCCAGGTGAGGGTGGTCAGGGCAATTAAAGCCTCTTAGAGCACTGCCCTGACAGGGAAACACTGTTCTAGGGCACAGCTCTGCTGCCTGGTTCCTCAGGAAGAGTTTTCTGAAGGGAACAGGGCTGCTTAAACTTGTTCCTTCCTTCCAGAGTTGCTGTCAAAGAATATTGAGCTGAAGACGATGAGGAAGCTGCAAGAGATGGCAGACTCTGAAGGAGGAAGGGAAGATGAGAGAAGGGAAGAAAAGGGAAACTAGGAGACAGAGAAGGCAGAGGACAAATTATAATCACTGGACAGAAGCAGGAAACCCTTGCTGCTCACAAGGAAGAGAGTCACTTGCTCATGTCCCTTCCTCCAGGCCCCACTGAGATCCCAGCCAGCACTGCCCTGCCACAAGCGCAGCCTTCCTCTCCAGTGCAGACAGGACAGGCAGTGACACACAGCCCCTCTGTGACCCGCTGAGCCCATTTCCCACCTCAGTACTGCCATTAAGGGAAGGGACAACTTCCAGCAGGCAGAACAGTGGGAACATCTATCTTGGGACTACAGAGGCAACATCTCCTCTGCTGAGAATTCCAGGAAGAAATTTTGCTGCAGGACATTTGGAGAAATGACCCAGATCCCACAAGTATGTTCAGCAGATGCTCTGTTACAGTGACCAGCTCTTGCTGCAGATAGCTGAAGTTTATTCCTATCAACTTCCAGGGGAATTTGAAGGACATTTTCTTGTTTCACACAGCTTACTTCACTAAACTAGAAATAAATTGGCCATTGTTTTCCTGGAGCATTCAAAACAAAGTCAAATTCCCCATGTGCCCAATGACCATCGCTTCACCTGCTGATCCCCATGCTGAGTGAAATTTGGGGTTTCTCTGGAAAAAGGATTTACCTTGCAGAAGCAGCCCAGGATCAGTTTCTATCCCAGTGGAAGCCCTACAAAGCCACATCACTGCTTAGTTACAGAGTTATGCAGCCCCGTGAGACTCACTGGTCCTCCCAAGCTATAACAGCCAAGAAGTTACATCAGATCTGAGTGTAAGAGGGCAATGTCAGAGCAGCATGAACCACTGGACTGAAATGAGTGACAGGTGAATCAGGCCTTGCATATGGAGGCATCACCATTTTTAGGGTCTCTACAAAGCAACAGAGCTACAGGCAATAGAGCTGTGCCCACAGGTGGGGGGCACAAGGAAGAAAACAGGGTCAGAGCAAACACGGACAACCCTTTTGACTTCAGCCAGGTGCCCACTAGGCAGCTACCTGGCTAAACAGGGCACATCCAGCAAAATTCCTCATTCCTGCTTTTATGAGATTTCCAAGTTGCTGGGGGAGGATTTCTAAATTCCACTTTATATTAATGTGAATCAAGTATTGAAAACCCTATGGTAACTTGGCAAATCTCTGCTTTAATATAGAGTCTCACTGTAATTAATATCTGATTGTGGAGCTCTGGGATGTACTGCAAGGAGGTCACTGGAGCGTCTCTGGCATTTTCCTGGAGGCCTCAATTCAGGCTGAACAATAGAGAAATCTCATGGGGCAAGCACAGCAGTTTTGTAGTTTCAAAAGGACACAGTCCCCCTCCATATCAGCTTACACAAGGAGGGTTCAGCCAATGCTCCTCATGCCCCTGGGAGCCCAGGAATTACTTCTGAATCGTATTAGCAGGCCCACTGTCAGAAGGCTGGAACTCATTTTGCAGCATTCAACACCTCACTTAGGAAACCTCACAAGGTGTACCAATCAAAAACTTGAAGGCTGTGGAGGAAGACAGCCTCAGTGCATGCTCCTGCTGCAGCAGCTCTATTATTAGCACAGGCCAAGAGCCCAGCCACTCCTCTCCAGCAGAACTGGCTTCATTTCTGTGTCTCCACACACAGCACAGGATTGAAATGCCCCCACTGGCCTGTCCCAGCAGCACTGCTCGGGCACAGTGACCTTGATCTCTGCACCCAGGGCTCCTCCAGGGCACAGTGACCCCATCTCTGCACCCAGGGCTTCTCCAGGGCACAGTGACCCCAGTCTCTGCACCCAGGGCTTCTCCAGGGCACAGTGACCTTGATCTCTGCACCCAGGGCTCCTCCAGGGCACAGTGACCCCATCTCTGCACCCAGGGCTTCTCCCCACAGCAGAGCAGCTCTGAGCTGACCTCACCAACCAGAACACTGCCAGCCCAAGGCTCCTGCACAGAGCAAAGACCCCTCAAAACTGCATTTGGGCCACCCCACCCCAAAGGTATCACACACAGGGATATTCCCAAGGCATGAGCCCATCCTGTGGGAAATGGTGTGAGCACAGAACACTAAGCAAGACAGTCAGGTGTGTTGTGTAACTGCAGGCTACACTCACCCTAAACAATGGTTGCCTTAAATCAACAGAAAATAAGATGCTGAGAAGCAGACAGCAAAACAATGAGAAGTGGATGAGGAGAGACCAGGAAGGAGTACTTTGAGCTTCTAAATAAATCTGACAGGGAATATTCATCTTAAATCAGGGTTGCCACAAGCTGGTTGGAAATCTGCCTGGCCAATTTTCCTGTCATCTTGCCAGTTGCTGGGGAGACAGATGAATTTGCCAAGAGTGGGTTTTTTTAATATCCAAGACCAGGATTTGCTGCACAAGCCCAGACACACTGAACATGCCCAACTGCACTGACAACCTTGCTTCTGCTCATCTTCAACAGCTCTCCCAACAGAACCACACAGGTGTTACATCAATTCCCAAGGTAGGCCCACACTTAAATTCAAGTGGAGTCGGGAGAGCTGTGCAACTAAAGCATGGACACAGTGCATGCTGCACCCCTTCTGACCCAGGATTTAGCATAAAATCACCCATTGTCACCACAGACAGCTCTCAGCCCCAGTCTGGACACATTTTTGTTGTGGGTGTGAGCAAAGAAGAGATGCCATCTATTGCTTCCTCTCCACAGTCCAAATCACTCCCACCTTGGTTGCCTTCCAAAGCCTTTTCATAGTTTCAAGAGACACATTGGCTCACAATTGGCCACAAAGCTCCCACAGCATCTCAGCACAGAGAACTATGTAAAAACCCTGAATACCCAGTACAGCAACAGAGAACAAACGCAAAATCTCAGGATTGCAGGTGAATTTCCAGGATGGACACTTTTAGTACAGATAGCTTGACCCAGCCTGGGTACCTCCCAGGCCAAGCAGGCTGTGTCTCCCCTCAGAGAATTTTTAACACATGTGAATTAAATTCTGGCAATTGTACATAACTTAGTGAAACGAAAGCAGTGGGTGCTTTCAGCCAAGAGAATGGGGCTACCAGCACTTAGAGCTGACCTCAGACAGCTAATCTGGGAAGAAAATGATCTTAACTGGTCAGAAACTGATCTTTTTCAGGGAAGAATGAGATTTTTCCAAGGCATTCCGCTGCAGCTTTATTTAGCCACTGGGAAGCCGACATTACAAGCCAGCTTCAGTAGGAACAAATCCAGATAACCTTAACATATCCAGAAATCCAAGTCCTCCCCCAAAACATGCACAGCTCACGGAAAACAAGGGTTAAGAAGAAAACAGCAATTTTCTGCTTGGCATTCACATACTTGGATTCTAGCCTGGAAATAAAAGAATATAGAAAAACACTTGTAAAAATACAAACACGATGTGTTCAAATCATGCTTGCATTGACTTTGAACAGTGTTATGCCTGGAGTGAAATGGCTCTGTTGGGCTTAAGCTTGTCCTTAGAAATGCATTCTGAGTTCTCAGCAATGCCATGGGAACCACACGGGCATCTCCAAGGGAAGAATTTGGCCAACTCCATTTAACTATTTAAAATTCCAGGGTTATTTGCAGAATACAGGCCAGAGTCCCATAAAAGCAAAACAATTTGAAGAGAAAGATATTCCAGAATGACTGTGAAATGGCAAACTGCCCCCTCTTCTCTCATCAAAGCGCATCCGTTTACAGAGTGATCAGCGCGGGTATTGATTCAGGCAAGCAAGAGGCAATATTTACCTAAGCACCTGCACTTATGATGTGTCAGACCCACCAAACAGCCTGCAAGCCCAGCAATCATTCACCATGGGAGAGGAGTCTCCATCATTTCAGCCTTCAAAGGGCCATGAGGCAGCAGATAGTGTACTCCAAAGTGTGCATTTTGGCAGCGTGGGAATAAGCCATTCCATGCTGGAGCCAGAGCCTTCTGGTTTGGGTCATGTGGACTCAAGTGAGCTGCTAAAATCCATTCTCACGTGTTCTTCTCCCTCTTCTCACTGCAGTCATCTCTTAAAACTCCCTGTGCCTGGGACTTGAGCAGGAATTTCTCTCCCGACTTTCTCACAAGCAATTAAAAGCAAGCACACAGCTCAGCAGAGAGCACAAGAACCATATATGCCTGTTGCCACGCTCATCATGTTTCTCCCACTGCCCCCACCTGCTGAAGCCAGCCTGGGTGTTGTGAGCAGCAGAGGAGGATGAGCAGGGGTTTAAGCTCTTCCTGGAAAGTCCCCAGAACTCCACTCGTGCTACTCAGTTCAATCTACCCCTGCTAACTAAATCCCCCTATTCCCACATCCCAACCTTACAACCAGTTGTTTAACAGCTAACTTCATAAAAGAATTGGAGATGCAAGGAATGCTGCTGGGGCTCTCAGCAGAGAAATCTGCAATATCAGGCATCAGTTTAAAGGGCCTGAACCACCTCCCAAAGCAGATATTGATGTGTCCAGGACATGGTTTCCTGGGCTGTCTTTAATAGCATTTTCCAGAATAACATCACTGCTCTCATGTGTGCTCATCAGCCCCAGCATTCTGCACTCCCTGCAAGAGTGAGGAGGTGTGCTGGACCTCCATTAACCCAGAGCAGGGCTCACTTTGGAAATGGGCACCTGTTTTTTTGGAAGCGCTTTTGTGGTGAATCTCCTCATCACTGAAAAAGCAAATCTAAGCCCCAAAGAGTTCTCAGTGCAAGGCAAGGAGGTTCCAAAAAGCACACAGTGCCCAATGATGATTATTAGGACATTTGGTGTGCCACTAGGTAATGTTTGGAGGTTGATAGCAGAAAATGCACACAGGCAATCCACTACCAGCACCCCCAGCCTCTGTGTTGGCAGAGGAGGAAACCCAGGAAAGAAGATAGCAAATGCAGATTTAAAATGTTCTCCTATTAGTTCCTTTCTTTTAGTGATTGGAGAAGAAGGGCTCATCCTGAGAGACAAGCAGCATGTTTTCCTGCTCTGCTTTTGCAAAACCTTTCGGATTCAGTCCCCCCTCAGTTTTGTCACTGTATCAGGACCCATATGGACACATGACAGGACATCCCCAATTCACCACTCTCCTCTGGCAGGGCTGGCCCCATGCCACAAGCACACCCCAGCAGAACAGGACAGAACCAGGCCACAGTTTGCACTCCTTGACAGGCAGAGAGAGCATTTCAAGGCCCCAGAAGAGTCTTAGACTTCATCCTCCTGTCTCAGCACGAGTCCAAGCCCTTTTCAGGGAAAAGACTGGAAGTTTCTTTCCTGCCAGCCCTCAGCTGAAATGACCAGGCTCCACCAGCCAGCGGGACAGCTGGGTCACATGAAGTGGCACAGAACTGGCTCCCTAATAAAGACGGAGTCATCGCAGTGCCATTTGGTAGCAGGGATGTGTGGAGTCCCAGCAGGGCTCTGGCAGAGCACAGTGCCCGTGGCTCCAGGCACAGGCTGCAGCAATCCCCACCAGGACAGGCTGCAGGTGGAGCTGGCAGCACCCAGGGCAGGTACAGCCAGGAGATGCTTCTCATTCCCAGGCTACTCCAACACACACTTGAACAACTGTTTCACCATTTCATGTGCTCCCAGAGCTGCAGAGTTTTGAATCATCTCTGAAAAACCTCTTCAGCTGCTTGTGAGTTACAGAATGATGAAAAGCACACTTTGGGGGGGGAAAACCCCCCAGCAAATCTCAAAAGCCTTCCAGCCAGAGAGCGTGGCTGGTGCTTCAGACCTGACACATGGCACCTCAATGAGGAGCCTCTGCTTTCCTGAATTGGGAAAAGTTGGGCTTTGATTTAACCAAGTTATGAGTGTATGAAATTGCATACTTAGCATGCAGCGTAGTAGAAGCCTTTGTGCAGTCTTAACTCTGCATTAGCATATTCTAAGTCATTTAATTAAGTGTTGCAAATTGTTTTTCTGTTAATTATTTCAGTATTGGACATTATTATTTTCCCTTTTGGAAGACAGAATCTATTTCATGAGGGTTAATAATCCTGCTAACTCTCTTTCCCTTAACTGTTCATTGCTGCTGATAAGGTTCCATGTGCTTTTGTCAGGCTGTAGGCTTCTAGCTCATTTATAATTGGATACATCCTGTACCGAGTATCTCTAGAAGTGCTGATATGATATCCCAGATGGTAATATTCCTCTTTTCTCTGCATGTAATTTCACAAAAAGGCCCACTGACAGCTAGTGTTTAAAGGAAATTCGTGTAAGCAGACATGGTAGGTGATCTGATCTGCCTTATATTAGGGATGGGTAAATCCATTCTGATGAGAAAGAAGCAAAGAAGAGTGAATCAGAGCCAGGGAGCAGCATCTGGGAGTCCTGGGCTTTATTCCCAGCACTGCCACTGATCTGTTACAGAACCATTAAACTGCTCCACCTCAGACTTCCTCATCTAAAATGGGCTTATTATTGACTGTACCTACCTGGTAGGTGTCTAGTGGGGATTAACTAATATTTGGAAACACTTTGAGAACCTCTGAGGGAAGGCACAATATAAATGCAAAGCAGTTGCACTGCTGCTCTATTAACTGTTGACAGCCTGCTCTGAACCAACAACGAGTGCAAAGAATTAAGGTGAGGAACAGTCCCAATCCAAAAATCATCCAGAGGGGAGTCCCCACAACTTTTCCGAGGAATGTGTCTCCCATCTGCCTTGCTATCAGCACACAAAAGCAAACCTCTTCATGCCAAAAGGGGCAGCTCAGCAAACGATAAAGACCTGAAATCATCATCAGGACACATTAAATTCTTCTCCCCTAACTTACTCAAACATTCCTCATCTGCAAAGCTGAGCTGGGAATCTCAGATGAAGGATCTCACTCTCTGTCCCATGGTACTCTCAGCTACATCTTCTCACAAAAACTTATTTGTGGCCTTTTAGCTGGTTTCGTTCTTCCAACTTGAGACCATTCTAAACCTCTGCAGGAAAAAAAAGGGCAAAAACCCAGCGAGGACAATAGTTCTCAACCTTCAGACAGCAACCGGTCCCTTCCTTCTGCAAAATCATCCACATACCATATACAAGACCAACAAAGCACAGGACAGTAAGGCAATCATTTTTCTAAAGGCCTGTAGGCTGGCCCTGCCTTGAGAAAGAATAACAGACATTGGACTAGAAAAACAAATGTATTTTAACCTCAAAGCATCACATAAACATTAACCTCATCAGCGTGATCTCTAGGATATGATACTATTCTTTCCATTCTGTGAAACAGTCTAAAAGATTGAGGAGTACCTCGCTCTGAAATCCACTCCAAGCAGCCTACAAAGGTACTGCCCCTCCTCAGCCTCCTTTCCTCTCTCTTCACCCAAAGATGTTTATCTTTCTCTTAAACTCACACACGTCCCGAAGTAAATTAGAAGGTCAGAGCACCAGGCAGGGCCAAAGGCTAGCACATGAATTTACTGTGCTGTCTTCAGTCTCCCAGAAGCCTTTCCTGAGTCCTAATAAAGATATCTGAAACAAGATGCTAATGCTGGATTATCCAGGTAATCTCCCAGAGTTACTTCCCTGGTTTGCCTGGTTATAAATAATGAATTAGGCCTTCACTTATTATTTCTCCTGCCCTTTGGGGTCGCTGTGAGGCTGGGGAAGGAATACAAATTTAAGAATATTAGATCCATTTATTAATATCAATTTCTGCCAATCCTGCATGAGAGATGTCCCTCGCCCTGTGCGTGCTGCTGATACTCTGAAGCGGCTGGGCTGTTAATGGCATGGATCTAATAGCTGTGAACTGGCCCAGCCTTACCCACCATTGCCAGAAATTGAATTTTAAAAAGGCAGATCGGTGCTTCATAAGTGGAAACAGAATCATGTGCCAGTTTTCATTTCTTTTCCATTCCTGAGCACTGGTGAAATGAAGTCTCCCCACTGGCTTTGTCCACATAAGCCTGTAACAATTTAGTCCCCATCCTAAGAGTCCCTGTTATTCCCACACTGGATTTCTAAAGCACCACCTTAACCCTTTGTCTGCTGCCTTCCTGTGCAGCACCCATTCAGCTGAACACAGCCCCAGCAATCACACAAGGCTTCCCGGGATCTTTAGGCTGAGAGAACAAGATCTGTCCCACAGCCCCTTCGCTTTCTCCCTCTTGCCTTATTCCATCTGCTCCTTGACATAAAGGTAATTAATTCTAGTCATAACTATGAGAATGCCTGCAGCACTCACTGTGCTGGAAGTCCCAAGCTGAGCCTTACTCAAGGGACAGGGATTAATTTCAGCTACAGTCTGAATGCTGGTGGACTCCTTAGTGCAGACAGCTTTTACCACCAGGCTCCTCAGGCTGCCCGTGGCGGCAACAACAGCCACCAAGAGCTACAACACTCTGCTCACAGGCGCCAGTATATTCCAAAGAACACAGACAAAATGATGCCTCTTGCCTTCTACACACCAATGTGAACATAGGAGGCCACATGAGCACTCCTGGTAGGCTTCAACCATACAATTCATTTAATTACCTTAATGAGTCTCATAATAACTTCGAAGGTCCCTCACTAAAGAGATCAGTCACTAGCCATCAGCTGCAGGGAGCAGAAGCCATGGAAGCAAGAGTGGTGAGTTTCCATAACTTGAAGATGCAGGAGTTCTTGAGAGCCCAGAACAGCTCAGAGCTGGGCTGGGCAGGGCAGGGTGGGATCTCTGCTGACCAGTCTGCATGGGCTCTCCTGCCAGGCTCTAACTGAGGCTTCAGCAAGGCCCTCAGCAGCCTCCACCTCTTTAGCAACAGGCTCCAAGACCCGGCCAGGAGCCTTCCCACCTGTGCTTAAGGCACAGAGATCACTTCTGTGCTGAGGATTCTGGGACAGAATTTGAGTCTTCATTCGAGTCTTCAGGGTTTGTTTCAGTCAACTGCAGACACATCCTCAATAAAGCCAGGCCAGGTCCAGTCACTGTCCCTAGATGTACAGGGAGGGCATCCTTGTGAACACCAATTTCCTCTGGAAGCCTCACCTGCATCTCCCTCCTGCAACACCCCAGGCTTGCCCAGTGAATGCAGCAGCACACTCCACCATGTTCTCTCTTCAGACTCCAAACTGTGGTCATGTTGCAAAAATAAATGGAAATCTCTGCCAAAATACATGAGGAATACCGATTTTGCAGTGCAGAGTTTCTCTAGGTTTCAAAATACTTCCGAAATCTTTGTAGAGTCAAGAAATGTGCTGTTTTCTTCCTTTTCCACTTTGATGTCATTTCATCTACAGCTTTGAAACATGGATCTCCTTTCTTAAGTATAAACACAACTCCTTAAATCCCTTATGTTTAAAATGCACCTTTTCAATATCAGCCACATCTTTGAAACAAACCAGAGAGCGCATGAATCGCTGCACTGAAGATTGTTAGCATGGCTAAAGGGAATAGGCCTGAGTGATAATGCCCAAGCCATGGGCAGTTGTTCCTGGAGATGGTTCCCTGGAGCACATTTCATGGCCCTCAGCATTTGCAGATGTTTCCCATTTGCTCATGGACCTTCTGGAAGTGAAAGGCAGATATTAGTGACTTCCTCTCCTACGGAATGCAAGTGCTGTCTCATGAGGAAAGACCAAGCTGCCACAGCACTTGAATTAGGACCTGACATTCCCTTTTCTCCCTTGAAGCACAGACCATTTGCTCCCCTTCCCTCTCACGTGGCATACCTGAGTCCCTTGGGGAGTGTTGCTAATTGAATGGGAAGTGAGTCTGTGAGCGAACAGAAAAGGCAGATGGCTACAACTGAGGGATAAGTCAGATGCAGTTCTAAATTCTGCTGCCAGCTGAAAGCCCATCCCTTGGAGACTGGGGGATTTCAGCAATGGCCTCAGTGGGAAGGTCATGACAGTGGGTATTCTCTTTTCCAGGCCTAGGTGAAGAGCAGAGAGGAGCTGTCTGATCACCAACCTGAGGCGTCACCCCCCAGGACAGTCTGGAGTCGTGCTTACCACCCAACCTGAAGGTTTCATGGTAATAAATGTGGTGTATATGGGATTTCATCCCCTTGGATTTGCTATGAAATTGTTATCTTGCAGCCTTCAGAATCCCACAGCAAGCTTGGGAAGGAGCAGAGAGAGGTGTGGGAGATGTGGAGGGCAGGACACTGTGCTGTTCATATCTTGTAGCCCAGAAGAAAGGAAAGTCTCCAGACCAGTTTTACATTTCACTGACAGCCAATACAAACATTTTAAAGCTGGTATTGATCAGCCAGAGCTGGAAAAGAGTGAGGACACACAGAAATTGCTGCTGCTTCTGGGGAATTTTGTATGAAACGGGGTGATCTCAGAGGCCTATGAACGATGTATTCGAAGAGCCAATCCCAGACCCCAGAAATGCAGGAGCAAGCAGCTAGATGCCCATCCACTTGGGAAAATAGGAGCAGGCTGAGCCTTGCCATGTTTCTGAGGCAACTAAAAACATAACAGGCAAAGGGAGAGAGATACTGAGAAAGAGGGGGGAGGAATTTCCTCACTGCACATTAGAAATACTACACAAAGGTTCAATTTTAAACCCACACACCACTGTGTTTGCCATCATTCTTTCTGGATCACTTGATAGCATCCCACCAGCCACAGCATCTGACATCAGCTTCTCTAGAGCAGCCTGCAGCAATACCAGGCTTCCTTCTACCTTTTCACAGTCTCAGTGACAAGTATGTGAAAGATCCCTGCCCAATCTTGGTAGGATGGGCAAGGTGGCAGCTGATTATGCCCCTAATGTCATTAATCTGGAGACAGCTCTCACGCAGAGGAAAACCCTGACTTCAGCACTTTCACAAAAGACATTTAACTGCATCTTGTTTGATCAAACTCCTCCTGGAGTAACTACACTCAACTCACAGCCATCCTTGTCACCTCAAACTGGCGGCAAGGGCTGTTGGCATGGTCTGGAGAGCAAGGCAGGCCCACAGCACTGCCAGCTCCCCCCTCCCCATGCCAGCTGAACCCTCTGGGATGAGGGGGGATTCTCTCCCTTCTGTGCCCTTCAGCCACATTGTTCATCTCCTGCCCAAAAGTGGGAATAGTGCAAATTTCCAGGCAATGCTAGACTTTATCAGTGGCTGCATAGGGCTGATGGAGTGATCCTTGCAATGTAAGGTCTCTGTTCACTTTTGTAATACTGTGTCACACGTTCCTCTCCTGAGCAGAGGTCAGGTTTTAAACAAGGACAGAGGAAAAGCAAGTTTAGATGCAGAGGATAAGACTGAGGCAGTAGAGATTAGAGCAGCCAGGGGAAAGCTGAAAGTCATATTGTGGCATCCCATTGCCTTCTATCTGACAAACCTGGCCTTTAAACACCACTCCCGTGTGTCACTCTGCAGTCACTGCTCCGTGAATTTATTTACCAAGGCAATCCAAGAAGAAAACAAAGAAAAAAACCCAGGAAGTTACTCAGATTACAAGTCTGCACAATTAGAACCTTGATATTTCTGGCACTGTAAGACAGAGGCACATTAATAAATAATACTTTGCTCTTTTACAGCACTTTTCCTCTAATGATCTCCAAGCAATTTACAAGTTTTTGCTAGCTGAGCTTCACCAAACCCCTGCAAGGCAAGGAATAGATAAATTGAGTCCCTTTGCTCCCAGCCAAAGTTAAGATCTCTGGGAGGGAAACATTGTAATACACCAAAGCAGCACTGCCAAATGCATACAGATACAAAAATAAGCCAAGTACAGCATTTTTAACTGTTCAGCAATCCCTAAAATACCGGCTCAAGCTGAGGCTTCACCATGCTGGGCACTACCTGACGTGCAGTAATGATATTCCTTGAGCCAAGGACACGAGGCATGCAAAGCATAAAAGAATGTGAGGTCAGGACAGAGAGGAAACCACCTAAGAAATGTCTTGCAAGCATTGCAGTGCTCTCATCCACACACAGCCTGCCCTGGCTGCTTGGGGCTGGCACTCCATTGCAGGAGGAACATTTTCTGAACACCTGAGCTATCGGGGCCTGGGCTTCCCTCAGGAAGCATCTTTGGCATCCAGGGCCCAGACACAACAGAGGCACAGATGGCAGCAGGGCTGGGTGGCAGCCAGCTGGCCAGGTTACGTGGAGCTCTTTGGGCAGCTGACCAAGGCCTCCAGATGACAGGAATGTCACCCAGGTGAGCACTGCAGAGCTGAGCACATTCACATCGGACCAGAGGAGCCTGGAGCTGAAGTGGATGTAGGCTTCAGTCCCTGTATCACTCTGGAGTCCTTCCTTCCACTCTTTTATCCCTGTAAAGTGTGAGATTATCTCATGCACTCTGAAAAAAGAGAAGTCCTTCCTCCTGGGAGCAGAAAAAGCTGCTGGGTTAGGACAGGGGGACCCCAAAGGCTGGAGGGCCTTCAGGCCACAATTCCATGACTGATCCCTGGGGCCTCACACTAACACCATTATCTCCCTGAGAGCTGAGGAAACCTTTTCTGGCTGTTTTGCCCTTAAAGCTCAAGAGATTGACCTTTGCTTATTCTTTCCCAAGCTTGTTAGAGCCAGGTCCTGAGTGTGCTGACTAATGATGGCAAGGTGAGTGCAGACCAGGCTGTGCTGCAGTCAGAGCAAAGCCTGATGCTTGTCCCACATCAGGAGGTGTGCAAAAGAGAGATCCTTGTGATTTTTTTGCACAGGTTGGCTTCTCCAAGCCCAAAACTGCAGGGCAAGCACAGCAGAGGGGCACTGCACAACTGGGTGGGCAGTTGCTGCTCATTCTCTGGCCTACTGCCAAAGCCAGCTGATTTAACACCCTGTCAAGAAGAGAAATTAGATGCCCTGCCTAGAGGTTTATATTTATTGGAATAGAAAAAAAACTCAACAAAGAACCTACTCGGTGACTGAGAGAAATATGTGTAAACCAGTTAAACACACTTTATAAAACCTTACAACAATAATACACTTTTACTGAAACAATCACAGGAGCAATTTCACCTGTACTTAGTGTCCAGTCATCTGAGCACAAACAGCCCTGAGATTTATGTGCGAGTGGAAACATAATTTCTATTATCTTCGACATTAAACTTGGCAATGGAAAATCCCATGCCTGGAGTGCAAAATCAATTTCAATAACCAGAATAGCAAGAAGTCAAAGGCAGGACTTGGAAAGGACATGAGTTTCTCAAATAGCCAGCCAGCTTTCTTTATAATGGGAATGCCACTGGGATAGGATGGGATGGGCAACTGGACTTTCTGGCTAGATTTTCTCTCTCAGCATGAAATATTGCTGTAGTTATGTGAGGCGGGTTCTGGACCACAGTAGTGCCTCTCAAACTTTGTTTTTCCTGTCAAACCCCACACTTGGAGCATACAAGACAGGAGAGCAATGATTGAACTGCAGGATTTAAGACTGCTTTTCCCTGTAGCCAGGCCTGAAACACAGCTAGTCCAAACTGCTGGCTCTGAGGCAGGACCAGGTGTGTCAGAACAAGATGCTAATTCCTATAGGAAGTGACCTGCTCCTCATCCCGATCCTCACTGCAGCAAAGGCGTTGTGTGGGAGGTTTCCTGGATAACAGGCTGGGGATACAGGTAGGGCCAGTCCTGCCTTTGAGAGGGCAGATGAATTAGGTAACCTGCCAAGATCCATGCCAGGCTGCATTGCTGCAGTCACAAGACGTTGCATTAACCCTGACACACAAACTTTGTATCTCTTCCCACTGTAGAGGTTTGAGGGTGACAGAGGGGAGTTGGTGTAAGCATAACAACTCTGAATATTCCTTGTGCCAGTGAAGTACCAGCCCCCCTGTAAGCTCACCCCAAATTGCCATATTCTGCTTTGGAGGCAAAATGCAGACAGCTTGCTGAGCCCTGAAGATACAGACAGCTGGATCCAGGGTTTGCAGCAGCTCAGATGTGATGGCAGGAGCTCCAGAGGTTCCTGAAGTCATCATGCCATTCCTAGAAGTACCAGCTGCAGAGGGGGAAAGCTGCAAGTATGGGCTTAGAAGTGATGCCTTCACACATTCGCCTTTCTGCTTTCTCTTTCAGGACCTCTTCACTGGGGACTGCTTTACAGAGAGCTGGAGTGACAGTACTGCTGAACCAAGTACTCAGATCCTCAGTGCACCCTTGTGCAGACACTTAGCTGCCCTTTCCCTCACTTCCTGTGCTTTCCAGGGACTCATGGCAGATTTTAATCCATTACTCCACCCTCTGGGAATCAAGATAGGTTTGTACTAGAACACCTTCGCCCTGCAAAGGCAAATCTTTTGCCCACACATTGCAAACGCTGTAGGTTCCTCTCTGCAGTAAATTCAAGATTCAAGCACAGAACCAGCATTTCAAGTTTACCAGAAAAGACATAGCACACACACACACACAAAAGAGGCAGTAAAAAATTAAATACCATCTTCAGTGCAAGAATATTCACAAGTCACAAAGAGCTGAGCCTCTGCCATGAACTACAATCAAGAAATGAACCCAAGGCATGAACCCCTCTCCCAGCTCCCCTCACTCATGTCTGTATGATAATGAACAGCCAGCGCTGCAGAAACAGAGAGAGACTCCTGAGTGATCCTCCCTAATAGATTCGTCTTTTATCATGTTTTCATGACCTTTGTAAAAGGCAATTTAAATTCTAATTGTCCTGTGAGCACCACAGGAATCAATTAGCGACAAGAGATGTTAATTGTGCAGACTGGGAGGAGGCATTGCTGGGCTGCTCAGCTCCAACACGGGGTTAAGAGCCATGGGGAATGCTGGGATGGTTGGGGCTTTAATCAGTCCTCCCTTTCTAATGGTTTCCATGTTGTGCTGCGGTTGTCAAGGTCCATTAGTCTTCTGGAGCACTGAAGGAAGCAGTGCCATCCCCTCCACTCCTGCACTCCCCAAGCACATGCACAAAGGATCAGAAGGAACTGCCACTGAGAAAGCAAATCCTAAAACCTCACTCTCTTTTTGTTCTTGCTTCCTCTCCCTGCAGACCCGGCATGGAAATCAGGTTTTGGGCACTGGAAATTCCAAAGCAAATGCTTAATGTTGTTGGGCTGTAAGGGAGGTGAGCCTGGTCCTGTCACCTCAAGATCCAGCTTGAGCTGTGTGACAAGGAAACCCTCCTGGTTTTGTACTAGGGCACGGTGCTTCTCCATGAAGACCCTGGCACTGATCACAGTGACCCTTGAAATGCCAGACAAGGGGCTGGATGCCCAGTATTTAGACTACACAAACATGGATGGGGAAGATTTGCCTGAGCCAGAATGTTAACATGCAGCTCAGCAGAGTGTCCAGCCCATCCTGGCACAGGCACCTCTCAGAAAAGAGGACTTGGCACAAGTGATCAGATGCACCCTGAGATCCAGCATTTGTTCCCTGCCTTCTCCTCAGGGGAAAGCAGTGCTCCCCTCACCTGGACCCCCTGGCCGGCACAGTTACCCAGTGGCTCAGGAGTCCTCAGCCTCTCCAAGACATGTAGCATGACTTCATGCCAGGAAAGCTTGTGCTGTGCCAGGTCATGCATCTGGGATGGTTAAACCCCCAGAAATAATAACCCAACCACTATTTTCTATTAAATACCATCACAGGCCACTCTCACCACCCAAATCCCTCTACATTACCCACGTGGCCAACCAGCAACCTTGGGAGCTGCCTTGAGCAGGTGCTGTGCCTTAATTACTTCTGTTCTGCCTGAAACAGAGTAAATGCTCTTTCTTTCTCAGCAAATGCTGTTCTTGGGAATGCTCTCCCCATGTACACAGATTGATTTGGTTTTTGTTTTACTTTATTTTTTAAATGTGTCACATTCTCTAGCCTCTGGAATAGGTGTTGGGAACCATTTTCTAAGGAGCACAAAACACAATGGGAATGCCCCATATGACACTCCATCGTATATCCTAGTGACATTATTGTCATTTTTTAAACTCAGATTTAGGCACCCCAGCCAGAAGAAAGGAGAAGAGAGAAGACCTCAGAGTCTGTGAAAGTCTCGGTTCTGCTCCTTGGTGGTGGCATCAGAACCTTCCCTTAATTTATGAGCATGAAGCTAAGCATAGCTTTAGCTACCTGTAATTTGGAAGAAATAGTTACCCTGCTTACCAGGGATCCTACATTTTTACTGCAAATCCCACAAGCAGGAAGTTTTCTGAGGGCAGCAAGGCTCCAGCACAGTGGGAGGACACTAGATGGAGGATGGCCTAGGTCAGAAAGGTTGCTTAGGGACTACGTAAGCCAGAGGGAGCATGTGGCATGGCCAGGTTTGATCTGCAAGCCAGAGGGGCAGGAAGGAGCCTGGCATTAGTGTCACACTGAAATTTCTGAGACATATCCTCTGCAGGGGACTTCACACCAGCACAATGGACTCCTGTGGCGCAAATGGGAAGAAAACCTGGCAGGTGTGAAGTGCAATCCCCACATGAGGTTCCTCCCATCCCTTGCCAGAAAGTCCTTTCCAGCTGCCACATCCATTTGCCTGAGCAGTGCAACAAAGTCGGTTTCACTTCCAACAGTACAGAATTAGCAATTTCTCTACTCACCCTCTGCCCAGCACATCTACAGAGCCTTTGCTGAATTTCCATTAAAAATAATAATGCATTTTGTTCTGCTTCACGAGGCCCATTGGTCACCTGCCTGTATCTCTTTCAGACTCCACTAGTTCCTCCTTTCTTTCACCAGCATAATAATTTTATGCTCTCATCTTTTCCTTCCATTATTTGGGTGATTGTGGACACGTTTTTATTGCCGAAATGTACAAAACAACTCAGTCAACCCTTACAGAGCAGAGCTGTCCCTGCCCTAGAAGAGTGGAGCAGTGATTGTGTGAGTTGATCCCCACAGCCCAAACAAGGCTCCTGAGGTGCAGCTGATCAGTCTCAGCCCTGGGGTTACCTGAGTCCCCCATGGCAGAGCCCAGGGCTGGCAGGCACGGTGCTGCACCTGCTCCTGGCACAGATGGGGGTTTGTTCTGGTGCTTCCTCTGCGAGCTTTGACACCCTCACACCAAATTAGCAAACAGTGAACCCAATCTTATCAAACTAAACAGGAAACGAGTGCCTTCTGAAGGGCCACGGCAGAACTAAGTAAAACAGGCTCATCCATCACAAGATTCCCTGAGGCACCACTTGCCCGCGCCTGGGGACCGGCTGAGCAGTGAAACTCCCTCTGGAGGCTGCTAATGCCTTCCTCCGCTCTCTGAAAAGGATGACAGAGGCAGGCTCGCTCCTTCCTTTCCCCCTTTCTTCATTCCCCAGCATCTGCATTGCGTGCTAACACAGCCTGCACTATCCCTGAGCATTCAGGGAGGGCGGGAGAGCTCCAGCCAAACCCGGGGCCTCAGCAAAGGCTGCGTTCACAGCCCGGCTCTCAGCACGGCAGGGAAGCCTCAGGTGTAAGCGGCTCCTGGACAGCAGCTGATGTAAAGAGCTGCCGGAGGAAACCTTTCTCTTGACACAGCAACTTCTAAGACTTCCAGAAATCCAAGGAATTAGTCTGCATAACATCTAATCTGCTAATAACATGGATATTGTATATTATACGTGCACATGGCATAGATATTAAATATAGAGGTGTTAATACGAAAAAGATGAAGTGGATCATACACACCTAATTACCAGTCCTTACTCCAGATAGAGCCAGTTTTGCATATGCCTTTATCTTCAGCATTCACTGAGTGTGCCTTAGGGGTCCCAATTTTCCTAATCCTAATCCTAAATGTAATCTTTAACCTTCCTTTTAACCCTCCAAAATTGCTGCCCTGAATGCCTCCTGTGATGCTGTTACTTATTCACAGTTAAAGGCAGCATTATTTCAGCAGCCCATCTACCTCTTGCTCTCCTGATTCTCTCTATTCACAGGCAGCTTTGCTTCTTTCCTTTTTCTGTTCACCTGGAATAGCCTGTAATGGCTCCCCCACAGATACTCAGTTCCCACCTGCCTCAGTCCAGGCAGGACAGCTGGAATCAGGAGCCTTGCTGAGAGCAGGCACTGGTGGTTTTCATGAGCTGAACTGTGCCCAAGGCAGGTGCTAAATCTTCACCAACTTTTGCTTTTTTTTCTCTCCTCTGCTCCTGCAAGACTGGTCCTATACAAAAGGAGAGGCCCAAGCACAGAAACCTTGAAAACCACACCAGATCCTCAGCAATCAAACATTTCTTCAACCAGACACTAAAAGAAAAGAAAGGGAGTGAAAAACAAGTAGCAGTTATGAGAACTGGGCTACAGAGTGGCCATCAAGACAGAAATTTCATTTGCCAAGTAGGAATTTAAACTGATTGGCTTCTAGTGGCATGGAGTGAATGTAGACATAAATTTGACTTAAAAGCCATTATTATTTTTCAAAGCCATTTCCCCTGGCTGCCATAAAATATAGCTACATCCAAAAGCTACAAGAAAACATATCAAGTTTCACCAGCTGAATTGCAGCCAAGTTCCCATGATGGCACCTGGCATTGACCACATCAGAACAAAGTCAAGCCACTGAGTGCAGCAGCAAAAATGCTTCTTTGTTTATTTTACTTATTTTATCTTTGTAGCACCAGCCATGCCTGTACCAAATCCATATAGCCCTGAGGCTACATATATATCTCAGCCTCCTGCTGCCAAAAAAAAAAAAAAAAAATAAAAAAAGAAAATTTGGCTCTCTCAGTACCAACTCAGACCATTTGTGTCTGGGCAGGGACTGATGATGGAGCCTGGCACAAAGTCTTTGGCTCATTCCTGCCTGGCCATCAGGAGCTGGCTTTGGTGGAGCTGTGTCTGCCTTCCTGGGAAACATGAACATCTCTTCCAGAGCTCTGCTAGAAACTGCTGCCCTTTTGTGTTCACTACAGTCTGATGCAGAACAGAAAGCCACCATGTTCCCTCTATTCTGAGGTCCTATTTTTTCCCAATCACAGAATTGTATAGGTTGAAAAAGACCCCTTCAATCATCACGTGCATCGATTTGCCCAGCACAGCCAAGGCCACCAGTGACCCATGTCCCCAAGTGCCACATCCACACAGCTTTTAAATCCTTCCCGGGATGGTGACTCCACCACCGCCTGGGCAGCCTGTGCTGGGGCTTGACAACCCTTTTGATGCAAAAATTTCCCTAATATCCAATCTAAACCTCCCTCAGTGCATCCTGAAGCTGTTTCCTCTTGTCTTTTAGCTTGTCACGTGGGAGAAGAGACCGACCCCACCTGGCTACAGCCTCCTCTCAGGTTCTATCTGATGCAGGGATATTGTACAAACTGTTCACTTGCTTTTTTCCCTGCTTCCTGAAACTGAGTTTTTGCAAGGAAAACATGACATTGTGGCCAGCAAACAGTACCTGTTCATCATGGGACTTGTCTCAACTCTGTGTTACACACGCTGATGGTCTCTGGACAGTGTCTAAAACAGCCTTTCCAAAGCTGAGACACCCAACCTTCTTCTGGAATCCAAACTGCAAGGAAATGAAAGCACAGGAGTTGACATGACCACAAACACCAGATGGCTTTAAAGGTTCTTTTACTTTTATTTGCACAAATATAAGAGCAGAGGAGCTTTCTGTGTGGCTGCTGGTGGTACATCCCTGATCATGTTCCTAAAACTGGCATTCTTTTGTCAGTTTGAGAGCCCCACCTTTGCCAGGCACTCCTGAGCTGGGGTAGAGTGCTGGGGCACACAAGCCTGGCTGGAGCAGCTCCTTGGGGAGGCACTGGGGCTCTGTCCCAGGGCAGGGAACAGAGCAGACACCTCTGTGAGCAGAGCCTGCAGCCCTCACACTGCACTGCCACGGGGCAGAAATCTGTTAGAGCAGCCAGGGCTGCAGTTAAAGTGTCCTTTGTCCGTGTGGGGGGGAAATGTACTGGCAGATCGAGAACATGGGAAAATTGGCTGTGAGTTGAAGCTAATGGGAGGAAACGAGATTGTTTTAACAGCGGCAGCCACTGGGTGGTAGAGTCTGCTACCGAGAGAGGTGGCCAAGGAGGTGCTGCTGCCAGGGGCCACGGTGGCCCATGGAGAGTAGGAACCACTAACTCAGGGATGTCCTAAAAATCCTGGGGTCAGCTACAGCCCCAGCGATCCAGCCAGCCCCGCTCCCACAGGTCACATCAAATTAAAGCAGAAGGAGCGTGTCCTTGGTCAAAAGGAGGGCACAAAATTACACTGAACCCCCCAATTAAACTGAGGCAAGATGGATAACACAAAAATCAGCTCCAAGATCAATATTTCTATTCATTTACAAGCATAACAAGGTTAGAGAGGTGAGCAGAGTAAATAATTAACTCATTTACAGGATTTTGTTTTTTTTTTTTTAACAGTCATTTTATTCTCCTGGGTGATTAGCTATGCAGTTGACATTAATCACAACTGCAGCAATTATTTGAAGTATTTGATTAATCAAGCCAGAAGAAAAGGAGAGCTAGGCCAAACTACCCTTGCTGCACAGCCCTGCTGGTCAATCAGTCAATACACAGGTGCTGGCTTTCAGAAAGGCGAGGGTAGAACGAGTCCTCTGGCTGGCTGGATACAGCAGGAAGATGGATAGAACACTTCAGACAAGGAGGGTGCAGACCACGATGCTTTCCAGCTGAATTAAAGAGTATTTATTAATGCTAGACTTGCTGAATTGGGAATCTCAACTTGTGGCCCTCCAGCTACTGAAACACAAATACAATCAGTATTGTGTATACAATCAAGTTTGCCCAGCCCTGATGATACATGTGAAAAAAAATACCATTACAGAGCAGTGTGTGCCAGCCAACACTGGCAGGGGGCTGGAGCTCCTACCTCTTTCCTTCTCATCTATAATCTGAGAAGGGATTTCAATTAAGGAAGAACAAAAAGCACAGAAGGTGGTCTGAGCATTATTATTATTAAAAGATCAGGTTGGAAAAGATCAGTTGTATACTTTCTTTTTCTTGCTATTTTTCCTTCTAATAATCATTCCTGGAATTTCTGTTTACGGCTCCTACTCCTGGTAGCAGTGATCTTCAGACTGAATTGGCAGAAACTCCAGACTTGGAAAACCACCGAAATTAAGTTTCAGCACCTTTTTGACAATTCTTACACCTACCGACAGACAGCTGGTAATGTGCTATATTATAATACATTCTCATCTGGTTTTGCTCTGGATTAGGCTGCTGCTTTCAAAAATGCAAATGTTAACTCCCAGAACAAACTTTGCTTGATGATGTTAAGCTTATGTGTAAACTGAAATGCAGCAGACTTTCATTACAAGAGCTCAACCATTTAAAAAGATGAAAATTACAAGATGGGGCACAGTTTTAAAACAAATATTAGAACATTCAACCTGTATTTTATTGATTATGTTTCCCCATTTAACACTTCTACTGCTGCATAGAAATGAAACTAGTGTTTCTTTAACACAAAAACTGTAAAGGATCAAAAATCTTTTGGACTGCTGCAATTCCTGCAGGGAATTTGCCTCATGATCATGGCAATGTTAAGTTCTGCTGCGTGGCTGCAGATTGCACTCTCTGCTGGGCACAGCCCAGGTGGAAAATAAGCTCTCCTGTGTGCAAACAGGACACTAGACTGCCACACCCCCACAGCTTCTGCACACAGATCCTTCATGCACAAAGCCAGGAGGTTCCCACTCCAGCAGAGGACACGCTGCAGGTAGAGAGGCAGGGTCTAGGATAAGGCACTACATACATGCTTTTGGTAAGATCAACCACTCCAAGTTTTTTGTCTGCTCCTCGAGCAGCGGATTTCTTACATCTGGCATGCAAAATACTGTAATAGTGAAGAACATCCCATTTTGATTTAAATGAATGCATTTATTTCCAAAAGGGAGACCGTAAGTTAAACAAACACATTTCTCTCTTTGCACATGAAAGCATTGTTTTGTCACAGATGTACAGTATAATACATTTATTTTCTCAATTGTTTTGTATTTGTAAGGCACTGCCAGTTATTTGGATGGGTTTGTAAGGATGAAGCAAATTGCTCTGTGGGGCTCTATTCAGGGAACATAATATTCCCACAAAAGCACCATAATTCTGCATGCAGCAACACAAACTGCCTCGACACTGCAGCAGCTGGCAGGGTGGATAGAGTTAGCGTTATCAAAACCAGCACGACAGCTCCACTCCAAAAGGCCCTTCTATGCATCAATTAATGATGAATGTACGTTGATTAGCCCCCACCCAGTCTCCAAGGAGCCCTGCCTTCCTGCAATGTTGCTCTGTCCATTCACGAGGCCTGGGGAGCACTTCAGCTGGTCCTTGGATAGCACTGGCCTTGCCCAAAGCTCTTGCTCACAGATCCTGGGCAGATCAGGGTCTGTGCTACAGCCCTGAGCCACGGGGAACAGCCACCAACACAGAACAGCACCAGCAACGTGCCAGGAGGGGCATTTTGGGAGGTCTGCCACACAGAAAGCTGAGAGGAAGAACATCCTGCCAGGGATCACCTCTATGTTCCAGAAGTTGGATATAAATTCAGCTGCACCTATCCCTCTGACTGAGTGCCTCCCTTCTCCAGGCATGCAGAATGGCAAAACAAGCTGTCACAGAGACACTTTATGAGATTGTTTTTCATCACAACTACAACAAGCTGGAAGTCTGCACAGGCCCAGTGGACATTGCTGCCCCCAAACTCACAGGGTTCTCCAGCTATTTGCCAGCTTCCTCCACAGCTCTAGCCAGATCCCACTTGGCACACTCTGCCTTCCTGAAATTTGACCAACAGAGGCCTTCCTATGCATCACTAAGTCCTTCTGGTTACACAAAAATGGGTTTTAAAAACCAAGAAAATATGTGTTCTGAATACAGGCTGACTAACCCACATTACTTAACTCACATTAAGTCCTTGTCAGGACTAAGACAAGGCAAGTTGACCTGGAGGCTCAAGTAAAACATAATGTGGGAACTCATATTTCAAGTCAGCTTGTCTGGTTTGATATTGAATCTGAGTTCAAAGCTTTTAGCATGCATAGGTAAATAGGTTTGTACTGAGTATATAAGACAATAGTAATGATATATAGGCAGAGTGAATACCTAGCTCCAATAGGGAAGCCTCCTGTTCTACTGCTACCTCTTTAAAATATGAGAGGTAGCATATTCACCTGCTTTTTCCTATGTCAGGTGGCTTGACCTTTAACTAAAGGCACTTCCTGGCTGGTTTCTGTGGGGCTGCTGAAGCCAGGCTTCTCCTTGCACACTAATGACTCCTCTCAGCCTAGGAATGTGCTTTGGGGTTCTGCCTCTGTTATCACACACAAGCTCAGCTTGAGAGAACCCAGCACAGCCGAGTTTATGTGAGCAGGTGCACTGAAATTGAGCAAGAGAGGAAAATCTGTGTCAGCAGGAAAATTAAGAGAGGAGGAGTGCAGGGGGGCCTTAAAGAAACAACCACCCCTTGCTTTATACTCATTGTCTCCTACAGACATGAGAGCTGGAAGTTTCATGAAGAGGTCCAATGGTGATTGGGACATTAACTTCAAGGTCCAGTCTCTACTGAAATCCTTTATCCAGAAGTTGTGTGGGATCCCATGGTTCTTCTAAGCCAATCTCTCCACCAGCTCTTTGCATACAGCATCATTAGCAGCTTGTAACAGCTCATGACCTCAGAAAATTTACTACTTAAAGCATTGACAGATAACAATGCAGAAAGAAATTTGGGCAGAAAAGAAATCTCAGCTTTCTAGATTTTTTTTGCAGGATAGTGTTATTTTTGATCAGTCAGCTCTAATGTGGAAGCCGGGGAAAGAACTGACTCAGCAAACACACTAAGTGGTGATTTCACACAGCAGCCTAATGATGACAATGATGATGTTGTGGTAACTTGTGTACAGCTCCTGAGCATCACTGGGAGAGAAGGAAGAGCCCTGCTGTGTTGCTGTGATTCCCAATAGACCAGTAGAATTCCTGTTGCCAGAGTCCTAGGGGAGGTCTTGAACCATTGCTGGAGCTGGGAGGTGGCAGAAAAAGGCAGTGTCAGTGAATTCTCTGAGCTCTCTGCAAAGAGAGACCATTATCCCTGTTTTATACATCTCTGTGATTAGCCCAAAGTGATTTACCCAAATGAGCACCCCTCAAGATGTCCAGCCCAGCTTTTTCAATTACCCGCCTGTCACTCATCAAGCCACAGCAACATATCCCAGGAAGACTACAGTCCCTGACCTCTGAAGTGGTAGTGACTAAACCCCATAAGGAGCATGAGAGCTGAGATGATTTTCCTGCTGCTGTTGTTACCTAAGGAAATTCTAGAGAACACTGTTGTCACAAAAAGGACAGGAAGGCAGTGCTGCTGCAGAGCCAGGACGTATCCATTGCATGGGTGGGTTGGTCCCTCTGCCAGCCACAGCAAAGAGAATAATTACACAGAAATAACTCTGATAGGAGCAGGCAGATTATCTGTGCATTTGCTAGCAAGTTGGATAAGGGCATTGCAGAATCACAGAAGGGTTTGGGTTGGAAGGGACCTCAAACACCAACTCGTTCCAAGCCCCTGCCATGGGCAAGGACACCTTCCACTAGAGCAGGACAGTCCATGGCCTCAGACACACACAAGGATGGGGCATCCACAGCTTCACAGGGCCTGCAAGAGCCCAGTGCCAGAGTCTCACCACCCCCACAGGGAAGAATCACGTCAGTTAATGGCATCCACCCAACTCAACTACACTGGGCTGCTGGGGAGCAAGGGAGAAGAGGCAGGCACCGTGGCTGGATGGAAGCACAAGGACAGGTCAAACAAATTTACAAGGAGTTTGAAGTAGGAACTTCTCAGCATAAGGCAGCAGATGCAACAAAATACACTAATATCACACGGCAATCAATACAGATCGAAAATTGTGTCAGCTTTACAAAGCACCTCCCTATTTCCAAGAGGATCATTAAGAAACAGAAAAAAAAAAGGTGCAACTATTCACTGCAGTTAACACAGCTGAAACAGTGTTTTATGTCTAGAGCTGAAGTCATCGCATGACTTCATGTCTGAAATGAGCAAACGGAAAAGAACACACGGCAAGGATGGCTCGGCCGGGGCTGAGCGCGCCGCCTCCCCGGTGCCCAGCAGAGGTCCCCCGCGCTCAATCCCACCGCGGGGAGTTGTCTCCGCACGGTGTTTGTCATCCCAGGCCATCCCGACCCCGCCCGTGCTGCCTAGCCATTCCACAGCTCCCCGGACACCGCCGACACCTCACAGCTCCTCACCAGGCTGTCATTAACCCATGGTTAATGACACAGCTCTGGGGTTTTGTGCACGTAATCCCACACCAACCATTCCCGGACAGGCAGAACTGACGGAGCCACAGCAGCGAATCCATGATTTGTCTGCATGGTCACAATATCTGTACATGCCTGAGACATGTTCACATGGGCCAAACACACCTTGGCCAGAGAGGCAAACACATCCTTGCTTCTCAGAGGCTACAAGCACTGGTGTGATATCAGATTTCCCAGGGTGGATCTGAGCCTTACAAATCCACACAGGAGAATGCCAGTGGTTACAAAGCATGGACTGTAAGTAACTGGTGGGTAATTATGGAGGGATGTGTCTGTGTGGCTCAGCTCCAACATCAACAGAGGGAAGAGCTCTGCCTATTGAGTCACCAGCAGCATTTCCTTCCAGCCCTTGGGTTTCCTGACAGGTCCCCTCTGAGTTACTGCCCAGACCCACACTGGCTAAGCTCATAAAAGCCGCTGAGCTCAAGGCCCCAGGGGAGAGAGCTCCAGGCCCCCACGGCCAGGAGAGCTTTCCTGGCCACCACCATGCTTCAAGGACATGGTGCCTCACCAACCTCTTTATTACAACTGAATACCAACAGCATCCCAGGCCCAGCCACCAGAGAAGCTTCAGAGACGCCCTGCCATCACCAAACAAGAGCTGCAGGAATCACACACGAGTTTTAGTGCCCCATCCCTTCAGTCATCCATGAGTCCCAAACTGTCCATAGCCCAAGTGCCGCCATGTAGAAATGAAGTCAGTGTTTCCTCTGCAGGAAAGTAATTTGGCTAATGAGAGATTGTTAAATGAGAGGAAGATGTTTCTTCATCAGAGGCCAGATCCCATCAAAGATGGCAGAAGTGTGCCAGACCTTCACATGATCACAAGGGCAATAAGGGCAATGAATACACAGTATTTTCATTCTACCTTCATGATCTGCAAGGTTACCTGAATTCTTCTACACTTAGTTATTTTCTGCTATTTGCTATAGACTTTTCATTCCCTTTCTGGTTGGTCCTACTGCTTCCTTCTGGTTTTCTTCTTTTTCTATTCCTTTCTCAGCTCCACATTTTGGATTCTGTTTCTTCTATTGTCTCCACCCCTTCCAACAGAGCTGAACAGTGAACACGTGCTGGTCTGTCTGCTCCATGTAATTCCCCACTATAATTTTCACTCAACAGATTTGTTAGCCCCATAAAATAGTCACTGAAAAGTTTCCAACAATAAGAAGGACTTAGGACTCCAAAAATCTCATCTCAGTGGATCAGGTGCCAGACCACATGAACAAGCTAAAGCAACTGGTTTGATGGAGACCAGAGGGTGTCTGCCAGGGTTCTGCAGTAAAGCATCTGCTCCGCTGCCTGTGGGCTTTCCTGTGCTACTGCAGCAGCACCTTCACAACTCTACCAGGGCAGAGTCATTCCCCAGGTCTGCAGGACATCTGAAGACATTCCTGAAGACCAGATAAGAGGAAGCTGAAAAGTTCAGCTTCAGAACTGCATGTATCTCTGAAACAATAAATGTTTTGAGTGATCAGCATTTCCAGGCAGTGAAACAAATGAGCGTTTCCATTCCCAGGGGAAGTGGGAAGCAAGCAAACTCCATTCCTCTGTTTTGTAGCGTACAGGAAATCAGAGTGATTGATGGCAGCAGTGGGGAAATGCACATTCAGCTTATATTTCTAATGTAAATGACTTGCCACCTCACCCCTCTGCTTCCTGTTCCTTCACATAGCCCCCACACTCCGGCTGGTAGTTGTAGCATGTGTGAATCCGGGAGGAAAAAGGAAACAGGACTTGTCAGACTGCTTCCCTCCACCCCAGTTTAAACGAGAAAGATAACATGCTAAATCAAAGGGCAAACAGCTGTTCAGGCCTGAGCTTTTTGCCCACAGACCCAGGCTGGCAGCATCGGGATGGACTATGGAATCCTGCAGCATTGTTGCCAGACCCCGCCTGTGCCAGGTGCTGCTCACAGAACATCTCCTTGCATTACAAAGGTCGAAGCAGAAGGCAAAGAGGTTTTTAGGATGTTGCACACCATGTGTGGGATCTGCCCAGTTCGCAGGGATGCTGAGACACAGCGAAGGCCAGGGCAAGAGAAGGAACGGGAGGAACCGGGAACATCGGCTGCGGGAGGCGTGGCCCGGCTCTTTCCCAGGCAGCTCACTGAGAGGTGCTTATTTTTACAAAGCAGGCTCGGGGATCTTAAAGAACCAATGTTGTCGTGGTGCCCTAAACCAATGAGTATGTGACCTACTCGTTCCCACTCTGTCCCTTGACCTTTTCCCATAGCATTCTCCAAAAGCATCACATGAAAAATAGCCCTTCTCAGCTCTCTGGAGGCTTTGGAGACAGCATCAAAGCTCTGCATTTATAAACAATTCCAGCTAAGCCAAAATGCCATTCCAGCATCAGGGGTCCCAGGATTTCTAAGCCTGTCACAAGGAACGGAAGGGAGAGGAGGCAGGGGAGAGGCAGCATGTGTTGCCAAGGGAAGGGGGAAGCGAGGGCCAGGCAGCTGGAGTGTGAGCTGAACTCCAGGAAAATCCCACGGGCAGAGACAGGATTTGCACACCTCTGTCTGCACAGGATCCTTTTGCCTCCTTGCTTATTACAAACAGCTCTTAGCATAGGCTGAAGGATCATTTACCTCATTGATCCTTCAACCCAATCTTCTTTTCCCCCCTTCCCTCACCTTGGTCATCCACAAACACTCCAGCATCCATTCAGGAGAGGAATTTACAGCCCAGGTGAAGACAGGGGACTCAACAGACTGCAGAGGGGCAGTCCTTGAGCATCAAGACTAATTATTTGTTAACTGTGCAGGCTTTGAATACCTACAAATACCTATAGGAATCCCTGTCAGCTCTCTCTGGTCTCTCACACCATCCTTGGCACACTCCTACATTTTGCTGAGGAAACTTCAGCTGTTCCCATTTTTTTCTGATAGCTCCAGATCTAACTTCCCTTGGCAATAGCTGCACACACTCCTTCAGCACCTTCTCAAACCAAATGCCACAGAAGAGGCTCTATAATCGAGAGAGACTTTTTCTCAATCATCATCCTGTTCCTGTGACTTCCATTTTCCCTGTATTTGTTCCTCTACAGAATATTAGGATCCCCACAAGGATCCTCAAGTCAAACTCTTCAGCAAATGGCCCACACAGGGTGCTAACCCACAACATTGGTGCCATTAGCACCATGCTCTAACCAACAGAGCTGATGATCCCAGAGGTTTTGTCCTCCTGTTCTTGCCACAGACTATAGGCAAGGCCTCCAGCCTAATCCACAGCACAGGTTATTTGAGGACTAATTACAGCTGACGGTCCCTTGTTTCAGTGCTTTTTGCTATGAAAAGGGAGATAAAAAAGGGATAAGTTTTTGTAACCATCTACCAGCACATCAGCACCTCACCTGACTGTGCTTGGAGCTTCACAGCCCAGTCTGGGGCACACAGTCCCCTCTCCAGCAGAACCCGGCAGCCAAGGAAAACCATTTCTGTGTCTGGGTACGTGGACTGGCACTGGTGGCAGCCAAGCAGGTTTGTGTTTGGGCAGCTCTTACGTGGCAATAGGGACACTGCCCTCTTGCAGGGCAATAATTTCAGTCCCAACAAGGAAACTGGATAATTACAGAGAAAAGCAGCAGGCACTTCAATCATTCCAACTGTGTCAGGTCTTCTAAAATGTCATTGCAAATAAACGGTGGGATAATGAATGCCTTGACTCACTTTCAAAGCACCTAGCAGGACAGACAGGAGGAAGCAACAAGGTCAGGAGGGCTCCATCATCCTTCCTGGTTCCTGGGGACTGACCCTAGAGGGTGGGAGACGTGGGACAGGATGGTGTGATCATAGGATGGCATAAAAATAGCAATACAGTCATGTGAGTTCTATTGCTGTAAATGTCTCCAGTTTAAGAGCAAACCGCCTGCTTTATTTGGGTTGATCTTGTTCATTCTGTATTTTAGTTGTGGCCCTTCTTCACCATTTTGCCTTTTATACAGCATCAGAAAAGCATTAACTCATGACTTTGTTTCATTCCACTGACATAACTGCTTAAATATCCTTCCTGATGTTTTGGCATATATCACTTGGACAGACATTTAGAAATATAAACCATGGAAGCTGTAGGACATTTTAAAAAAATTAGAAAATATGTGGACAATTCTGTTATTTTAACAATATGAAGACTCAACACTTGTGTAAGTCTGCCAGCAAATGCAGGGAAATATGTGCTTACCTGGCAAATATTAAACTGAGCACACAGATTTTTAGAGCCACACATTTACTACACACCTGCACACATACTGTAACCTCCACATTCACAAAACCACATTTACAGCACATAAGGCAGGTACAGATTATTTCAGTGCAAAACACCTTCATAGGCAACAGGAGCATGTGTACCAAGGGAGTACACATACACTGAGCATGCAGACAAAACATCCATTCATTCCGTGTAACAAAGATTTATGTCTACCAAATGAAGAATTGCACCTGTGTATCCATGCAGAATAAATTTGACATTAGCAAATGCACAGTTGCTGTGAAAGGTAATAATACATCTAATGCACTCAAAAAACCACCCTTAATTGTTCAGCCCAGAAAACAGGAAAACAGAACAATCAAATGAAATGCCACACACACGGAGGCACTGCATGTGCACAGAATGTACACTGGAGAAAGCACACCACCGTAAACAAACACAGTGTTCCCAGAAGACTTCTCCATAACTTATGTTGTGCTCAAATGCACACAGGCAGATCCTTAACCATACACTCACCTGCACAAATATGTATCAGAAGAACAAAAGCCCGTTACACATAATAAGGAGTCAAAAATGTGCACTTTAGAAATGAGGAACACACTACACAAATACCCAGCTCTTGCATATAAGTGTTAGATATGTGCTCCACAGAGTAATTCCCAAGTCTCAAATGCAGGCTGCAGTTAACAAACCTAATGCACTGGGGGCTGCATTTCACCCTGCAGTTCAGAGCACAGCACACACAGCAGTGGGGCTGAGGTCACAGCTGCCCCACACAGGTTCAATGCCTACAGTTCATGTGCAGAATTTAATCTTCTCTCAGAGTAACCACCTGCACTGCTGCTGTAATTCTCCAGAGTCATCTTAGAACTATATAAACTACTGTGTTTGGACTGCCCTGTTGCAGCCAAAATCCGTTTAGAGATTCATTGGCAATTCTTCCATTTTCCCCCTGTCTAGGGGACCCAAGAATTCATTTTATGGAGGGAAAACTACTGCAACCCTCACATGGGCATCTCAGCCCTGTGCCCTCTTACCTTACTACCTCTACAGCTGCAGTGGAGGGCCTCCACTGGCTCCACTGCAGCACCAGCCACAACCCGGACAACAAGGCAGCTGCTGGAGCTGGAGGATAAAGGCATTTTACTCCATTTTATTGTCCAGATAAGACCTCTGATAATTTTACAGTCAGAGTATCGAGTAGCTAAAGAGAAACAAATGCACCTAATCAAACGCCTCAGTGGGCAATGCCAGAGCAGGCAGCCAGGCGTGACTCCGGCATACATCAAAAGCAGGAGGCAGAACACGGCTGCTGCTGCCCGAGGCCTGCAGACACTTCCCCTTCACACGGGTTTGCATACAGACAGACACTCCTGTGCCACAGCTCCTGTCCACTACAGGCTGAATGGGAAATCCCACTGACCCACTGGGAGACAGATTCTGGCTTGCAGCTTCAACACCAGACTCAGCTTCAGCTGCTTCACATTCCAAACCTATTCCAGCTATGGACACACAAAGAAATCCTGTGGCAGGTGACTCATTTCACCTATTGCACATCATTTAAAGTACCTGACCTAACCCCATTCATAAAGGCTTGGAAGCAGCAAGGCACACTCACAGCATGTTTGCTTCTGCTTCCAGAAATGCACATTTCTCTCTGCTGTGATGAAATCTAGACTTGTTAGATACAGCTGTCCATGTCAAGTGAAACAAAATGCCTTCCACATCTCTCCTTTGGTCCTTTGTCAGGGAAATGGGAATCAGCACTGTTCCCTTAGCTCACCCAGAAGTTGCAGTCTCTTTAAATGCTATAAACTTTCACAGTACCCCACATGGAGATGGATCTCGTCCTGCCATCGCAGCCCAGCCTGATGGCACAGCCACAGAGAGACAGACACAGTCTGGGGTCTGCCTTGGCCCTCCCAGACAACTCTGACCAAGCAAAGGTGGTGGAAACCCAGAAAAATGGGGAGAATCTTCTTCTCCAGGTGCTCTATGCAGTAAGCAGAACAAACCAAAAGAAAAACAAAACAAATCAGGAGAGACTAATGAATAAAAATAACAGACTCTCTGCTTTTCTCCTTGTAATTTCCCCACCCCAGACAGCTGTAATGTGGAAAGTATTGAAATTTAAATCACACCTCAGCCTAACCTCAGCTGACAGGCTGCCAATGCAATAATCTCAGCCTGGCTATCTTCTCTCAGGGAGAACGACAAACCAACTAAAGCAAAGTGATAAATTTTCAATTTTATTTTAAAATATACCAGATGGGAGATTTTATTGGAGTCATAAATATGTCAAAAGCAATGTTGGCATATGATTGGAGATTGCCCCCACCAAGGGAGCAGCTCTCCTTGTTTAGAAGTGCCATCAGATTGTTAATAAGAGGCTCTAGTTACACTGCAGCAAAAGAGTCCCTATATTAAGCCAATTGAATGCCTATTTGCCACCAGATGTCTTTCTTCTCTCCTCTGCCAGCTCCAGCTTCTTAAACAGGAGAAATGAGGGTGCTGAGGTCAGACCTAAGCATCACCAGTTTGAGTTCTCATTTTGTTGCTGGAAAATGCCTTGAAAAGTATTTGATTTCTCACCAGTATTTGAAAACAGAACTTCATGTCAGTCAATAAAGCTGCCTTTGATTTCCTAGAATCCCAACCAGCAGGTGTCAACCAAGTTCAGTCTCAGATTTAAAGCAAATCTAATTCAAGCCCTTAATCCCAGCCACGGGTCAACCTCAAATTACGGAAATAGCGCTTGGCCTCAGTCCCGAAATTTCATGTGAGCTAAAACCAGTTCTAAATCCCACCAGCCACTTCCAGAAATATGAGCTGCCTTTTGTAGCCTCTGCACCTCTCCTCCTTCTGCCACTGGTGCTGTGACAGATGACAGTAGTCTAACAGGAAGAAGTCTGATATTTATTCCTTTTCATCATTTCAGAGGTTTTACAGACTGGCTCTACCAGCTATGTCTCTGAGCATGATTCCCACCTTCTAGCTTACTCAGGAAATCCTCATATTCTTACACCAATAAACTCAAATCAATCAACTCTGCCACCACTGATTCCCATCACCACAGAATCTGGCTCACTGAAACTTTGACACTGAAAACTTAATGCAAAGCAAATGAAAAGTAACAATAATCTGTTATTTTATGGGGCTTTTTCATATAAATGTTTTGCAGATTTAATCTTTTAGCCACAAAACTGTAAAAAGAGGATAGAGAATTAGTAAGAGAGCCAATACATAAAATATTACAAATTAATATCCTGCAGTTATAGCCAATCTAACAGTAACAGCACCACAGAGGGCAAGGCCAGAAGGAAAATAAGCAAAAAGTCACATAACTTTGCATAGGTTAGAGGTCTGTGGTCTTTTTAGACATTACTTATTCCTCACAGTCAAAGGAGTGCTAGATGGTCTCTCAGTATTCTCTCTAACAGATTGATCATTTGCTGTGGAAGGCTTTTAAAAAACTTTGTGAACATAAAACACCATCAGGTACATTTATCACAAAATATCATCCTCCTACCCACAGCCTCCAGTCCTGGACATGCCATTCATTGGTCTTGAAGCAGCAGATGCACCAAGACAAGCTGAAGCTTTTAGCAGCTTTTTAATCTGAAGGAGCAGATTGAAATAGAAGAATCATACCCATCAGTCTTAGGCTTAAAATATTTTGACTTAATGTACTACACAGTGAGGCTGGCATTCCTCTGGCTTTTGCAGTGTTTTCGGTAGGGACTTGTACAATTCATCATCGATTGGCACAAGGTCAGGGAAATCTGGTGAAGTACAAAACAGCTGGGAAAGAATTCAGCTCGTGTTGTAATGCTTTTGACAAAACAGAACCCCGTGCTGGGGACATGAAAAAGGGTGGCCTGGGTCTATTCTTCCACCCTCAGGAGGACTCACTGAGAAAGCAGAATTGGCCAGTTCCAACCACATACAAAACTATCATTTCCCAAAATTCTGTCTAACGAGCACTGATAATGATGGAAGAGCACGGACAGAGCTGAATTCAGGAACACCGCGGCCTTCAAGGGTGAAAAGGTCTGTGAGGCCATTTCCATTACAGAACCTATGGAACTATTTGGGGCACTAATGCCTCTCAGGGTGCTCTAATGGGCTGATGCACAACAGTACAGCCAAGCTGTAAGTCCTCCAGGACAGAGACTGCAGCTGACTGCACGTCTGTGCAATATTTAGCACAATTGAGCTTCAGCTCTAATAGCAGCCTCCAAGTGTTACCATGCTACAACAATGGGCAGTGATAACTTATATAATAAAAATAACATAATAAAACATAATAAAAATGCATCAGGAGTATCTGTGGCATAATTACAAGGTTTATTCAAAGCACTTAATCAAATTGTTCAGCAACTTAGCATAAACACGGACATAGAGGCAGGTACTCCTAGATTAAGGAGCAAGTTATGATTAGCGCAGGTATAATTGCCTTGGAACTCCCCACACTTTCAGTCAGGCCAAGGACTGACTAACAGCATGTTCAGGCAAGCACATACTTCTCCTTGTGGAAGATAAGCCCCAAACACTTGTTTAAAAGCAGTCTAAAAATGCAGGGATCTGTGAGTACCGCACCTCTGAGCCCAGGAGGAACTGACCTCAGGCACCTTGGTTAGTTTCAGACTTAGTTAAGATGTCTTCAGGGCATTCTCTAGTTAAGATGGTGCACTAGTAAAGTCTACTTAATTATTTGAATAAACTTTACTATTTAATAAATCACTTCACAAAGGAGTGAACTCATGTAGGTATTGACTGGTTAACCTACCTGGCAAACAAGTAATATCCAGGCAAGTAGGAATGTCACTTCACCAGGTTCCTCAGTTCCCAGTCTTTCAGGTAATGGGCAAACCTGTTGTCTCACTAGAAAGCTGTCCTATTAAACCATTGCAGCACACAGTAACTACAAAGAAGATTCAACTGTACTCTCACATTTGGCAGCCACACAACATCAGTCCATAGAGAAGACCCTAATATAATCCCAAAACCATAAAATGCTGACATCCAACATCCCTTGATCCCATCTAGCACAGGACACCCTCCTTTCCAACACACCACTGAACACCCCTCCAGTGCTGTCAGATGTCACACAAACTCACTTGTGCTCCTGCTATGTGTCTGTCCACCTTCAGGAAAAATCCAAGCATCAATTCACATGCAGAGCTGGAGGCCTGAAAACACACAGCCACCTTTAAATGAAGCAGCAGCACCAGGAACGACCCACAGGGGTGGGGAATCAGCAAAAAACCCATCTGCAACCAGGTCAGCTCCCATAGTCCTGCCAGGACCCCTCTTTTTGTTTCCCTGCTCCTCTTCCCGTCCCAGCAGCACACCAGGACCTGGACACATGAGCAGATACAGGCTTCCCTCTGATGCAGCAGCTACTGTATAAATTATATAAGAAATTAAAATTACTTTATGACAGTGATAACACCATCGTGTCGTGTTCATGGGTTAATAAATTGCGCCCATGAATGAATATGTGCTGACTCACTAACTAAGGTGCAAACGAGAGCTGTTCATCTCCTCTGCAGTACCCTGAAAACCAGTGTCCCTCCTCTGCCAGGGAATTCATTTTCCCTGCTTTGGAGAGGGGAGAAGGAGGGAATTACTTCCTCTTGCTGGCTCCCCGCATTAGTAAAGCCCTGGAGGTTATTTAAATGGGAACTTCAAAGGAGGTGTATGATCGGCTGTTTACTGCTGGAGGAGGCTCATTTTACACTCAGATTTAAAAGCCTCTCTGACTCAGAGGCAAACAGCATCACTTACAGGCTTCGAGCCTCTCAGATACAGCCAGCTCGGGTGCAGGGGGCCAGCAGGAATGGGAGAGACAGAGAAAGGGTTTGTTTTTTTAACATGTTGGACAGGAAGGATTTTCAGGCTCAGTAGGGAATGGCTCTCCATGAATAGAGAGCCTAAATGCTCCAAATGGGGAGTAGGAGGCTGTTAGGACTTTAGGACTGTAAGGGAAGGGAATTATGAAAAGTGGCTCTGAAGCACAGTCATAGAGGGAAGAAAATCAGAGATTCTCATGTACTGAGCCTCCTGCACACTTACCCACCAAGTCTTTTCATCAGGTCTTGAGGCTACTGTGTATGAGCTGCAATTCCTTCTTTCCATCACTCTTTCTTCCTGGGGATGGCTGAGGATCAGGATGACTTACCTTGGGAAGCCTTATTAAGCAGATTCACTAATACAGAAGGAAGATTTAAAAAAAAATCCTGCTCCTGGCACTTGGAGTGGAAGCTGCATTTGTGATGTGTCTTTGTTCTCCTCAGCACTGATTTCTCAGTCTGACATTAGGGTGGATTTGGAAGGGAGATGAGGTTTAGAGATACGGTAATTCCCCCACCACCAGATTAGATCCCGGCAGCACAATGAGCAGCCCATGTCATAGCAAGGCAGCTTCCACAGTTCCACTTAGATTCAGCCACTGAGAACCCACCACATATGTGAAATTTAATTGGTTAATTTTAATCATGTTTCTAAGTGTGGTATTTGGGGTTTTATTCTTGGAAGCGGAGAAAAATCTCCTTACCTCCATTTCTTTAAGCAACCAAGCACATGAAAGAAGCAGGCAAGATCAAAGAAACCATCTCTCTAGAGAACCTTTAAGTAGAATTTGTAAATACAGGAGCTTCTGCAGTTGGGCATATGGACTTGCCCCTAAAACTCATGCTGGTCAAACCACAGAACTATGAATTTTCAACTAAACCTATGCTTTTTTTTCTTTTTTTTCCCTGTAGGCATAACTAAAATGGAATCTTCTGAGAAAAAGCCATTTAGACAAATTTTCTGACACATTCTTCCTAATACTGCCTACAGCAGGAAGCAGCAAGATTAGCATGGTAGAAATATCACCTTGTGGGAGAAATAAGCTCCAGGTAATGCCAGCACATACATATGGTTGAGTATAACTGCTCCAAGCATATTTCCACTTCTGTCTCCATCAGGCTGGGAAATTATTACATATATATTCATCTGATACAAAGAAAGTGGGCCTTTGGAAGGATTTTTTTTTTCTCCTCTGAAAAATAAAAAAGGGCTGCTTTAATTAGAATCTACTAGCTAAAGGCCTGTTTTTGGAGCAATTGCATCAATTTTGTTCCATTAGCCACCATATGAAGCCGGATCAGGAAATAACTTGACATGTAGTTGAAAAAAGAAAGTAAATGAGAACAGAACAACGAAACCCACAGCCTAGAATCAATCAAGCACCCAAGAGAATTGGAGGGGTTGAGGAATGCATCCCCTTATTTATGTATTTCACTCCTTTTCCCATGACTGCAATGCACAGGAGTGACAGCCATAGACAACGGGCTCAGAAGGTCATGAACCACAGGCGTATCTCTGCAAGCACTGGTGACAACCCTCCATCCCAGCTGATCCCTGCAGCTCCCAGGCAGCCTCTCCAAATGCCCCACAGGTATGTGACAGATGTGTTTGCCCTCTCCCAACTTCACCAAGAACTTTCTGTACTCAGAGCACTGCCGGGACTGCTTTAGTCTCTTGAGGCAAAGCTGTATTATTGGTTCCACCTGCACCTCCACCAATTACAGTCAATGTATTCAAGGGTGCACCGATCAAACTTCTGCTCAAGTTTTAGATTCTTCAGGCTTGCATGTGACAATGGCTGTGTCTTCAAAGTGTTCTGAAAGAAACTAGCTGGAGGGCACGGACATGTTAAACAAGGGACTGTTTTTGCAAAAACTTTCTGTCAGTTTATTCAGACAGATGGGAAGGCTGTCCTCTGTGAAAGGCCCTGTTCTAGTAGCTCAAAGATGAAAAACAAAATGTAAATTCAACAAGTGAATATTCATAAGATGAAAACTTCACAAGATTATTTTATATTTAGAAGCCTTTGCTTGAGAACCTACCTCCCAACACCAGACATTTAAACTAATGAACCACCCAGACTGACACTACCTCTGAACCTTCTCATCACACCAGCTCAGCAAATGATGTCTCTTGGGAGATCTGGAGTTGACAGGAACCTTTCCCTGTAGGGCAGCAACCTAGCCAGCTCTAGATCTACCAGTGAAGCCCAAATCCGATCCGTTCTCTTCTTCAAACGTCAGACTGGGTTAATAAAACAAGATTTCTTTAGCTGAAGCAGCGCTCAGTGTTCTTCCCTCCCCAGTCAAACCCCTTGGGTCAACCTGTCATTTGTTCTAAACCTTAAAAAAACCCAGTAGAAACACATTTCACACTGACTCAAGTGAGGAACAAGACTGAAATTCAAGAGAAATTAAGTAGCCTATGAAGAGAAAATAGAGATTGTGGAAATGGTGAATTTAGGACCCTGAAAAACAAATTTTTTGCAATGGTTATTATTTACTATGCATAGTCTCGTGGGTAGACATCAAACCCAGACAAGGCTCATTATTATGCTAAATAAACAGCTTTTAAACTGATACAGTTAAATTATGTAAGACTATATGGCCACTGATTTTTAGATTGGATCATTTTATTAATGTATTCACACCAAAATTAAGAATTGTGTCATAAATGTATGTCTAGGCAGACTACACCCTTATGGTTAAAGATGGTGTAAAATCACACTTCCATTCTATTGATAATTTCTGGTGAGGTGAAGGAGCCCAGGCAGGAGGTTATTTCTGGCTACTGCACTCAGTCATGTCATTCATTTTCTCTTATCCACTATTATTTCCTGATACATTTTCTGACTACTCTGTCATGCAAACAGAACAGGACTGTTTTCAGAAGGCTGCACAAGACCTTTGCCACCTCCTTGTATAGATACCAGTTCCACTTGTGTTCTTAAAGGTCAGAGCTCGAGAAAGAATAATGAAAATAAGACTCAGCTGCAAGATTTGCACTATTTCAGGCAGTAACAGCTCAAGCAGAAAAAAGATACCACAAGTCTACTTTAAATAATAATTAAAAAGCCATCAAGAGATTACTATTTCCAACCCCAAATCCTCCTAATAATATCCAAAACTATCAGTGGAGGTAGATGAATTAACAGAACAAAGCCTATAGATTCCTATTCAGGTCACAGAGGCAGTTCCTGAACACACAGCCCCTTTTTTTCAGGCAGCTCTGTCTAAATGTTTACTCTTTTCATTTGCACAATGAAGAACTGAAGCAGACCAAAAGCAGCCCACTGCCCAAGAACTCTGTCTCCCATCAGTTCTCTTAACATCATCATCACTGAACTGAGTATCTTTCACTAATTTGTTGACTGGACCATGAAGCAGAAATAGAATCTGTCACACAGAGAGAGCCTGGAAAACAAACACAGATCCTCTGGATCCAGGCTCAGTCCTCCCAGCCCACCCTGAGAACACCTTCACTGCTTTTGCCCATGGTAGTGAACTACTGTATTCAGAGAAATTGCTAGTGGAGAACTTGGGAATCCAACTAAAATTTCCTATCATAAAGAAAAAGTAGGAGCAGTGACAGAAAGTAACAGAAGTGTTTCTTTAAGTGACAGGACTGACATTTTGGTGATGAGAAGCCCTCTCACTGCTAGGATTTTGAAGTGCTGATATTTTATCATCAAATTGGAACCTAGCTAGTAAGTATCAATAACATAAGAAACTCAGCAGAGAAACAGTGACCCCATTATATGTGAAAGAGCACTGCTATTTCAGCTAAAGAAATATATGCTTTGTCAGCCTGGTAATACATTGCAGGAGTTCCTCTTGGATTTTCCTTAGGAAGAACCCCCACGCAGATTCCTCTGTGAAGCTGCAACATTACAGACACTGGATGAGTCTAGGAAAAGCTGGAGACACAGTTTCAGCTTCCATATGGACTGATAATCCATAACCAGATATATAACTGCTGAAGACTGCAGATAAAATCCTGGCTCAAGCAAAGCTAAAAATTAAATTTTCATTAATTTTATCGTGCCAAAAACTTTTCACTGAAACTTTGGCTTTAGGAAACAGTTGATCTAATTGTGAAGTGTTTCCTACTAGATAAATATGTCAAAACCACATGGCAACAAACTGAACTGAGACAAACCAACCTGATATTTCATATTAGTTTAGGCCCAAGTTGTGTTTCAGAAGACTCTGATGAAGTTACTGCAGTCTGATCTCCAAAAGACCAGGCACAAGTAACATTGTGTTTCTCACTCACACTAAACACATACTGCCCAGTAATTTAACATCCCAATGCTTTTAAATGTTCATGAAACTGTTGTCTGTGCTTTTACCACATAGGAGTTGTAAGACCACCTGTGTAAGAGGTGGAACAATTGAGCTTTGTGTCCTAAGGCATCAGTGCTGATCTACACCATGCTCCCTCACAGAACAGCCACATCTGACAGAAGTCTTTATAAAAGTCTGTCATCCTGCACAGTTTGTCCACTTTAAGATGATTTTTTATCTTTGTCTTTGATTTTTCCTCTTTGTTCTGCTACTGCTTCAGCATTAGAGGAACCTATTTCTTTAACATTATAAATGTCTTGGACTGTAATTCACTTTAGGTTCTGCTGCAGTATCACTGAACTCAACTACCAAACAGCCTCATTTGTAAAATCTGACTTCAGAATCCATTATTCTTATGCTTGCCTGTACTGCCAAGAACATTTGACACAGATTTGGGTACAGACCAAATGCAGTGCCTATGGATCTATTTCCTCAAAGAAGGGAGGAAATAACCCTCCAGCTCAAAGCAGGACTACCAGAAAAATACATGCAGGAGATGTGATGAAGAAAACAGAAACACCAGAATAAGGTAAGTGTGTCCAGGCACCATTGCCAAGCTCAGCAGGTATGGTACAGAGCATACCTTCACTTCATCTGGCTTCAAATTGCTCCTTTTGCAGGCAATAAAATTACTGCAGAAATCCCAGGGAATAAACTGAGTTAACACTCCATTAAATACAACAGACTTCCAACCCAAGGTAAGGACGTGCCCAGATTAAGCTACCCCTGTACAAACTGGCCCATGGGTAACATACATCACTTCTACTGACTTATGGTCTGAAAGAAAGAAAGAAAAGAAAAAGCTGAGATGAATTTCTACAAGGTAAGAAAGGATTTGTTCTCTGAAGCATGCTTAAACAGCACAATGTATTCTTCCATAAACATTCTTTCTACAGTTGAACACACACCCCAAGGGAGAAAGCCTGGAATTTGTTATTTTACATATTTTCTGTTATCAGTAATGTGATCTTGCCCCTCATCCCCCTCCCCCAGATTAAAAAGCCTTGATTTTATCCCTTCAATTTGTTTTGTCAGTATCTGGCCTGGAAACTGGAAACCAGAGAAGAGCACTGTTGCTGGGTTGATTTGCTGCCCCCGTTTCTCAAAAGACAAGATAATTTGAAACACTTATTTCCATAATTTTGCCTTTTCAAAATCAATTGCAGTAGCTGTGAGTCCTTTCTAAATCCACTGGATAGTGACATTCCAGTGACGTTCACAAAAAAGACTTTATAAGAAAAATCTTTCTTGGTGGAGCCACCTAAGTCAATTTTAAGCTGAAACAGCTCAGCACAAAGAAGAGGGCAAGAGAGGGAGAGGCAGGACAGGAAAACATACAGATAAGGGCAACAGCATGAAGCCAGGAGTTATATTTTGATTGTCATGTATTTACTGACAGCCCTAGGTGCTGAAAAGGAGATAATTCTCTACAGTCTGTGCTCCCACATCAATTCACTGTGCAGTTTCATGAAACTGGGAGCCAAAATGCAAGCAGGATACCTCCAGAAAGGAGCTCCTGCTTCTCTTCCTCTCCTCTCTGATCCTCTTGTTCACTTCACAAAAACTCTAATGCTTGCCAGATTCTACAGGAGCTCAGCCAGTTCACAAAATACAGGAAACTTTTTACAACAACCAAAACCTGTGCAGTTTTTTAGTATTTTGATGCACTAGTGGAGCTCAGGGCTGGGCAGGGGTGCTGCTGGCTGGAGTATGACCATAGAGAAGCAGCTCCCATCTTGCTGTACACCTGAGAGCTGGTGGGGCTGATGAAGTGTGAAGCTGCTGCAGGCTTCCAGAACAAAAACCAGCTCTGCAAAGACACAGTACTGTGTAAATACCAACAGCTGCAAAGCTTCCATTCCACGGACTTATGTATTCACAGCTCCCGCTAGCTCCAAGTCAGCCGTGCTGATTCTGCCAACACACAGACACAGCTTTGGCCAACCAGAAATCTTTATCACAGCCACTCCTTGCTGTCAGAATGATGACCTCAAAGACAAGCTAACTCAGGTCATGTTTTCTATGCTGCTCTCCTTGTAACACAGAATACTTGCTGAACCACTTCCCCCCTGACCAGCTTTCAAAGAGTCGTAGGAAAAGAATAATGTAGCTGCATGAAACAAAGATATAAATCTGTTAAAATAAACAGATACCAAAACCCTAAGAAACTTCCATCTGCCTCGAACAAAAGCAGAGAACTGACGTAAATTTTCACATGCAGAAGCTCTGGCTCTGGCCTTCACTGCCAGGCTTTCTCACTCTCATTCTGAGATACCAAGATGGATCATCAGAGGGCACTGCTCCCCCCCAGGAGGAAATTGGTTAAGTGGAGAGAGATTTCAGATATCTGGAAATGCACATTTACCACATAACTGAAGTCCTGAAATTAGGGTGCAGCTGGAATTTCATTTTCACATTTGTTACTTTTCCTCCTCAAAAGCATTTCAAGAATGTATGAAATTTGCAGGTCTGAATTCAAACTTACTGAGGCTGAAAACTCAATCATTTCTGTACTGGCAGTAAGTGAAGATTAACCTCAAGAATAAAGACAAATTCTATTCTTGTATCCTTTTCTTCTGTCTTTATCCTACAAAATCCCCTCACAGATTTTTAATGGGGTAAAGACAGAAGGCAATTCTTCCCACCTTCATCAAAAAAGGAAAAAAAAAATAAAGGACTGTAAACAGAATTTGTGCGTTTACATATGCCTGAGCCACTCATCATTAATGTCAGTAAGCAAAAGGAAATTTAAACCCTTCCTCGTGCACCTTGAGTTCATACATGTGCCTGAAAGCCACATACCACTACACAGTAATCCCTCCTTTTACAGGAGCAGATGCTTTGCTTGGGTAAAAGCAATTTAAGAGAACTGAAATCTTTGGATGATAATGTCAACACTCTCCATAGCCAGTTGTTAAACACAAGGAATGCAGCCTGTGTTCTGCTGCAGGTACAACACCCATCCCAAAAGCAGCACGTTCCCTTCCGGGAAAGGCGTTAGATTAATTTTCCAGAGCCTTTCATTCTCCTGGACTCAGCCATCCTGCTGGCCTGCACTTTTGATAAACTTACTGCTGATCTGCCCTCAGCCTAAACAGTTTACTTCTCTTCCTCCAATATTCAAGACACAAAACCAACATACGCAGGAATTTGAAGCATTACTGAGGAAAAGAAACTTCCTCTGAGAAGAATTAAAATACTGAAACAGTTGTTAACACCCATTTTGAAGAGTGAGGGGTTGAAACAATGCATTTATAGGCCTCAAATTTCATCTGGGGATCTCTTTGCAAGTGTCTTGGGCTTAAGCAGTATTTCAAATAAATTAGATGAGGGAATTCTCTCTTGATTAACACTAGAACAGATTTAATAAAACTAGAACTGCCGATATGAGATAGAAAAAGAATTCCCACAGGGCTGTGGCATCAAAACAAAAACTAGAACTCTCTCTCTGATTTCCAGCCAGTCAGGTATTCAGTGGATGTAACATTGTTCCACGCAATTCAAGGAAACCAGATGGTATCTAGCAGCCAAGGATTGGGACAGGCAGAACTCTTTTTTTTTAAGTTTTTAGAATCCAAATTTATAAACAAAAAGATCACATGGATTTCAATGCACACACATATTTCTAGGGAAGAGTGACAATACCTTTTGCCCTCCAGAGCACGCACAATCATTCAGTAAACAGAATATTTAACACCTTTAGGAGAGGAGCCATTTCATCAACAGGAAGAGACAACAGAGACCTTACATCTTAGAATAACTTGCATTTTTACATCTTCAGATACACAAACCATTTGTGTTTGCACAGTAAATAGCAAAAATTCCCAAACCACCACAGCATAAGAATTATAGGTTAATTAATAAAACCCATAAGTCAGTTTGTATAAATGCTATGCCTTGTATTACATAATGGATGTGGATACTTCACCACACACCAAAATGGTGCAGTTCATACAAAATGCAGAGATTTTGCAATTAATACAGCAAATCATGAATACATGAAAAAAAAGGTTAAAGTTAAAAAAACTTCAATGGTATCAGCAATGAAGGAGAAGGAAGCAGCAAAACTCTTCATGGTTCACAAGCAGAAAGATTCCATGGTAAAAGCAAAGGAGAGGCATCAATGTACTCCTGACTCTGAAGGATTCAACTGAAACGAAGCAGAAGGTTAAAAAGACCCAATTTCCAAATGAATCCACATTCCACATTAGCAACAGGAACTTGCCTGAGCAAAGAGGAAGTGATCTCTTCCTCTTAAGAGCCCGAAGGCCTCAGATGCCCCCAGCTTCCCTTAGATGATAATTAATCATCAGCCCAATTGCCCAGCTGAGGAGTAAACAGGGGGAACAAACAGGAACAAACAGCGGAAGTATCACACTACATTGTCTCAAATTGAGCATGATTTACCACCATCTGCTCCTGGTGCCACAAACAGGAGCACAGGTTAGAGGAATTAGCTTTTTCTCTTGCTATGAACTCACTGCTGTTTTGCTGATACTCTTTCCTCCGGGTGTGCATCTGTCTTGCTGTTCCTGTCTCCAGCTCCAAAGCAGCCAGTGTCACACGGCAGCTCATTCTCCTCTGCTGGTTTTCCACATTCCTTTACTTTTGGTGACTTTACCATCACATAACTAATGTTTTAAAAAAATCTCCAAAGCATTCTGAATCTCAATATAGTCTGTCCCAGGAAGAAGACAGTACCAAGCCTGTTGGTAAGGATAGACCAGGCATTAATCTGGCAAGCAAAAGAATGAGGTGTGACCACAAAAGTAACATAAATACACAGCTGCTCACGGCACTATGACCTCAGAAAGAGCATAAGTAGAGGCAGAAGTCATTCAAACTCCTCCAGAGAGCACCTAAACCAAGTACAAATGTCATGAGGCTACAGTTTGCTTCATTCTCAGCCAGCAGGTGGGTGAAGACAGGAGAAAAATCTAATAGGTGAAAAGAAAATCAAGTGGGGAGCAATAGTTATGATAGGTTCTTAAAGAAAGTCACTATGATGGTGGGGGATTGGGAAGGGTAAAGGAAGACAGGGATGCAAAAAAAGGGCTGAGTGAGAGATACAACATTTTTAAAGCCCGTGAGGTTGAGGAACGGCCCTGACAACCATTAGCTATAACCAAAGACCCTGAAGCTTTCACCACTATAAGCAACAATCCAAATTCCTTTAGTTTTTTCAAAGGAAGACACTTAGGATGGAGAGGTGGAAGGGGCACATTTCCATTCAAAGGTTAACATGGAGTGGCCAAAATCCCTGATGAGAGATCAATGTAGTAGTAGTTCTTTCATGAAAATGCAGTTAAAATTGAATCAGAATGGATTCAACATTGAACAATTTTAATGAAGCAGTGTCAAACAAGCATATCAACTTCTTAAAAACCAAGGAGCTCCAAAGTTTAATTACAAAAACATTGTACAGAAAACTTGGCATTTAAACAATTCCAAACACATTAATCCAGCAAATGGATTCTGCTTTCATATATTTCTCTTAACACTTCTTTAAGTTACAAAAGCATTTTATTCCACTCTTCTCCTTGACACCCACTTCATTTTTTTTAATCAGTCAACACTGAAAACTGTAAACTGAAGTGACACTCTGAAAACACTGGAAAGACAAAATCCATTTTTACAGGGTTAATCAACATAAATAAGAAGCTTCTTAATGAGACAAAACATCATCTGTCACATCATCAGTGAGCGAGAACTCAGTCTTTCCCCAGATGCTTCATGATGGATAATCCACCCTGCCTCTTTCCTTGTGGGAAAATGCAAGAGATTTATCAGCCCCCAGCTAATAATATCACCTTAAATTTCCTATCCCACAACACTTGCATGCTTCTCAGGAGAGATGGAGGAGCAGTATCCATGAGCAGGTTTCTGCAAGCAGGGCAGCCTGAAGCCATCTGACCTTACTGACAGACAGGATACGTTACAGCCTGGAACTGCATCCTACATGACATGGAATTTCTGGAGTCTTTATGGGATACAACTCCAGGTATCAGGTAGGATGCCACAGACAGAACTTCAGGATTTTGTACATCAGTTTTGGCTATACAGCGCATTTTGGCCACTTCAACAGAGAGTCAAACATCACCAGTTCTGAAAAACCAAGATACATACAGGAGATGAAGGTGTAGGTGCTTCTTCTGGAGGCAGTAACAACCTCTAGGATTTACAACATTCATTACAGAACCCACTAAAAAAGTTCATGGCAGCATCAGCTGGTCTCGTCCATGCTAAGGAGAATGGAAGTCAATGCAGCAAACTGAGGTTCCTTTTTGTGAAGTCTTGAAAGCAGAACAGATAACAAGAGAAAGGAGTTTCCTCCCTGAAGGAAGACTTGATTTACATGGAAATCCTTGCTACTTGGCTACAGCAATAACCCCAGGAGTAAGCTGAGACCTGGCACACAAGGTGCTGACCTGAAGATGGCTCCAGGCCAGCATGAAGTCCATGTGTACAGCTCAGGAAAAGAAGAAACTGCTTTTTTATCCTCAAAATATTTGTGTCACGGGTACATTAAAGTGATACAGCAACACACTCCTGTAACAAAAGCAACCTCCAATTCATAACAGGGAATGTGAACAGTTGTCTTAAGCAGGAACAAAGAGATTGTCATCTGGGAGCAAGAGCATTTCAACCACTCCCACAAAGCCCAGAGATGTCCAACAAGTGCTGAGCCAAAGATGGAATCAACAATCTGACAGGAACCAAAGGGCAGTGAAAGTTTTGCACTTTTCAGCCAGTGCAGACAGTGGGTGCCTCAGCTCTGTCAGGAGTGGTGTAGCTCAGCAAGATGAGATTCAAACATGCAGATCTCTATTCAATGCAAGGGAAAGGCCATTTAGGTCAGCTGGAACACAAAATGCTGAATGCTATGGGCTCCATGGGCAGTACTTGACCTGTACAAAAGGTGAGAGCAAAAACAAGCTGTAATGCTGAGTTCTGTGGGCAGCTATGTGGACCTAGTTGCTAATAACCTTCTCTGCTCTAATAATTCATGCAAAAATATATGGGCTGCTTCCAGACACACTGCTTCCCAGCACAGCAACTGCAGGAGGGTGGGGAGGGAAAAAATGCAATCCCTGTGCCCATTTCTCTTTTTATAGAAAACTGCTTTCCCCATGAGATTATTCTCTCAAAAACAAGGCAATAACATTAAATTAGACTGAACAATGTATCAGAGGGAAGGCAAGCTTAAGTCTAAAGCTTGATCTAGTCTAAACCAAAAAAATCTCATTTTCCCTGCTGAGAACTGATATTTCACTTTCTATCTTGATTTCCACTCTTTGTGATAGCAAAATGCTCCAGCAAACATTTTCAAGAGGTAACAGAAGACCTTCACAGAAGAGCAGGATGCAATGTGCAAGAGAGGGGCATGAAGAGAAGGGAGAGAGAAGTCTGTCTCATAGTAGAATCAAGTCACAAAGCATCAACCACAGCCAGTCTCTAGCAGGGAGCAAACTCACAGGTGTAGGATTTGCAGGAATTGCAAATTGTGGGAATTGCAGGCTAACACAAAAAACCCAGGATCCTGCTTAAGAAAAGCTCCTATAAACATAGCAGGAGGTTTAGGACAGGACAGTGCACCAAGGAAAACTCCCTGTTGGTGCAGAGAACACAAGCGCTGCTACCCAGTACTGCAGGAATCAGGGAACAAGATCAAAAGAAGAGAACTAAAGTGAAGGAAGGTAACCCCGCAGGATAAACATGAAAACAAAAGACACTAGAAGACATTAGGCAATATAACACATCAAAGTTATTACTACAACATATACGCTGACTCCATTTCACAAGCAGAGATTTCATCTCCACAGTCAGCCAGTCCACAGAACGCAGGCACCCTCACACCCAGCAAAATCCATAAAAAAAGGTAGATTGCACAAAAGTTGCATGCTCTTAAATGTTCACACAGAGGACAGTTCCAAATGTTCAGTGGGCGGCGTCTGTGGCTCCTTAAGATCTCTTAATGCATTGATCTGTTTGTCTCCCTGACAAAACACACAGGCAGGGCCCAGGACAAACCTGCCATCCTGCCTCCCACCCTAGGCTTTGCCTCATGGCTTCTTATTCCACACTGGCCAAAAATATTTTGTAAAGCTTCCCCGGGTCACGAGACCTGCAGACGAAACAGAAAAATAAAGGTTAGATAGAAGACTTCAATCTGCCAGGACTGAACAGGCACCGTGATGGGGGTTTTGGATGTTTGATCTGAAAACACAATGCTCAATATAGAAAGGAACATCTAGAGACACAATTAGAGTTGCTGTTTCCATTCAGTGCCAAATAGCAAACCCCTTCCCCTTCTTCCCATATACTGTTTGCACAAATATGGTTTTTATCATACAGTACAGAAAAACCAAAATGTTCACCAGTATAGTCAAATATCCCTAAACACAATGTACTAAGCCACCAAAACCCACCTCAGGTCTGTAAAAGAGTTGTTTTCAGGAGCATCGCAGCACAGTTTTCTGTGGTATTGATTTGTGATGTGGCTCAACCTCAGACAGACCACTTGGTTGACAGAGTTTACATTCAGAATTAATATTCTTCATATGCACATTAATAAACTGTCATCACTGAAGATGACAGTTTGTTGATACAGTTTGTATCAACAAATATTATATGTATATTTTGCCAGCTGAATCTTTTACCCAAAACTTCCTTGTTTTCTGCGGAATCTTTACCATTTTCTAAGTTTGCATCCAACAAAATCCAACCTTCTTCCTTCCAAAATTTTGTCTCAAAATATAACCATTGCCATGTGAAAGTCAGTGTAATTAACAGTCCCATTAGTTACTTGATCTTTATATTCAGTTACATGCATGTCATTATCCAGTGAAACTATGCGATTATTAATCACATTTTTAATTGTCTCACACTGTTTTGCTGCTGAGAAGAGGGAAGGCATTGGTAGGAAAAGGAAAGAAGGGAAAGGAGTACTATTTTTCAAATACAGGTTAGAAGGAAGAATTTAAAACAAGAATTACTTTTTCTAAATCAATTGCAGCCAAATCCAGCTTATCCAAGAAAATTGTATCTGCACGTTTAGGAACACAGAGAACGTCCATCCTTTAGGAAAGATGAAGCCACCAGGCAAGAGAATGAAAGTCTAGATTTTAGTACCTTTGAGATATGATTTTGCTAGCAAGGTGCTTAAAGGACAAATATCCATTTCTGGGCCTGGCATATCCTTCTAGTAACGGATGGATGAGAAAACTGCTTTCCCTCTTAGCCACTCTGTAAAACCTCCCTTCCCAATTCTCTGAGCCTGGGAACTAATTGAAAACAGTATACAAAAAGGAGGAGGCTGATGAGCTGCCGAAAAATCCCAGACCTGGATCGACAAGCTGTTCCCTTCACAAATAGCAGCAGTAAAGGCACTTCTTTATTCTGCTGGGAGCTCAGTCATCTCTCAGAACTACAGTCCGTTCCATCTGGCTACCCTCCGGAAGGACAATGATCTCCCAGCTAAAGCCACACCATAATGGGAACTGTGTAATTAACTGTTCTACACAGCACCACAAAAGGTCACAATCAGAAAGGATGAAAAGCCCTGTCTTCATATTTGCAGATGGCACAAGGCAGCTTTATTTGCATTTCTAAACACTATTCAAAACATGTACAGTAGATCTCTACATAATAAATGCCTAAAGAATGAGGGTATGTACTTTGTTAAAATAGTAATAGGCAAACTCCTCATGGCTGCCTGGTGCTGTGCATCATGGGCAAGTGGGGGAGTGAGAGGTGTGGGAAATGCAAAGCAGCACAGCAATGCAGAAAGACTGGTATTTACTTCTTTTTAAGTTTGTTTTCCTACTCTGTTCTCTATTACAGTTTTCTAAGCTATTAAAGAGTAGCAGAAATACAGAATCATGAGCTCAATAATAATCAATGCACAAGCCACATAAACATTAGTCTCAGTAAATGCTACGTGCAGCTTAAACCATACCTCTGTGTTCCATTTGCATCTAAACCTTCCTAATTACAACGGCTTGACTACAGGTGCTACAGAGCCAGTTAGGGTATTTTCAGTTTATAAGAGAATTGAGTTCACCTGTAACCTCTTCAGACAAACAGAATTTCCCCGTGGCCATCAGTCTCTACAATTACTGCTGAAATCTTTAGATTTATTTCACTCAAGAAAGGAACCTTCTAAATTAGTCACCCTGTTAACCATTCTCTCAGAACTCTTCCCTTACACAAATACATAAAGATCTTGGAGCTAAAGGGACTTTCAGAACCCTTTAATGACACGGAATACTTTCAATCCAATTTGACTTCCATTAAGACAACCTGCACCTGCATCTTTTAAGGAAGAAACCTTTTTGATTGTCCAATATGGTGATCAGCACAGGAATGAGCACCAGAACAGGTGCCAGAGGCCCAGAGCAGACACCAGGAGCAGCCTGGGTGAGAACACTTACCCTGTCACTAACGCTCCAGCCTGTTCACCACATCCCGCACCGTGGCGATGAGGTTCTCATTCTCCTGTGGGTTGGCCAGGATAATACTGTGCAGTCTGTTCATGTAGGAATCAATAGTTTCCATTGTGGGGGTTTCCCCACTGCCTACAGTGAACACAGTGAAATGAGCCACAAGGTATTTTGATGACCACAGCAATTCAAAAAAGTTAACACTATGCTAAGGGTAATTTGTGCCAACACACCAACTGCTACAGGAGGTGATTTTGTTATGCACCACTTCCTGTGACAGATTCTTCTAAACAATGTCCTCCTAACTCCACCAACTGAGTAGTTCCAAGGATATCAGGACTAATGAAGCATGGTTCTCTTTGATTTGGGTCTCGTTGTTGATTATAACAAACTCTTTCAGCTGGGCATTCATAGAATCTAAGTGGGTTCCCTGGCAGCTGACAATACAGACACAGCCTTTATTTTAATCAAGGAACTTGCAAGTCCTGTCTATTCTATTTAGTAACATTTTCATAAACCAAGTGAAGGAGAGCCAGGACTGAATATGTGTCTCACTTTATTAGGAAGAGTAAGAGCACTAAGAAAATAAATGTCACGTTGAAATAAAGCACTGACTCTACACATTTCAGTATTTCATTATCCCGTGCAACAAAAGCTCGGGAAGAGCCAAGAGCAGAGAAGTACGACAGCAGACGGCGCGTTCCCAGCTTATGACAGCCCAGTGTCCCAGTCTCACCTGGCAGCGGGACCCCGGAGAAGCTGCTGGTGAGTGCCTGGCGCAGGGTCTCCAGGTGCTGCTGCAGCACCGTGTTGCGGCTGCGCTCCTGGATCACATCCACCTCCAGCTTCTCCACGGCCGTGCGCATGCTCTCCACGTGCTTCTGCAGCGCTGCGTTCCTCTCCTCGAACTCCATGTTGGACTTGCGCAGCTGCCGCAGCTCCGCCTCGCGGGCTGTGAACATCAACCCATTCCAGGGAGTCACAAAACTGCTAAAAACATCTCCAGGACGTGAGGCAGAATGTTCTGGAGTGCTCGACTGACAGTTACAAATGGTGCGGTTGCAGTTTATAGATTAAAAGCATCACGTCATGGAGTGACAACAGCATTTACAGTAGCACTTTATAAATAGAAACAATTCCTAGAGAGAGAGACAAATCAGAAAACAATCAAAGCTTCAGAATGGAAGTGAATGGGGGAATTGACTTGAGAGGAAGACTGCAAGACTGACTTCAAGTCCAATCAGAATGACAAAGTTTAGCAGCAGTGCTAAGAATCCTGCAAACAAGACACCAGTTACAAAAATAATTTTCTATTGACCATGAAAAAAGTATGTGGATCTAAATTCTGTTCACTCAAGAAAATCTTCAAGAAATCTGGCAAAAAATACTCAACTTTTGAGACACACAGATCTGAAATTCAAACACCATAACAGAAAATCTATCAGTGTAATCTTCCACATATGAGGGGAAATAAAATACTGCAAACCAGCCTGAATCACCATCAGGATACATCTTAGATATTTCCTAGTCTTACAGAACAGCAGACACAGCTTGGACTGGCTGGAATAAACATCAGAAACATTCTCAAAAAAGGCTAATTTGGGAAGACAATGCCAGGAAAAACTGCTTTGCAGCCATTGTGTATATACAGAGGTAAGGCAATAGCAGAAACTATACCCAATTCTTTACTTGAGCTGAGATGGGAGACTGCAAGGACTCTTCAGCATCTGCCAAGAACTTTGGAAAAGCAAGGAGGAAAGGGTCCTGCAAAAGTTAAACTTACCTTTACTGTGATTCAGGAACTCTTCTGTGAAGATTGGAATATCAAAAACAGATCTCTCCTTTGTATCTGCTTCTTTCTACAATGAGGAGAGTAATAACATAGCTAAACAGTTTGTTTTCAGGAATTCAATTAACTGTTTTGAGCATGAGAATAAAAGGCCAAGGAGACCAAAATCTGAGGCAGTTAAAAGCTGTAGGGATTAAAGACATTTCCAGCTCCTACCAAAAAAGGCCAAAGGATGTATCTTAGATTTTCAAGATATAGGTTTAATCAAACATCATCATTAAGAAATAACATACAACATACCAAAAATATATTCTTTCACCCTAATGGCATTATACATGAGAGCTATTCAGTTTTAAAAACTATCTGAAGGCATTTGTATTTTCCACCATTACCCAACTGAAACATTCCGAAGTAGTCTTTACAAGAGTATCAACAAACAGGAGACAGAGTGAGCAAAATGCCCAGGAAGTTTCATGGTTCTTGGCCTTTCACCACCAAAGCAAAGAAGCAAGAAACACTTTTAAATCAGGAAATGCTCTACAACTTAGTCAAAAAACTGTACAAAACGTGATTTGACTCAAGGCAAAAACCCCTCACTATAATATACTTCAGTCACCGCTTCTAAATCAAGAGGAATTAATGCTTGTGAATCATTATGCACCTGAATCATTATGGACAAAGCTAACACAAATTTGGTTTGATAAACTGCAGCAACTACCATCGACCTGTAACTTAACACAGAAACAAATTTAAGCAGGAAAGAGTGTCTGTGGAGAACAAAAGGTTTTCACAAGTCTCAAACACCATGGCTGACAATGTGCTGCAAACTCCCCATCCAGAATTAGAGTGTTACACAGGACTGGTGTCCTCCAGCAGACAGCCCCAGTGTTTGACAGCTGAGAGGGAAATTTTGGCCCCGAGTTCAGAGCATCACCCTGGTGTCTGCCACACCTGAATGCCTGACAGTCAACCAAGACAGACAAGGCTAGATGGAACTACAGCTACTCTGTCATTCCTTAAGGAGACAGACTGTCCATTGATTGCTTTTAAAGATAAGCTGGCTTCTATTGTCTGGCACAATTACAGTTAAGGAGCTCTGTGTTTACTGAGTGAGAACTCAAACCTCACTTGGCCTGAATCAACTGGAGACACATGAGAAACAGGCAAGACTGGAGGAAGGGCAACTCTTCCCAGCTCTGTGAGGAACAGGAGGTTTTATCTGGGGATCATAATCACACGTGCTTTTCACTGAAGTTTTTGTACATGCTGCTACAGGGCAAATGTCTCAAGAATATATTCAGAAAGAAGTCATACACAGAAGTGTGAATAATGCATTCATTTTGTCCAAACACTGCCTAGATGGCTAAGAATTAATTTAATCCCAAAATCTAGAATCTCAACATTAATGTGCATTAAGGAATGTTGGCAGCTATGAAGCTTGGTGAGGACACTTACAGAATATCCATCTTAAACATTCTAATTCATGCTCACTATTACTACCTGTGTGCAAAGAGCCATTGGCTTGGATCATCACTGGCTCCTAGAGAATAGATGGAGGAGAGAGTACTGCATAGAGAGTATCTTCTTCCCTAGGATACAGGTTCTTCAGGTAAAAAATCCAAAAAACATTAAGGCTTTAGGTGCAACTGTCCAACTTCCAAAAGGCAAGAAATTCTACTAAGCAGAAGAGTGATCATTAAAACCATCAGCACTCTCCCATTACAAAATACATTACCTAGAACATAAAACATCCTCTTGAGAGCCCTGAAGTACTTAAGCCACTCTGAGGTTCACTGAAGATTAAAATCCTGAGGCTTTGATTACCTCCTATTGAAAAGGACCCAGTCTGTTCAGTTTCTGTATCATTTAGTCACCCCTCAAATCAAAAGAGAATCAAAATTGTTTCTACCGTTTGCCTTAAGTAAGACTGAGATGCTTCAAGAGTCAACAATCTCATCTGGTGATTAAAACCGAGGCTGAACTTTGAAGATTCTGCCATGAAACAGACTTGAAGTTCCTAGAGACTTGGTGAAGTATGGTAATGAGATAGCTGAGATTCTGGGGGGTTTAAGCTCACCCTTCCTGCCATGGTCAGGCTGCAGACAGTGGAAGGAACAGATATAATGAATTTACTGCTCCATTAGCAATCCCTGCTCTCCTCACCCTGTGTGCACAAACCTTTGAAAGCTTTCCAGTAACAAGTGTAACTGAGTGCACGATGCCAGACCTACTTGGAATCAAGCAGCTTGAGGAAATAAACAATAACAGAACAAAGGAGAACAATTATCCAGGGGTTTAGTCACTGCTGATGACCATAGTTCCAGTGTATATTGCTATATATCGTATTTATGAAACTAAAATTTGAAGAAGAAAAATGTTCTATTTCATGCCCATAGATGAGCTCAGGGGACAGCGTGTGCATGTTTGTCAAAGGCAATATCTATTAAAAGTCCTCTCTCATCCTTTAGTTATATTTTATTATAATTAGTATTTGAATTGCCCATCATGAAACTCTTTAGAGGTCAATTCTATGTACAATGTTTAAAAAAGCTTCAACACCAACTCACATAAACTACATCATAAACACTTAAGTGGAGCAAAGGAAAGAGAAAAAGCTTTCTTTGACCTTATTTTCTTATATTCGCTCAAGAAATAATTTCATCAGCTTGTACCTGCTAATCACAAACACAGCAACAAAAGCCAGTGTGGACAGGAGAAAGCAGCAAGATGACAAAAAGCTTTAGACTCACTTCCAGTAACAACTTGAGACACTCCTAAAAGCAATCTAAAGTTCTTTCTGTTATTCCCCACTTATACAGGATTATAATACTTGACTTGCCTACACAAAAGATGCAAAAGAACATCAGGTGATAAGCATGTGGGATTTTATAAATATAAAGGTGAAAACCACCAAGCAGTCAAAGGCACAGTTCAGAGTAGGATGCCTGACTGACAGATTGATGCTCAGCTGTATCTCATGAAGCTTAAACGTCCCACAGGGTGAGGAGAACTCATTTTTAATTGCATTTGTGATGTGAAAAATCAGCAATGATAGCTTGAATTAGAAGGGTAAGAGGGAAGACTCCAGATTTGTAGTTTGCCACCTGTATAATTTAAATGTTATGTAACAGTCCATCTAGAACTTGAAGCTTTCAGCTTTTGTACAGTTAAAGATAAACTTGGATTCAGTGACTGTAGAATCAGAAAACTTGGGGACCGTGTACTTCTAAAGGATAATATCACCGCAAGCACTTCCTTTAGGAGTTAATAAAAGGTATATAAAAAACATGCTACCAAAATGTTTCCCTGAAAGTGAAACTTACTTTCCTTCAAGACCAGTAGCTGCCTCTCAGCAGCGCTCAGCCTTGTCACTATTGTAATGAACACATTAGAAGCCAACTGGATTGCTTTCCCAAGGCAAAAAACCTCACAAAGAAAAACAGATCTTTCAGAAAGCCCTATTGCTTACAAGTGAGGAGGCTGTGTATAAGCAAGGTTTTTTTCATTGCCCTTTGTCTGCAATTTATTGGTAACCATGAAAGAAGCTCTGTGGCCCTAGGTAATACAACTGGAGAAAGCTGCAGCATTTCAAGGAGAGAGAAACCACAGTCAGCCAGGACACACAAGATTTGTGGTAAGATGCCTGTGCTGCAGTTGATGAGCTCTATCACCAGATACTATCACTCTTTTCCAATATTTACATATGCAAATGGACAAGGGAGAGCAGGAAGAGGTTTAAGCCAGAGATTTTCCAATTACTGTGTTGTTTTACCTGTTTTCTTCTCAAGGAAGCCACAAGCATTTGTGTTACTGCAAAAAATCAGTACCTGAAAACAGCCACCTAAAGGTGCTAACTTGGCAGGTTTATTGAGGTCTTACACTATTTTTAAGTTCTTAACATTGCACTACAAAACAGACCTACGTTTTAAGTGTACTCTATGCTCTATTTTATCTGTCATTTGTACCTGCCCAAGGCTTACCAAATTTAGTTTTGTCATACCAATGAGTGTAAGAATACTCAGTCGTTTCTACCTTTTCAAAACCTGCACTAGGAAGAGTTAGAATTCACACTCAACTTTTGATAAACTGGGTTTTGACTTCACTAAAAGGTTTTTTTTCACCTGAAAGTCTATCCACTGATGTAGATGTAAAATTAAGAGGTTTACCTCATGATCATGAGCTGGCTGTCTTGCTCCATCTGAAAAAGAAAACAAACAAGACAAGAAGTCTCTCAAAATAAACAAAGTTTAAGAAAACAAGAACCAAAGAATTAAGGCAGTTACACAACCCTAATTACACAACAATCCTAGACAGACTCCTGCAGCTCTCCTACAAAGTCACAGAGAAACTATGTCTAACTTCGATGCTCTTAAAGCACATCCTCCAACACAATCTAGACAGTTAAATTCACATAAATCTAATTCCCTTCACACACAGCTGAGGTAATTGGCATAGAAAGAACACATTCACTTTTTAACCAGGCTTTAAATCCAAGGCTTTAAAGGAGTGTCAGGCTACATGACTGGCTGGGAATCTTCTATTGTTCTAGCTAGGCACATACTTCTGTCCCACTCAATACCTTGTCTGTGTGATTTGCCTTTTTGTCTGTCCTGTGCTTTCCTGCTAAAGACTTTGTAGGCTTCAGTCTTCTGATACTGCTCCAGCTCCCGCATGTAACGCTCCTTATCTCGGTCTGCTTCATCGAGGTACCGCTGAAACAGAAAAGTCCAAGAGTTTCAGGGAGTTTCCTCCCCTTCAGGAGGAAGGGAAGAAAAACAACTTGGCAGATGAAGTGCTGATCCATTTCACCTATGCAAACAGGAGAGGAGTGAAGGAACAATGAGGTGCAAAGACATAAGATCTGGATAAAATTACTGTACTCTGGTGTCTTATTTTCTCTCTCTTTTTTATAATAACTAGACTGTTAATTTTTTTTTTTTTTTTGCCAGGCCTAGGAGTAACTTGCTACTAAGCTACTCTACTCAACTGAATGTTACCTACATGTTACAGACCAAACACTTCAGAATTCCTCTTCTGTGGCCAGGATAAAGTGCTGCCAAACAACAGCACCTTATCAGATGATGCTCTGTGGTTCAGACCTCTAACAGTGGGGTTCCAAATACACTTGTTTTCATTCCCCACAGACAAAAAGCACCACCACAAACCTGGCACATCTGCGAGGTGAAACAAAACATCATGGCTATTGCAAAGAGCAGCATTAAGACAAAAGAGCCCGGGTTTAATTGATATAATCTATCTGCATTTTGGTTAATAGAAACCTTTTTTAATTGGTATAATCTATCTGTATTTTGGTTCACAGAAACCTTTTTTTATTAGCCTGAAGGTATTTCACACATCTGTATGACAGAATGAGCTTAGCTGGAGAATTCTTTAGGGGAACTGATGAACTGAAAAACATTTAATGAAAGGTCACAATGCTTACTAATGGGATCTTTTAGAGAAAAAAGTTGCCTTCCCAATTTTTTTCTCCAAATGAATTTAAAATTCTATGAATGTAAGAACTTAATGAGTGAACCTCAGTCACCCGGTATTTTCTTTAAGTCATCATGACAATACATATAAGTTACGACTTCCATACATTTGCAACACAGGTTTGACCCTGCTGATGACAGTAATAACATTCTGGATTGGGGTGCAAATTTGGTGATGCTGGGCTGGCATTGTTTTTGGACACGTTATTTGCCTGTGAGATATTAATTGTTTTTTTTCCATCTCCAGCAATGTGCTGCTGAGAGGCCTCAGTAGTCTTCCCTTGACCTGCTCTGAGTTAGAAACTTACAGCTTTACTCAAGGACAGATTCCCTGGGGATTTAAAAGCAGCATACAGAATAGAGATTTGAACTCAATTTTCTTTTTTCTAGGTTAAAAATCTGCCTGAGACATGATAAGAATATGTTAAAGTGCAGGGGGCAGAGGGGCAGATATCTTTTTCCTTTCTCTCCCAGTAGACATTTTCATCGCTGCAAGACATCCTCTCCATGGATGTGAATTTCCAACCTTACATAGGAGCAATCCTGACTTTTCTCTAAGCAACATCATTCTCATTATCCCTGATACCAAATCAAGTGCTTTGCCTTGCCACATATTTTCCATTATGGTTAAATCACAGTGCCTATGCACCATTTTATATCATCTCTGTAAGTTGTATTCTACAAGCTTAGTAAAAAGCAACAAAAGGAAATCTTGGTTTTTTGGCTCACCTCATTTTTCATTACACCCTTAAAGTATTTTTCAAAGTTCAAATATGAAGATTAAATCCACATGAGAGCATTCAGTTGCACTGGGATTTAAGAACTGCTTTGCAGTAATCTCCAACTGGCAATCAGGTGTGGACAGTAAGACACCCAACAGCAATTAACCCACTTGGAAGGTCCACTCCAGAAAGCCCTAAAAAACAGCTCAAACATGGCCTTGAGCTTCATTCACTTACCAGACAGTGCAGAAGGCCACAGGACTCCCAGTTAGGAGACATCCCAAGACTTTGGCCTTACGAGTCTCAGATGTATCTGAGCTGGTGCAGCAGAGTTACATCCAGATGGATCAGATGAACTGTGGGATGTCTCATTAGAGCAATCCCCCCATCCTGGATGTATTCTTGCATCACCTAGAGGATACAGGTCTCCTGGAGGAGATGCTGTGGTCCTGCCAGGGTTCATCATGCGAGCCTGTGCCCCTCATTTTGAAACATCCTCCTAAACACCATTTCAACCACAAGCCTGCATCACCTTCCTCCCGAAACAGCATTCCCAGCCCCAGCAATGACATCCAGCAAGGAGAAGAAGTGCAGTGGTACCCGTTTCTCCTCAGGAGGCAGCTTGCTCCACTCATTGCCCAGCATCCTGGTGATCTCTGGGAAAGGCACCTCCGGCCTCTTGGCTCGCAGCTGCTCCCTGCGCTCGTTCATGAACCGCACGTACCCGGTCAGGGGGGATTTGGGGGCATTGCTGTCCCTGAGAGGTTTCTTCCTCTTTCTCCCTTTGGCCCAGCCTCCTCGTTTGGTTCTTTGCTGCTGCAGAATGAGAACAGAACACAATTCAGATTGAGTGAAAATAACCACCTCCAGAAGGAATAAACAACTTCATCAGGAGTACATGGCTGCAACCCTCTCCACAGATGCAGGTTTCAAACCCTACTTTAGAGCTACCCTGACTTTTGTCTAAACAAAGCCAAACAAATCTCACTGTGAAAAGTAACACACAGTTTCACCTAGTCCAGAGGGACAACAAAGTAACATTGGCATCAACTTCTCATTGTAAAATCACAGGGAGTGATAATCCACAACACAATCATCTCAACTAATGCAACTGCAAGAATTCTTTTATTACTTGTTTGCTTGCTTTTAGTTATTCTCACCCTCACATACCCTCCCCTGCAAGTAATTTTTTAATAGGTTTTTTGGAGAGATTTTGTGTATTAGTTAATAATTGATAACTACTTATTTTGCACCTTCCAGATCTTTGTCCTTCATGCACAATGTGCATAAAAAGTGAGGCAGTAAAGGCAGCATACAGGCTCATACATACTCTCATCTGTTCAGTAGATTGTCTTTCCCACTAATCACCTCCAATGGAGCAACAAACAAACTCCAAAGGAGGGAATATTGTAAGATGTGTCTGGGATACACTGTGAGTTCACAGGAACAAAATCATTATCACTCATCCTCTTGGCTTCAAAACTATTTCTAGAGTAATCTCTGGACAACACTATTTTCTAATGTTGTGTACATACAACTATTGTCAGTACTTCTAATCTTTCCCCAGATCAACATGTTCCTGCCATCGTGTTACTTTTTGTTTCCCTCCTGGAATTTTATTACTTAATTAAAAAAGGACCTTACAGCTGGAAAAAAAAAACTACAAGGAGAAATATCAAATACATCTATCAAACAAACAAACAAACCCCAAAAAAACACAACAAACCAAAAAACCCCAAAACCACTTCCTTGTCCAACTTCAGGTCTTCATGATTTAGTCACCAAAAATCAGTGCTGGATGGTACACAAGGTAGAGTCTAAAGCAGTAAAAACAATGGTTTTAAAGACATCAGTTACTACCAGAACAGTACAATGCTCTCACTTTGCTGCCTCACAAGAGAGAAAATAAGTTGTGGCAGTTGAACACTCAGTCCTGAATGCAGCACCAGCTTGTGGGCCCCTCTGGCTAAGCTGAGACCCATGTGCTGTTCTCTGCACATTCCAACTGGCAGCTATCTGTGCAACACAGGAGAAAATTGGGGAATCAGAAGATGAAAATGGCAAACAGATAAAAAATTGTGATCCTATTAAAAAATAAATCTGAGCAGGTAAGACGATATAATGACAAAATTCCACTCCTTTGCTTCATTGAAAAGTTACTGTTATTTCATCTCACCTCCTCCTCAGGCTTCTGCTCAGTGGTTTCAGCAGCATTAGAAGACTCATTTTGCTGCTGCTGCTGCTGAGCCTGGGACAAGTCCTCCACCAAATCTGGGTTATTCACAGGCTGTGAAGTTCCACCACTGAATGAACTCTCCGAATTAGCTAATCTGAAAAAGCACAGAAGTGGAGAACAAAAAATTTAATCATCATCATTCCTAAATCAGTTCCTCCCTAATCTTCTAAAACATGCAAAAATATTGCAAATATATTCATTCTCACACTAGCAAGAAAAAAAGGGATTTAAAAGCAATTTTTGAAGAACTGGCTGTTCCATCCAAGCAACCACTATAACTACCACAGTTCCTATGGACTTTCAGACCCAGCTTGATTTTTTTAAGTGGTATTTTGTTTCATTTTTTTGTGAAGCATTTGATTATACAAACAACTTGCTAGCAAGTATTTGGATCAGAAATCAGACAGCGTGAATCCACCCTTCTTAAAAAGTACCACAAGGAAACTGAAATTAAAAGTTTCATCAGCAACCAAGATACACCTTTCTGCATGTGTTTAATATATTTCTCCACAAACACATTTATAGGTCTGTGATTGGGTATGATCTTTGATTGAACTTCATACAATCTCCTGTTCATACATGTGGGTATTTGAACACAAACAGGACTAGTTCCCAACAGGCTCCATTATTTAATTTTATTGCAAGAGTTATATCAATCTACCTTCCTCCAAAAAAGGGCAAGATGTCTGCAGGCAAAAAAGAAGAGCAAGCATGCAGAAATACTTCTGAAGGTAGACTGACAGTGATGAACACACATTTTGGGGCAACAACCCTCTGGACATTCTCAGCACTGTGCTCAGTAGACAAATTAATATAAGATTTTTGGACTCGTCTCAGATTCTAAGCCCTTCTTGAGGCTAAAGAATACTTGGCCTTACCCAGTTACATTCATGGAAATTCCTTTAACAGCAGGGTATGCTTCAAGTCTCCTTTGCTCATTTATTCCAGTCTCAAGCTACTCATGTCTGTGGCAAATTTTAAATACTCGAAATAACTGTTCCTATTGATGTAGAATACAGCTATAAAAAATTGATATATTTTAATAGAATTGTTATTTGAATGCCCATGGGAATATCTGTCCTCAGAGAGAACAGCATATTTTCATTGCTCACTACAGTCAGCAATTGTCAGACAATTACTGATAAAGACACAAGGGCTGGAGAGATCCACAGCTGACTTTGAGACACCAGATTGAGCTCTCATTACTGACAATTAGAGAGGGAGCAAGGGAACAAAGCAGACACCCTCCCATAAGTTAATTATATTTGGTATGTGTCAAATTCAGGAACAACACAGCTCTGGATTCACTGTTAGGGTCTGAAGGGTATTTCACTTTTCCTCTCCACTGCCCCTTAGCAGAGGAGCTCCTGAAACTACACCTACAGGAAAAACTTCACATGATGCAGCCATTTGCAGCAAACACTGATGAAAGCTCAGACAAAATATTAATACCTCTTAAACACAAGGCTAATTTGAACATGAACCTAATTTGGCACCAAAAAGTTTGAAGCCCCAGATAAGTAAATCCAAATTCAGAGCCATTTGAAGTGAAAGTGCTCACATTCATTTTGACAGGGCTTTACCTAACTGCAAAGTCTGAAATTTAGTGTTTGGTGCTTTGCCAAACAGCAAAAAGCTTCAATTATCAAAACACAGCAAAAATTCCATGTATTCTTAAAAGAAAACTTCTCTTGGCATTGTGATTTTAAGAGGCCATTGTCACAGTTTGTGAAAGCAGAGTAAGACTGACAAAAATGAGATACCAGTCTCAGTGATCAGTTTCAGACATCATTGATAAACAGTTTATCTTTAATTGAAATCATTTACTTAGCAGGGACCACTATGGCAAACAGATACTTCCTCTCTCTCTGTCCCCATAATGTCACTTAAGACTGAAATCCTAAGGATTTATGTTTTCAAGTTAAGAGACACTAAAAAACCATTTGTGACCACTTCTATCAGCTCAGAAGAGTTCTGGTTTCTCCTAAACAGAGTCCTGTGATCTTCTATCAAGGCCAAGGGAACGTTGCAAGATTGAATTCTGTTGGGTTTATTTCTCTTTTTAAAAATCACTTAGAACGCCCTCCTCCCACTGAAACAATTTCCCTGACAGGTGCAGAGATAACATCTACCAGCTGAAGGTGAAAAAGGAGCTGCTTACCCAGTTACATTAATTTCACTACCTTCCTTAGATCCATCCTCATCTGTAAAAAGTGGAGGAAGATTGGAGCCAGCTACCAAGTTCTCCATACCTCTGGGGAAAAAGAATAAAGGCAAAAAAGGTTAATTTAACTATGCCATTGTTTCCCTTCAGCAGCACTTCAATTCAAACATCACAACACACCAGGAATATTTTACCCCATGAACCAACTGGCCACTCCCAGCTGATTGGCTTCAGGACAGATCCTGTGGGCACATGAGCTTAGGAACTGAGAACAAAGACCATAAATGACACTTCAATTCCGAGTTTCCATCTTAACTGAGCCCTGTGCAAGTGCCACAGTGCTCTTGGAAATCCCTGCAGTGCTACTTTAGCCCTCAAGACGAACCTTCATTCACCATACTCAGCACATAGGTAGGTAGATCCTGCTCTTCCAGTCCACCTGCCTGGTTGTTCTTCACGATGCACCCTGCACCAGAGGTTTGTGTTGACCCCAGAAGAAAACTGAAACCAAGTCCCCCCCTTGAAGTTTCAACTTAAGACTGTACTAACAATTCCTTGTCCAGATTTTCACAATTAATCTATGTGTGCAGTTGGGCACTAAGTAAGACAGCACAGCTATTTAGAGTATTTTACCTTCAATCCCATAGAACAGTTGCTGAAGCAAGTGGTTTATGGACTGTATATATCTCATTGAATACAAACTACCCCCAAATTAGAAGTAGTTCCATTTGTAACCTTATGGCATGTCATGGGAATTCAATGTGAGAGATGAAATCCAAAGCTTAATTAATTTATCCTCTTCCTTACTAAAATACAAACCAGTTGTATTTTAGTGAAAAAAGCCCAAACAAAACCAAAAAGCCTTTAACAAACTCACTCTATCATTATAAGTTGCCAGTTCAGGCCATTTTGAAGGACCATACTATTTAAACTCCTGTTCCTTCAGTTTCAGAGTCACCTTTAAAGAGCAGCAGACACTCAGTTATTGCCATCCCTTTCATCCACCACACTTGGGCTCTGGGCCCTGAGAGACTGAGGAGAGCTATCACCCTGTACTGCTTTCTCCTAAATTGGTGTGCTTTCCACTCAGCATTGAAATCCAAGTGATCTCAGAATAAAATCCTGCTCCATGTTCTGAATATCAGATGCTTCCCACATCCTACCCCAGCTGCAAAGGCAGATGTTTTCTATGAACAAAGGTCACTCTGCTTGTATCTTAGAAATTTTGCAGATCTGTCACAAGTACAACATGGATGACATTCACCCTTTTCTCTTCTGCTTTTCCAACTGCTGAGATCCTTAGATCACCCTTAAGGATCCCAACATCCTGACTCCTAATATAGAAAATAATTAAAGCTAAGCACACTACTCCTAGGTAGTGGAGACATTGATCTCTAGCAGAGGAACACCTTTACTTATGTAGAGGAAAGGTTCATCCAGGAATGAAGAAATTGAATTCCTGCTCTGCCATTACAAACCAGGGAGTGAGGACAGTTTTGGGGGCTCAGCCTTGGAGCTGTGGCACAGCTGGAGACTGACCAGCAAAGGGCTTCCAAGATGCTCAGGGATCCAAAGCACCTGGCCTGATATGGGATGGGGAGGGCAGTGGGCTCAGCCTGGCAGAGGGGGCCAAGGCCAACCTCACAGAGCCCAAAGCTGCTGCATGGAAAGAGCAGAGTTGACAGAACCAAAGTCTCCCCAGTTGTATTCGCTTTGCAGCTTTAGGCTGGACACCAGGATGTGTTCCCAGAGAGGTGGAGTCTATCCTAGCAGATGTTGGCAATAGTCTGGCTCTGAGGGGGAGGCTGGACTAAGATGACCTCCCTCCAGATGTCCCCTCCAAGCAACATCTGCAGCTCTAGGAATCACAACTCCACATCATGGGTGCTTTTCAAAGACCAGCATCTCTGACAGGAAAAGAAAGACAACAAATAATATAATGCTGTTAGGAAAAGTAGTGAGATACTCTAGTGAAACAAATAGGACTGTAATCCTTAAAGAAGGCAGAGGAAACAGTATGTCCTCACACATGGTTAAGAATCTACACACATAGAAAAGAAACCACATAAAGGCTGGGACTTCATGTCTCACAAGAAATCTGAAAATTCAACTGCTTTGAGAACTATGCTCTTCACTGCCCTGGAAGCTGTTTAAGCACAGCTTCTAGACATACAACATAAATCAATTCATGCAGTTATCATCTAAGAGGGAAATTAAGTTCTGCTTCATGTTACACAATACTCATCAGTCAAAAATCCTGAATTATGATTTTCAAAAAAGGAAGCCTAAGCAATTATGCCCATTGTGATGTTCTCACCAGGTCCTAATCTGTCTGCTCACATCTGGCCCAAGCTCACTTTCAAACTGCAGGGAGGCAGCTGGACACCAACCTTAACAACACATAAACAGAACACAAACACAGGAAGCCAGGAGGACACACTTTTTTTTTTTTTATTTAACCCATATGTTTTAGATAGTAACTCTTTCAGATGATGCTCACCCACATCCTAAAGAAAAAGTAATATCAGTGAATTTGCAATGGCTTCTAATCAGTTCCAGAGGGCAAGAAAATGAAACAATTCCTCTAAAACTCACAGAGAACAGATGGGAACCTACACAAGTCTTTCAGTCCCATTTCTCAGGGATAACCCTCCCACACCCCTGCTCCAAAATCACTACACACTTAGTTTCAACTGCACTGCAGAGCTCCATGTTTATTGAAACACACTGACCTAAATTCAAGGCAACAGAAACAATGTACATTTAGTTTTCTAAAGGCTCGCATGTACACCCTATTTTCACTTTTAATTGTGTCTACCCAAATTCAAACACAAAACTGAAACTGCTGTTAAACTCTAAACCCTACCAGCCCTACAGTTCAATGCAGGGAAAACTAATAAAAACTAATAAAAACTCCAGATAAAACTAATCCAAACTGGAGTAGCTCTGAGTTCACTCTACTGCTACTCTGCTGGCTGGGTTGGCTCAATAAAGCAACCAGCTAAGCAGGAATAGAGAGACTGATTTATTCATTAACAGCAGTGTTTGACAAGATTTCAAAGGTTCAACTAATACCTACACTAGCATTAGTTAAACTTCCATGTGAGCCTAGAAAAAAATCCTACATTATCAAAAATGTGGCTTAATTTATCTTTTCCTTTCCCGCTCTTCCCTATCCATCATGACTTCATGACACAGAAAGTGGACAATAGTATTTTGTAACTTTCAGTTTAAATTTTTCAGCTGGTCACTTTGGTTACATGCCACAGCGATCATACTCGGATGAAATTGTAGTGTACCAACGCGGTCTGACAGAATTACCCAGGAAATGAAAGCAAAACATTTACAGCATAATGATCTAAGTGCCACTACACACATCAAGGATCAAACAGTAGGTAATTAAACACCATTCAAAACCAGAATATGGTTTAAATAAACTTTCTTAGTTTCTTCTCACATTACCTTTTGCAGGCCACGATACGTAATTATTATTCTAGTAGTAAAGATGATGTAGCTGAGTTATATAACCTACCATAAGATCAAATTTCTAATCACATTTGTAGAGCAGAGAGGAAAACTCAGAAGCAGGTAGCTTTAAAACCAGGGTGAGAACAAACCCACGGCTGGAGCTAGACAGAATGACTCACTTTTCCAACATTACTGTGGCTGCACTGCTCACAGCAGCACTACTACAGGGCAGCACATGTAAGGACATGACAAAGTTCATGTCAGGCCTTTTTATTTATGCTACAAATGAAAGGTAAAATTTGCCACATTCAACCTTTTCGTCAAAGCATCAGAAACAGCAAAAATGCCATTCAAAAAGTGCAAACAATTTTATCTCGCAAACCTCCTCAGCACAGCAGCCCTGCGTTTTTATCACTCAGGAGGCAGCTGGAGGCAGAGCAGCACAGCCACACTGTCCCCACAGCAGCCAGAGCAGCCCTGCTTCCCCCAGGGCTCCCCCGGCCCAGGGCTCCCCCCCCGACCCAGGGCTCCCCCCCGGCCCACGGCTCCCCCCCAGAGCCCAAGCACAGCCATCACTGCACATCCCAAATGTTCAGNCCCCCCCCCGGCCCACGGCTCCCCCCCCGGCCCACGGCTCCCCCCCAGAGCCCAAGCACAGCCATCACTGCACATCCCAAATGTTCAGTGCTTCCCAAAACCCAACGTGCTGGGGCTGTGCACAGTCCCTCCCTACGGGAGTGAGCTGAGGCCCTGCGGGGTCTGCACAGCCCCGGGCCCTCGTTAGTTACTGTCACATGCAGAGTGACTCCTGCCCCATGCCAAGGCCAGGCCGAGTCTAAAGGTGCCCCTGGACACCACGAAAAGGGGAAACAGCCCTTAACGATGTTGCCTTTTAAATGGCTACATTACAATAGGTAACCATATGAACAATAATAAAATAAATTACTAAACTCTTTAGCCAGCCAATTACAAGGTAAGATTATAAATACATACTATTTATTACAGTTAAGCATATTTAAATATGAAGTCAGCATCAAAAATCCAACTTACAGGCTGATTATGAAACACTGCAGGAGTTCCAATTACCTCATCACCAGATCTAGTTTTAGAAACGTTACTGCTGAGTGGAGAATTTTGCTCCTCAATCTCTCATCCCCCTTTGCCAGAGTAAATAAGTGCAAATTTTACCATTCAGAGGCTAACAGATTACAAAAAAAAAATAATCCTCTGCTACATCACAGAAGAATCACAGTATTCCTTATCTCAGCATCAGAATCCAAGCATTTCAGAATGCAAACAATTTAAATTCAGATGATTTACTGAGAGAAAAATCCACAGGACCATCACTTCCTCTGCCTTTCCACACGTAGCCAGAACACCCGAAACAAAACTGAAGTAAGTCCATCTGCTATTAAAACCACAATGCTCTTGGAGCTGTCAGAGGAAGTTCAGATTCCCTCTGACAGAGCCTTTTCCTCCATCAAGCTGGAGCAGAAGCATGTTATCCAACATACTTCACTGCAAAACATCAGATTTGACTTTTTCCCAACAGGCAACTCATTAGACAAAGGTTTTTGTGACCAGGAAAATTGCAAGCTCAACCTAATGGAACAAAGGTTTTTCTGTCAAACCAGAAATTATATACCAGAGAATAGCCAACTGCTTTTATTTTTACTTCTTGCCAGTAAAAACAAAGAAACACTACAGACCGAAATAGAGATTTGTAGGAAAAAATTCCAGAGTTTCACTGCATTTCCAAGCAGCTTAAGGAAAGAAGGGAACGATGTAAAGCTTAGGTTGATGCTTAGTTTAATTGGGTCTTCGCAGCAAACATTAACAAAGCTATTCATTACTCTGCCCTTAGAAACAGCTGTCAAACATCTGCAAACGTATTTTAAAAGCACAAGTGTTCAATCCTGCATCCTTCTCTTATTTAGATAAAAGTTTTAGGATAAGGCACATACAACACATCTCTTACATATATGTGTGTGTATGCAAAACCTTGCTGTTCTCTGGAATGAAAGCCACAGGAAAGGTGTATGCTCAACTCTCCAGACAAAGGCAAGAACAGCCCCACATCGATTCTCTCCCTCCAAATACACGAGTGAAATTCTGCATTACCAATAAACCAGCTTTTTAGATCACTTCTGGGGAAACAAAAGCCCACAATGAGATGAAAAATAATTGTGCTACAGACCCCTGCTAAAACCAGTGGTTACCTCTGGTATCCAGAGGGAAGGCTTTGCTATCTGGCCCTTCACTGCAGGTATTACAGACCTGTGGATTAGGATAGTTCATTTTATTCTAAATTAACTTCGTTCATGATAGCATCAATTGCCATTTAAACTAATACCATTAACAAATACAATTCTGCAAAATTTATTTCATTCTCCCGTTACAGATCTCACATGAGAAAATAAAAAAACATTCAGATCACAAAAAATAGGTCTCAAAATAAATCTTCAGAATGTTTTATTTTTCATTAATCTCTCTACCTCAAGTAAGTCCAATAGATGACTACTAGGAATGGGACCAGGTTTTGTAATCTGTAAAATGTCTTCTGAAATTCCAGTTCCTAGAGACAATTTAGTCTACTTCTTCATGTGCTCTGCCATTTGAAAATTTCTCTGGGATCTGAGGGCCTTGTATTTGAGAGGACAAAGTTTTCCAAGAGCTCCTTTCCCATTAAGGAGGTAAAAGGGGTGGCCCATAACACCCACAAGCAGCAGCTACAGAGTGTCACAAAGGGCGCCTGGAGCACAGACACTTGTCAAACCACAGCACCCATAAATCACCAGACCCCAGTAACTTCCCCAGCAGGGAGCAGATGGTTACTTCCCTCCAAAACTGACGTTCCATTCCTCTGATCATCTATGTCTGCAAGGCTCAATCACTCACTGTTTGTGCAATGCAAACAAAGTGCCATGAGCAAAGCAGTTTATTAAAAAATGTAAATGAACAGACTGAAGTTTTTCATGCTGTTTACCCAGTTCAAACATTTACCAGCATCACATAAGTGAAACAAGAAACAGTATTAATTAATGCTTGAGGAGTACTTTGATTTAAAATGCCAAGCAAGTATTCTGAACTAGAGATAACTGAATGTCAAGGAATCCTGATTGTGACTGGCCAGTGAAATGCAAAATCACATATTTGAAAATAAAATAATTGAGGATTGCATACACCTGATGAGATTGCAAAGTTGTTTTAAAGCTATTCTAGCGCTTTTGCTCTTCCTCAAAGCTTTTTTCATCACAGAAGTTGTAAAGAAGTAGAGCATATACTCCAAGCTCACTTATATTCTGTGAGAGGAAGCTCTGGCTGCTGCCACAGAGGAATACAGATTGGAATTTTTCATGCACATACCCACCAAAACAAGTCATTACAGCCATTTGACAGAATATGGGGTCGAATACTTTGGATGTGAGAATATACTGAGAAAGAGATTGAGTATATACTTAAAAGAATGACTCACCACAGGCATCATGACCCAACACAAAAGCATCTACTCTGACCTCAAAAGCCACAAAGACAGCATGGAACTGGATATTTTAAATGCACTGATATGGGTACAGGGACAAAGGTTAGAGGAAATGAAGTGTGGGAAGAGTCAGTGATTCTCACACAAAACAAGCAACTCATTCTGCCTGTTTTCAGAGAAGATCCATCTTAGGAAACATATGACATGTCAGCTTCCATACATTTTTATTCTTATTTTCTTGCTGTTGCCGTGCATTATCTCAATATAAAACAAGTGAGTCTGAACACTCAAACCCATCATGTAGAAGAAATCACAATTTTTAGATAGCCTTAGCTGTGTAAAGTAACAGGCATATAAACCTGAACAGCAGAACTGCTGTTAGCAAATCCTAGTGAAGAACTGGGTTGGGCTGTTTGTTTCTAACCCAACCTTAAAACTCTCTGGTAATAGTTTCATATCTATCAGAAATTAAAGGTGAGGTACATTGCATGAAGTGTACCAAAATCCCATTTCAGCCAAGGCTCTTGCAGTGCCACATGGCACCATTGGCATCACAGGATAAAAACTGTAAAGGCCTTGGAAAAACACTGATGGAAAAACTAATAAAGAAAGCGAGCACAAAAGAACAGACAAGAGGTTCATGTAAGTATCAATACAACAGTGGACACTGCTTACAAAACCTTGTCTGGATTCCTGGAAAGAAAAGAAACAGAAAAGACAGCCCAGTCCTGCCAAAGCATCCTCTCCAGGAACAGCAGACAGCTCCTTTGACCACTGTTAACAAGATTTGAAAGCTGTCTGAGTTCACAGACAAAATGTGTTAAAATGGATATGAGGGGGAAAGACTATGCCAATTAAAAAAAAAAAAACAAAAAACAAAAAACCACACACAGGAAAATTAAAAAAGACAAACTTTATGCTCTAAACTAGGCACACACCAGGATATTCCTCTCAGAACCAAAGGGAGAGTTCACAGAACTTTTAAAATCATACAAAACCCAGGTAATTCCACTACTCCATAACAGAATTAATTTAAATCAACAGCAGAATGTAGACAAGTGAGAATAAAGCTTTCCCTATATTCACCTTCATGCAAAAGCAAGAGAAAATTACAGTATTTAGCATCATGAATGGAAAGCAAGGGGAAAAAACAACAAAAGCATGAACCCACTGGAGTGATCTGACTTCTCTCCAGTGTTGGGCAGTACATACGAGCTCCAGAGATGCACATGAAGGATGGGAATATGCAGAGGGCATATTTTTGGAACACCTGTAGCATATGTAATGAAAGTAGCTCAATTTGGAGCTGGAGTAGGATTGAGAAAAAAGCATCCATGCCAGCAGTGTGCCTAAATATCCTAGGCTGAGTGCCTGGAACAACATTTGCAATATGGCATCTGATCCTCAAACCATTTCCAGTAGCCCACGGAAACTGCTCTGAAGGCAGTGGTGAACTTCCTCCTGCAACCTCTTCTTTGTGCATCTCCTGTCCTCTCACAGGAGGCACATCCTTGCAAGATTGTTTGCAAGAAGGCAAAAGTGGTGAGGGACAAACCCCAAGAGCACAGTCACTGCCCAGAGCCTGGAGCCAAAGAGCAAAGGAGAACCTGGGAAAGCACATCCAAGACTTAATCTGCTCTTCCAAGTCCCCTCTTCCACAGCTGCCCCTCATGCTGGAAACAACAAACTGCAGGTGGGAAACGTGCACAAGCTTCGAAAAATAGAGTTGATCTATGCACTCAATAAAATTTACCCTAAAAGAGAATGTAGATCTTTTCAAACAGGTTGATGACTGAACAGACATGAGGATGGAGGTCTCACACAACACAGTGTCTTCAAGCACTTGCACTTGGAAAGATTCCTAATTTATGTTTAGTTACAAGTGTTCTAAAGGATATCTGGCATTCAGGTTTGAGTATTTACCATATTTAGCAAACAGCAGATTTGTGCTGCTTTTACATTTCTTTTGCATGATTTCATTTCTATATATATTTAAGTAAATATGGTTCCTCTGAGCTAAAGCAGAAATATTACCCCAATACCCCTATATATGGGTAGAGGTGCACAGCTGGTTTAAAGGTCATAAAGGAAATACCTTAAAGCCAAGAATACAACCAAACTTCAGAAACAAACTTTGAAGCACTACCAATCTTAACCTTTATTTTGGACATCTCAACTAATTGTTAGTCTTTGCTTGGTTTCTGAGATCTCAAGTCACTCTGAGACTCTGACCTGAATACATATCATGCAATTCTTACTGCAAAGAGAAATAAGAACTGAAGTCTTTGTGATGCTTGCAAAAGGTCAGCAACACTGTGGTTTACATAGCATTAAACACTGGGAAAGTGGAAAAACATTTCTGTTTTCAAAAGGGCTACAACACAGATTTCACCTCAGTATGATATCATAACCTGAAGTTCATTGCCTTGAGCAGAAACAGACAAAGCCAACTGGTGGAAAACGAGAGTTCAGGCACCTCTGTCTTTTTTGATTTGTGGAGCCTAAACATTTTACAGCAGAAGTGCAAGCACAGAAAAGTTACTTTCTTTGATTACCTTTGGCACTCTGTTAGAAGTAAGCACACAGATTAGCTGAGGATCAAATACCACATTTAATCCCCAAAGTTAGCTCAAGAGCTTTCTGAGTTAAACAACTGCCCTCTTAGTCACCAGCACTGGCTTTTCATTTAAAGAGACACCTCTGTAAAAGCACTCATCTATATTTTGCTCCTCCCTACATCTCCCAAAACAAAGGCAAAAAAGGATGATATTGCTTTTTATATTTTTAAAAGTAAAAAGTCTTCAGATTTGATGAAAACTTCAATCATAACTGAGCTTATAGATGTCCTAAGATAAAACATTTATTACAGTAATGGAAGCTTGTTTTTCCTAGTCTTCACCAGTCTCCCAAAACAGCTAATTCCCACCCTGGAACTGTTTCCTGACCTCTAGAAAGGGTCATCTATGTATAACTCCAGACAAAATATGGCCATAGCATTCCAAAGCTCCCTGGTAAGATCAGCAAAAAGAATCCAGGAGGTTCAGTTCACATCTCAAGTGAGCTTTGTTTGTCACGTTAAGTCTCCAGTGAAGCCTTACCCGGCTGCTGTAAGCAGCACACCCCGACCCTTCAGCAATGAGGACATCCCCAAAACACAAGTCACCACCAGTCCCACCGCTGCCTGACCAGGAACAGCAACGAGTAAACCTCAGAGCAGGTTATACTGTGTAAATAAAGAATCCTGGGAGAAGATACTGCACCAATCTCGACTTACAGCACAGCAAGCCCAGGCCTTGGAGTGCAGCACGTAAGAGACAAGGAGCTTATTATCTGAAACTGTGCCAAGCAACCAAGCTGTTTGAAATTTCAGTTGGTAAAAATTGTGGCTTTTGACAATTGAAGTGTATTTCATTTACAGCCAACAGTTCAATTAAGAAGCAAAGACATTCATTCACTTCACAATGAAATTTTCTTCTACTCAAGTATCCATGTCTTAATCAGCATGAACTCATTTGTAATGAGTAAGGCATTTAAAATGCCTTTCTCAATAACACTTGCTGACATCACCCAATAGTTACACATTTTATCCATAAATATCTCCTAAGCATACAAAAAAATCTGAAGATTCCAACTGGTTTTGCTGATTAAGATCCACCCAGCCAAGCACATGTCTAGTCACCACAGCTTTGTTGGCTGCCCCTGCCCGGCTGTAGGAGGAAAAAAGAAAACCATGTGAGAAAGGTCCACATTTTCTGCTTCACTGAATTAAACCTTCCCCCAGGAATCACGAAATACATGGCTTGCATCATTCACATTTAACGATTCCAAGTTTAGACTAGAAGTGGCTTCTAGAGATGGTTTGATCCCAGCACCTACACCAAACCAAGGTGAAGGTCATCTCTACGGCAGACACCACGTTACACTGCCTGGCTCAAATCCTGATCAACACTGATTTAAATCATCAAATGCCCTCAACTGCTTTGGCTCCTTGCTAGGAAGGTTACCAAGAGCTGAAGAAATAAGCACTGCTTATTCTCAGGACACAGACAGTGATGGATGGAGGACAGGACACAAGCAGTGGAAAAAGCCCTGACAGTGGCCGTAGGAACAGAGGTGCATCAGAAAACACCTCCCCCAGCGCTGACAAAGCCGGAGGGACAATAAAAGGACACCGGAACAGAGAGAGAGTTTTCACTTTATTCATCTATTAACCAGAAAATCCATCACGAACAACCTCAGGAAGGAATCCAGAATCATCCTCCCCATTAGTGAAGATAGAGCTGGACTTCCAATACTGCCCCTAATCAAAGACTCCTTCACCCTTTGAATTAGGCTCAGATTTACTCTCAACTCTGAGTACAATAAGCAGTATTTACCCCAGCTCAAACCATTTCAACTAACTTTAAATAACAATGATGAGCTGCCATTTCCAAGAGGAGTCCTGTGTTAGGCTCACTTCACAGAACCCAACTTCCAGTGATTTCAAGTAGGTTTAGTTCAGTAGCAGTTTTAAGCAGGTCCTTTTTCTGGTCTTCAAATGGAGAGTTTAGCTCAGGGCTGCTGTGTTTGCCCCTCCACTAACCAGTCCACGTGTTCCATCTGTCCTTCAAGTGGAGGGCACAGCAAAATAAACTGCACACACTTTCACAAGATTATAGGGACAGATGACTGAGAGACCAAGAAGATATTCTAACATCAAGCCCTTCATTGCATATGAGCAAAGGAAATTCTCATTTCCAGCCTGACAGAGGATATATTGTTATCTGCATGACAAAAGGGCTTTAAATCTTAAAAGAAATAGTCAGCACTACATGAAAAATTGAAGAGACATTCTGTGCCAAAGTTGGATTATGAATCACCAACTAACACTCCTGCCACCAGCAGCATGAAACCATCTTTGCAGTGATACTCAAGCCCTACCTGAATAACCACTGCAGTAGTCAACACATTTCCATTCCCCACTAAGTTCAACACCCAAAAAGCAACTGATTTGTCAACTGTTTCACTGATTTGAAACTTCTCTATTCTTTCAATAAATTGCCATTCTAATTCTTGTCTGGTTTTGTTGATGCTGTTCTTCTTCTTTGCATTTCATTTACCTCTTAAACGCTAAATTATTTAGCAGTCGCAAGTCACAGCAAATGCCAGGAAAAATCTGATCTGCAAAACCTCCAACTGCTCAAATTTCTCTATTTTTAATTACAATGGTATACAAATACATCCACAGGACTGAGATGCTAGCAAGCAGTTCAAAAGCAGAGACATTCACGTCTCAAAACTACAAATATGACAGACGCAGTTCCTATTACAGACTGACAACTGATTTGAGTAAAATTTATCTACAGGACAGACTTTTTCTAGGTTAACTTTAAGAGAATATATTGCTGCATTACCACAGTCCTGACTCATCACCTGCCCAGAGTCTCCTGCTGATCAGCCACTGATCCATGTCGGCACATGCTGGAAGGAAAACACCCATGGTCACAGTCAGAGACCAGTAGGTCCCTACATTTATACAGCATTACTCAAATGTCTCCATAAAAAGTCAGTTATGGACACGGAGCTGACAAACATTACTGATCTCAGACTTGACAATAAGGAGTTGTGAATCAATAAAGAAAAATGTAATTCCCAGAAATCTATCCTATAAAGACACTAAGATAAAAGCTGAAGGTTATCTTTTTTTGAAGAATCCAGCCTTTAGCATGCATTTGAAATCTGTCTTCCCACTCTTCCTCACTATAAAAATGTAAACCCTTTGTATGTGGTTATTTGAATATCAGTACTTTTCCATGTAGCAGCAACGTGAGAACAAAACCTCGAGGAACGTGCTGAAAAGTTCATTGTAATCAGTCATTTTCTGCATGCCATGCAAACCCCTCCTGATAAATGTCTGTTCTGTAATTCCCTTGAGAAATACTCTGTTGAAATGACTTTGGGACAGATGTATGTTTGTACAAGTGGCAAGAAAATTATATAAATAACTTGCCTAAAAAATCCAAACATGTAAAGTGTATTTCTATAGAGAAAAAGCAAGTAAGCCATCTGTAACAGAGTTCACAGTTTTTCATACTTGCAATGAACTTTTAAGTTTTTTTAAGGTTAAAATAATATTAACAGAAAAGATTTCTCAAGTGAGAAAAGCATCTTTGATATTTGGAAAATTTTCACATCACTACAGATTCAAAACAATTCACATAAAGTCTCACAGTCTAAGTTTAATATGCAGTTAATAATTCTATAGCTTTTTATATCCAAATGTAAACAGAAAAGCAATCAAATCTTACATCAAGACAAAGATAACTTTAGTTAGCTTAACAGAAATACCTGCAAAGCTTTTGTACTTTCCAAAAATTTCCTGGGCTAGAATTAAAAAAGTTTATTTTCTTTTATAAAAAAAGCTGCAGTACAGCCACAGGCCAGAGGGGATGACTGTGATCACTGTGGCCCATTTAATACCAGGCACTGCTCTCTGCTAAAAAGAACAGAAACACAGAGAATTCATACCTTCATCATGGCTACCCAGTCTTGTTTTAAAGTGAGAAGTATCCCTACAGCAGCTGTCCCACGTGGCACTTACACGCACAGTAAATTTGTACAACTTCTTACTGCAGCAGTCACGCAGATTTCGGTATCATTTCACAGGTTAGACCCTATAAGCTAAGAGCCTGTATCAATAAACTCTGATTAAGTTGTTATTTGATAAACGTATCATATCAAGAAGTTAAACAAAGCTGCACCTGCACAGATTTTTAGGAGTTAAAATACGCCTTAAACTCATGTTCAAACTGATCTTTGTGGAGTGTGCTGGCAACCCTTTCTGAATTCCAAGGCAGCTGCAGCAGTGGCAGTGCCAGCCGCAGGGACACGTGTTACACCTTGCCTGTTGGGATTCTTCTGTACTCTTACTTACACCGAAGGCTCAGCTGCTCAAGCTCCACTAAATGCTGAGGTTCCCAAGCTGGAATATCCAGTCACCTCCAACACCTCTTCCTGTCAATGCTTCCAAGGAGGCTTTCCCAGCCTACACCCATCCAGAGCCATACTCCTTTTAATGTGACCAAATATCAAGTCTGGTTTGCTTGAGTACATTCTTTAAAAACAGAAAGCTGAACCAGGTTAGTCAACCACAACTACTGAAAAAAGCACTTGTCACATTACCTCTCCACAAATAACCAAGAAGTTTTAAATTGATGGCATTTTGTTCATAACCATCAAACCTCAGCAAGCAGTATGAATCATGCACTATTTGTTACTTGAAATTGACATTTAGAAAGCAGGGATCAAACTAATATGATTCAGAAGCTTTTCTCTCGCTTTCTTTTTCCTGTATTCGGAGCTTAAAGAAAAAATACTTGTGCTCCTACGTTTCAAGTGCATGTTTGGTGTTAGTGAACAATTTACAGAATCCTGATGATGTCACACGGTTTATACATGGCTATCAACTGACACAGAATGGGAAACTGGCAAAGTACTGGTGGCGTAAGTTGGAAGAGGCCTGAAAATTGTATTTCTCTGAAGCTCAAGCTTTGCATATTTTGACACGACCCAGATTTAAGGACAGCTTTCAAAGCAGTAACTTGCTGCTGCACAGAGAGGAAGGTCTTGCCCTCTCCCCCTTTCTCAGCTGGTTACAGCAATCCCCAGAGCTTATTGGACATTTCACAGAGCTACTTAACTCTCCAAGCCTTCCCTTTGGGAGAATCCCAGGAAAGCGAGGAGGCTCAGTATCTTCAACCAGACACAGCTGAAAGGAAGGGCTCAAAGAAACACCAGAGCTTATTAAACAGGAATGTGTATGGGAACTCCCACTGCCATGCGTGGGAAAGTCGTACTAAACTTGAAGAGCCACCTCCAATCACCCAAGATAACTTCCTGGATTCATTCTGCCAGCAGTGGGCTGCAGTTTTCATAAGACATCAAGAGCAGCATCCAGAAAGGTCCCCTGCCTGCATGAGGACAAGCCAGGTGCTGGAAGGTGCAGACACCAGCTGTCCACTGCCTAAGGCTACAGTTTCACTGCAGCCCAAGCCTGCTGAGCTACCAGCTACTCCTAGAGCATCATCTTTCAGCCTGGCACCTGTTCCCTGGACAAATCACATGGTGGTTCAGCATGCTGAAGAAACAGAAAACCACTTAGTTCATTTACCAAATTGGTTTATGCCAAATGAAAGGGTGAAATGGCTCAGCAAAGGATCCAACAAGCAGCTGGCAGAAGAAAAAGGGATGTGAGTAACACGGCCAGGAGTTAGTGATGTACATTGCTGTAACTCCACAGGCTGCGATTCAACTCTCCCTAAAATTCCACTGCTGCCAGAAACGAAGAACATTTGAAGCTATTCCAGTAACAGAGGGCCCCAAAATAGTCTTAAGTGGGACAAAATATAATTACCAGAAAAAATTAGGATTATATCATAAACAGACGTGACTTTTCTCCCCACCCCCCCTTTCCAATCTAAAGCAAAACATTTGTTCTCCTGATGAAAGATGAGATTGTTCCCTGTAAGTCTGGAAAAAGAATTTCAATTCTACAATTCTGATTCATTTGTTCTTATTATTTATTATACTGGCTTGTCATATCTTACACGAATTGCAGCAATTTATTATCTTAAGCTCAGCAAAGAGTAGCTGGAGTCCATTCTGACATGTTTCCCACATATTGAAACAGTGAGGATTTAGTCAAATATTGGTTATCTCAATTTCATTTCAGCAGCAGCATGAGTCATGTGCAATAGCAGCTAAAACATACTGCAGTAAATGCACCCTGAGCCAGCACTCTGCTCCAAAAGGTTTTAGGAGGTTACCTATGATAGTTACTGACTAGATGTCAGGGCTGGGGAAAAAAAGGCATTCCAATATGCCTGTATTTCAGGACTTATGGAGATCTGCTCCTCTGCTCCAAAAATTTCACAGAATTTGTGATTATTGAGATATTCCAAGAAGATGCTTGTGTATTTGAAGAGATGGTAGCTTTAAATGGAATATCCTACTTCAGTAAGTCTTAATCCTTTAGGTATCAGAAGCTGTTTCTGTCAATGTCTTGGATAAGTGAAAATTCAAACAAGGCAGACTATTCTTAAAGTACAATGGGGAAAACTGGGGCACAAGAGCAGCACCATACCCAGGGAAAACATTTAGAATACAAGTAAGGAAACAACACCTGTAAAACTACCCTGTACTCCAAGCTTTCTTCTCTCACCTCCATGTGCCATTACCCTGCTCTGGGAACACCCTCCTGGCTCCCCAGTTTTCCTGTCAGAAATGCAATGTTGGCAAACTCCAGGTTTCAAAGTGTGAGAGAAGATTCACAGTTTACTGTTCCCCATACTTTGCTCAGTGTTGATCTGTTTTCCCTCCTGTGTAGTCTCCTACTATTACCAGAACTTGTTTTGCCACAGCTCTTTCTCCACTGCTTTTCCAACATGGAGACTGACACTTCCCATATATTGTTAGGCATGGCACATCCTCAGTGCTGGTATGGGACACCAATTCTGTTACATCAGAAATTCAGCCTTTGATGAACACGTAATTATGGCCTGAACATCAGCCAGAGATACTTAGCCTATTCTTACACCAAGTCCATTCTCCCAAAATCTCTTTCATTTCCGTTACTAAATGTTTTGTCAATTACTAGATTTCAGCAAACACTACTCCAAAGAAGAAACACACCACCTTATGTCCAAGGCTTCAAAACAGCAGCCAAGGAAATTCCAAGAGGAACAAATAGTTTATTCCTTAAGTAACAAACATAAAAATTCACAAAAACCCCACTAATTCATGCCATATCACTTACCTGAAATGAAAGGAACTACAGAACAGACACAGCTAAGTCAGACCTGCTTTAACCACCATTTAGTTAAGACTGTCTGAGAACCCCTCCAAACAAAGCCTGGCACGTTCTACAGATGACATTTTGAAGGGCAGCTGAAAACTGTTGAATTTCTTTTGGCTGCAAACAATCCCTCAGACACCACCGTATAATTAAAGCGATGAATTTATCATCTTTTTGTATTTGAACACAATAATAAAACAAAAGTAGACGTTTCCCCTGTTAATTCACTAAATTGCCAAGAAATCCTCTGTGTTTTGCACTTGTTAGGGGAAGAAAAAAAAAATGGAAAAAAGGATCCAGAAATAAATCCTGTCAGTCTTAAGCCTCTTGAAGTCAACCAATAACCACCATTTTGACTACCCTCATTCTCTTATGCACTTGACACATTTTTATTGTCAGCAACAAAGCCTTCTGCCACTCAGTCTTGTCCCTAAACCACCCTTTGGCATTTTCATGCTACCACAGTATCCTGCACGGCAGGCTAAGGCTGTCCACTGTGTCCACTGCTCACCTCATTACTTATCCCAGCCATGATGGACACAAGGCACGCTCCAACGTCTTAGCTTTACATTCCCTTTTACATGAAGAAACAGTTTAAACAATCCAAGTCATAACAATTTCAGAAACAGTGAAATATAAGGTTTATTTTGCAATTCACTGTACGCCAGGTAGGATGTATGGTCCAAAAGACTGAAATCAGTTAGTCAAAGCCAGCTCTTGCCACAGCTCCTGCAAAACAGTGCAGCATTATTTGTTGCTAGGATTAAAATCATTAATAAGCCTTCTTGGAAGGCAACAGAGCACAGCCTCTTTTTAACACGTTTACTATTAAAACACTCTGGCCAATAATGTTCCTAATGTTTCTGAAAGACAGGGTTTTTTCCAAGAACTTGCAAAGGTAAGGTCAAGGAACAAGGAAGATTTCCTAATAAATTTAGAACTTGGAAGAAATTCAGGCATTCCACAGTTCAGTGGTTTTGCTTCCCTGTAACACAGAATGAAGATTTCTCCCAAATAAACACAGTCACCCAAAAGTAGCTGCAATTCATCACAAGCTGTCCTTGTCGAACTGGTATCAAGTAGAGCTTCAGAAATCCAATGTCACTCTCAGCTTTGCCCCTAACAGCCATGAACAATGCAAGTTATTCCTTCAGTAAGATTTGATCCTCTGTGGGATTAATGTGCATGCAAATAGCTTTACCATATACATCCCAACAAGCCCATTATGCAAGAGATTAAAATAGACTAGTCTGGTAATAAAATGCTTATCGCCAGACCTGTCCCACTGGCAGCACAAGCACAAACTCAGATCTGCCTCTTCTGCCCTCAGAATTCAAGGTATCAGACTACAGAATCACAGAATATGCTGATTTGGAAAGGACCCACAAGGACCATGGAGTCCAGCTCCCAGCAGTAACTAACAGCTGCCACCAGAGCCAACAGCTGGGCTTCTGATGCCACTGCACAGGAAAAAGCCACTCCTGGAGTCAGACAGCAACACAATATGGCCAACATTGCACATCCTGTCAACGCAGCCTGACCTACATCAATAAAGCTTTAATTACCACTGGACTGTGTATTTCAAATATATATTACTAATAAAAGCTTTAGCTACCACTTGGCTGTGTATTTCAAATAGCCACCAACTAGCCTTACCTGCTTTCATAAACCAATCCCCTGAAAAAGCCAGTGGTTTCTGAAAACAAGCTACACTTAGTAATTCATACCGTGTGAACAGTTAGTGTTGAGGTGTTTGTATTGATCACTCTTCTCGTCTTAAAAATAGCAGAAGTTTAACAGCACCCATGAACATAAGAAACATTTTCCCTCTCTTTCTAAGGGAAATCATGGAAGTAAAAAACCTAAAAAAGCTAGAAGGAATGCAGAAAGCAACTTCATTTTGGGACTCCCAAGCCAATCACATACAGATTGTAACAGCATTTTATTAAAGGTAGATAACAACTGGGGAAAAAAAAGAACCCTTCTGTATTCACCTACTGTCCTCAAAATTGCAAAGGCATGTTCCCTTGAGCCACCCATCTCTCCCACGGACGACTATCAAGAGTGTCTCCACTATTTTAAGTGCAGCCTCTTCACCTGTGCTCCAACAACTCCTCACAGCACATCCCACAACACTCAATCAAAGAAGCACAGCTCTCTGTGCACTGCAGCAATGGTGAGCAGGAATACCTAAATTTTTCACCCATAGCCTGGAGAGGGCAGGAAGTACAGCAAGAATTCAGAAACTTGTATGAGCCTGTAAGCTTGAGAAAAATCTCATTGAAGAACTGGTCCTAGAGCACTTCCTAGTTAGTCAAGGAGAAGCAATCAGCACGGAAGGCTGAGCTGCCGGCAGGTGAGGGGATACACCTCAGCAATGGGGCACACCCGGATACTGAGCGGCCCTTTGTGTGACTGCACTGGGAACAGACACACGAACAAAGGTTACAGAGTTAGCCCAACACATCACAGCACAATCCTCTCCATTCCTGTGCCCTGACACTTAGAGTAACACCGGGATGTGACAGAAGCAAAACCACAGCTCCCAGCGAGTGCTGGCATTCAGCAGCACAGGGAAATCAGCACCTCTCCTCAGCTCTGGGGCAGTCCTGGCCATCTACACACGGGAAGCCTGAGCTTGGCCAGGGAAGATGCCCTGCAGGAGCAGCAGGTGGAGAACACTGAGAATCTCTCTCCTTGTGGTTGCTTTATTGCAAAGCACCAGAAATTGTTAGAGTCACTTTCTAACAGCCAGGTACACAAGCCTCAGGGACTAAAGGAACCTCACTAAGGAACACGATTCTCCTGCCTTTCCTAAGCCATGAAAGGTTATCACCACATACCCTCTGTGTGCCCCACCATGGGCAACCAAAGGAACAAAAATTCCTTTTATAACCAAGACAATCAATTTATAACCAAGTGTGGTCAGATCACACCATCTCTCATTTTTCCGTTTTGAAAACTGCTGGGATTCCTATATAAAAGTTAACTTAGAATTTTAAAGACTAATCCCAATACTCTGTCTTAGACACCATTTCTAAGCCAAACTTCTCAACTTCTATTTCAAGACATGCCAGATTTGTAAGGACAGGGAAGAAAAATTATCACCTTCCCTCAATTTCCTGAAGCCTGAAGTTACAGTATTTGCCACCAAATGATACAGTTCTAGAAATACTGAATATCTCATCCCTTCTAACAGGCATATGATACAGGTGTGAAAAAAGCCAAGAGAAGGTAAAACAACATTTCACTATCATTAAATAGGTTGTGCCTACACATGTGACCAGGATTAAAAAAGAAAACCTAGGAAAAAAAAATTCTTTGTTTTCATCAGCAGTTTATGTTTGCATTCTTAAGAAGTTAAGAATGGTCACTTCAGAACAACATACATGTGCTACAAAAGTGGTCAAGGGGGTCACACACGAGGCAAATAAAAAAGCTACATTTTTTGCAGCTTTAAGAAATAATGTTTTAAACTATTGTCTATTTCATTTTTGTCTTATCCTTTCTCGATTTCTGTCTGAGTATGTTTTATAATGTATATATCGGTACAGTACTACCTTTATATAACTGACAAATCAACACATTTACATACATGAGAGATGCATGATAAAAAGTGTTCTTTATTGACAAGAATGGGCAGTCAAAGAAGTTGGAGGCCACTACTCTACTGAGCAGGAGCTCTTTTATTTACATTTGCCCTGCCCTTCCTCCTTTTCACTCTAGCGCTGGTTTTCCAGAGGATTGGAATGAATGGCGCCTCGCAGCGCACGTGGCCCTGGTGTCTTCAACCCAGGGTCGGGGCTTCTTTTTGCCACCCCGAAATAAGAGACTTGGCTCCCCAGGAATGGGGAACTGAATGTGGAAACCTGGACAGGAGCACCAGAAAACCACGCTACGATAAATTACCTGCTTGACAAGGGAACGTTAAGTGGACCTACAGAAAGGACAAATAAATAGAACTAGGGAGACATGAAATACTGCTTTGGAGGAACCGTGGAAAGATATATAATGGAGAACACCGAAAGCCAAGCACTTAGACCCTCATCCGGTTGTTCCCCCTCACCCCCCATTGGCTCCGGCGGCTCCCCCAGCCCCCCTCACGGGCGGGCCACAGCACCCACAGCCGCCCGCCGACTCCTTGCCCGCCGCGGCCGAGGAGGGGCGGAGGGCCCACGGCCGTCCCTACTGACCTGCCGGCAGCGGCTCCCGCGCAGGGCCGGGGTCGCCGGGGGTGGCCGCGTCCCCTCAGCCGGGTCCCCTCAGCCCGCGCAGCCGCCGCGCCTCCCGCACGCGCAGTGCACGCTAAACCCCGCCTGCTCGGATCTCTCCGCTCCCGCCTCAGCGCGGCCCTCTCCTCCCCCTGAGCAGCCCCTCGGGAGGAGGCCCAGCCGAGCCGGAAGCACTCCCGGCTCAGGGCCCGCCGTCCCGCTGCCCTCAGCGGCCCAGCGCGGGGCTGGAGCTCAAAACACGCAGCGGGACTACTTCACCACCGCAGGCGGAAGCACACACTTGTTCCACACGGCGATAGAACTGCCGGAACGCTTTTAAATGTCCAGGCGCGATGCACGCCGGGAATTGTAGTCTTCTCACGGCGGTTCCCCCGGTCGCCCAAGGGCCTCGCACCGCCCTGCTGTGTCGCCACGCCCCCTCGCCTCCCGCGGCCAATGGGCGAGCGAGGGGCGGGGCTGCCCGCCGCGGTGCGCGCGCGGGGGCGGCGCCCGGAGTTGGTTGTTGCGCGCGGGCGCGGCGGTCGCAGCCCCGTCCCGGGAGCCGCGTCCTCACCGGGGCCCGGCGGGAACGGGAGCCCGAGCCCGTACGGAGCCTCCTGGGCGCAGCCGCCGCCTCCCCGCTGGAGGCGCCGCGGGGCTGGGCAGCCTCTGGCAGGTGAGGGGCAGGAGGGGGTGACGGCTCCTCACGCCGTGAGGAGGGGCCGGGGGGCGGCGGCGGTCAGCTTTCCTCAGCGGGGCCGCGGGCGGGGGCAGCGAGCAGGGCTCCGGCGGGGCGCAGCCGCCGCCTGCCCGTCACTCCCTCCCCTTGGGTCCCCTCGGCTCCCCTCGCCCCGCCGCGGTCCCGGTCGCAGCGGCGCCCGCAGAGCCCGTCTGGCGCCGGCAGCCGCGCCGGGGCCCTGGCGGGGCCGTGCGGCGCCCTCGCCCCCGGTGGCGGCGCGGGGCCCCCGGGCGCTCCCCGGCAGCCCCGGGCGCTGCCCGAGCCCGCAGCGCGGCCGGGAGCGGGCGGCGCGATCCCGCGCCCTGCTGGGGAGCGCCTGCCGCCGCGCTGACACCTTCGAGGAATTTCCCGGGATAAAGCCGCTCTGGGTGCCAGGTGGATGCTATTCCTGCCGGGGTTCTCTCCCTGCTCTGTTATTATTACGAATTATTGGTTTGAAGTGCTTTACGTGTTGGCGTGTACGTGTTTAGCTGCATTGCATCCTCTCGGTCCTTACTCTTGAAGGTTGTTTTGGACTTTTCGGTGGGTCGGTCTGTGTGCCAGTTTTTGTTGCGGGGGAAGTTGAGGCTGGGCTTGGCGAGCTGGGATTTGCGCTGGGACAGCAAGTGAAACGATGTGAATAGTCTGTTACTTGTGGAGCAGCTGATACCTGATGCAGAATGGCCATGCTGCTCCGAGGTGAGCACAGGGGCAAGGGGAAACATAGTCTGGTGGATCTCTGACCTCGAATTTAATAGGGATTCTTTCTCAGAGAACATAATTTCTGTTTACTTCAAGTCTTTGCTATTTACTTTTGTAGTGTTCATTCCTCTTTAATCACTTTGTAAGTGCCTTCAAAGTTTCCCCCCTTACTTGCTGTGGCTTAAAGGCTGTCTAATGTCTGCTAAAACACTTTATTCCCGGATATTTACGGAAAAAATAATATACGGAGATATATGGGCAGGAAGGAAAGAACACGCAATTGTTTTAGGAACCAAGACTTTATGGAATTCCAATAATTAGGTTCTGTAGTTAGAAGGCTTACTTCAACTTGTTTTAAATTGCCAGCTGAACAGCTACCTTTGTGACAAACTGGATGTACTTCCTTCTGTGTCACTTCTGTTTGACTTATAACCTCCTCTAGACTGTCTGAATCCAGGGTTGTAGCAAGAGCAGCAAATATTTGTGGAGATTTTATTTGGTTGTTTGGGCTTGTTAGAGCTCTTAGTCTAGTTCCATACAGGTTTTAAAAGGTTGTGTCTATAAAGTAGCTGAGATATTTTATCCAGATGAAGCATCTTCCTGAAGTAGTTACTGCTCAGCATGTTTTCAGGGAAACGTCGTTTTGTTCTCTAGAATACAGAACTATGCAAGGAGGAATTACCAATTTTTCCATGAGTAACTTTCCATGACTAAGTTTATGTATTCATTTCTTGATGACTTTACCTTATTGCTAGGATATCCCATGTAGATAACTTAATTCACAGACTTCCTAAACTACCTTTTTGGACAGATCTCTCTGGCTCAGTTACACCTTCCTCACGTGAAGGTGAGCACTGGCAGGTAGGGTGTGGTTCCTGAGCCTGAGCAGGAGGTGCCAGCTGCAGAAGAAGGAGCCAGCAGACTTTGCTGCCTGGCCTGGCTGCAGGTAGGCACTTTGACCCAGCTGCTGTTCATAATGGATGCAATGTTTGCATCTCCTACTACTTTACAGCATACAGTTAGTTTAAAGGAACAGCATTTCCTACGTATCTCCAAGTGTTATGGTTGCTTCACTGAAAGGGAAAGTGAAGAGACAAAATACCTTTTTAACTTGTTGGGTAATTTGTGTTTCTGACTTTTCAGCTCTTTAGAAAATCCATTTCCAGGCATGTTTACTAGCATACGTAGTCTGTCCTGTTTACTTTCCAAGTAAAGGAATTGGTTTGGAATCAGTAATTTAAAGAAAAATAAAGGGGGGATGCTATTTGGCCAAATGACTCCTAAATGTTGAATTTTTTTTTTCTTTCCTAAACAGGATAGTAAAATATTAGGATACCTATTGTAATCTATTGATTAGGGTCACTGACACTGACAATTACTGTTAGCCTTCTGTGTTGTGCTAGGAAAAATAATGCATGTGAAAAGCTTACTCTAACTTAGCAAGTTGTAACATGTTTTCTCTACTTTGTTTCTGAATTTACACTCCCGTGTGTCTCCTTTCCTTTTCCCTTTTCCTGTTTAGTCTTTGCTCTTAGGCTCCCTTTTCCCTCCAGCTACCCCTCATCCCGTTTTAGGATCACACTCTCCCATCCCTGCTAGTGGCCCGTGTTTTCTTTGCCCTTTTCTCTGAAGGGATCTGCGGCTTTCCTCCTTGTCACTGCTTCACTTGTTCCGATTGCTCCCTGATGAGGTTGGGTTTCGGGCGGCGTGAATAGTCCTTTCTCTTTTTTGTTATTTTATTTGTACGTGAGGTTGTTGGAGCCTCTCTTGCCCAGCCCTGCACAGAGAGCCCCGAAGGTCCCCCGGCAGTGCCAGTCAGGGCTCCGAGGTGAGGCTGTGCCAGCTCCACACTGCTCCACTGCTCCCCTTCCTGCGCTGCTGCACCTCCCGGGGGATCCTGCCGGGGGATCCCGCCGAGGGGTCCTGCCCAGCTGCTCCCTCCCGTGCAGTCGGTGTGTCAGAGCTGACATTTGGGTCCGGGCAGCGCATTGAAATGCAAATGCCTCGGCTGTGATGAGGAGGTGGTGCTGCGCCCGGTGGAAAGCACTGAGAAGGTTGTGGAATACCTGCGGTGTGAGAGGAGATTGTAAAGGAAACACCTGACAGGGAAACCGAACATGTAACTTTCTTATCTTTCTGCTATTAACACCTCCAGATGTTTTTAAGCTACTTTGAGTACAAAAATAATAATCTGTAGAACATGTTTTGGCCTGGTAGTTGAAGCAAAGTTCAGAGGGGGAATGTCAAATTATTTGCAGCCGTATGTAGAATTTACTGGCTGTTAGTGGCAGCCAAAAATCACCAGTGAGGGAAATTCCACTCCCAATGTATGTAAAGTACCATGGATTTTGGAGAAGGAGATGTGTAGCCCCAGACCCACGGGAAAAGACTGTGGACTCTCCATGCTGATACCTGGAGGGATGGATCGTGTTATTGAGTGTATTACTTGTGACAGGCTGGTGCAGGGACCTTGTCTGCAGAGCCTTTCTTGGCATTACCAGTCTTCCCACCTTCCTGTGCTCCCACACACAGCCTTTGTGGAAGGACCAGGAGTTGCACTGGGATTTACATTGGCCTAAGGCTGAAATACTTCCATTGTTTCATATGGATCAGCACAATAATGCAGAATTTCCATTACCGTACAGTTTTTAATCTAGAGTGGAAAAATACAGGCTGCGAACTGGAGTAAGAATTGCTGGTTGACTTTCACTCTTTTAAAGCAGGGTAAAGTGGAGGAAGTCAACAGTTTACACTGAGGAGAATGTGACAGCTTTAGAATTTCTGCGACATCAGTGACAAGGATAAATGACTTGTTTTTACTCGGTAACAATTCTAACCAGTTGCCCAATATTTGAGCTCCAATTTCCATAAATTGTGGTTTAGCGCTGTGGGCTCTGTGTTTTCCAAATCATAAGCAGAAATTATCAACTGTGTAAGAAATTTTCAGTTTTCCTTTCGCCTGAGATAGATAAGTGGCTGAGTGACTCAAGCAATTTCTTTCCCCATATCTCTTTAAGTGGACTGAGTTGATTTGAGATAGCCTGATAGTGCAAAATGTGGGTAGAGGAAAACTGCACAGTGGGTGTAACTCCTGAGGTCACCTTCTGTGAATTTGATTTCTTTTGGGACCCCAGCTATTAGAAAAGTTGCCATGTTAACTCACCAAGTTACAAAGTGGTTTTACCACAAATGTTTTTGGGCTTGTCTGCTCAGATGACAACAAAAACAACAGGATTTCAGAACCCCTGGGATCCTCATTCATCATTTATCTCCTCCTAGTAATCACATATTGCTGTGCAGGATGAGGACAAACTCAGTTTTAAACCATACCACTTAGAGAAGTGTTTTGTAATCAATCTGGAATGGATTTCCCTTTTTTAAGTCTTTGCTTCTGGGGAAATGGGGGGGGAAAAGTACTTTATCCACATAAAGTGCAAAGAAATATAAATATTATCTGGGAAAAGCATTTAAAAATCTTTCTATTTGTAGACTTTATCCCACATTTCCTTTAAGAGTAATATTTCAGTTAAAAAGCCTTATATGTGCTTAAACATAAATGCTGAAAAATGCTCAACTGTTTTAATGCAGTCACTGTTGACTGCAGGAGACATTTTTAGCGAAGTTTTTGAAATCGCAGTAAACAAATGGATAAAAATCATGCCAGGCTAAACATTGTAGGCTTCTAGCAATACTTGTTTTAGTAACATCTTGTCTGAGATGCCAGTTCAGTGTGGTGCTAAAAAGTAAGATCACTGACTTGATAAAGTTAGTGCTATTTCAGAAAATACTGCTACTAGCACAAAATTTGCAAAAGCAACATTATTGGTGTTCAGGCAGATTTGGGTTATTGTATTGTTGGCTAGAGGTTCTGTAGGAAGCTGTTTAGTGTTCACAGTTTGACCTTCCATGTTTTTGTAAAACTGATCTCAATTCTAAAATGTTCCCTCTTGGATGCATGCCTGTATTTACACAGGGCTCTCTACAAAGCTCCCCAGAGGAGGAAGACAGTCTGAAATACAGGAGATGTAAATTCTGCATGTATATATTTATATCCAGTCTTCCAGCTCCAAGGGTCTTACTGTCAGAAAAGCCTTCAAACACATTTAAAAGACATTTAAATCTTACACTATAAACATGAACAAATATAGACATCCTTCCACACTGACTTCATGTATATTCCCTCTCAGCATAAGTCTCTGTACATATCACAGATGCTCTTATTGTTGTCTCAGCTGCCAAATTTCCTCTTAGTGAGTATCATTGTTCTGCTTTTATACTTGTTGGTGTCCTTTCTGGGAGCTTTTGTGATGCAGCAAGAAAAAGAAGAATAGTTTTAAAAATGTGTAATCTTCCCCCAAACTGGCCAGAAAATTCAGAAGCATGTGTGTCTGGAGGTAATGGAGACACTTCAGATTTCAGTGCCTCTGGAGCTGAAGCTGTCCTTGGGTAACTGTTAAGTCTTTTAGCACCTTTTTTTTTTTTCTCTCCCTCAGTAGTGCCTTTCTCTCTACCTTGTTTTTAGCCCTGAATAGTCTTCTGCACAATGCCTTTTTAGCCTGTTTGGCATCCTTTTAAATTCCCTGATTCCCTCTGTAAGGGCTCAGAATTACATCAATATTGCTTTAATAAAGTTTGAAGTTTAATGCAAATATATACAAGCTCAGAGAGAAAAAATATTAGTCCAGGAGTTTTCCACGGGGGAGTAAGTCATGTTGTGTAATTGTTTTTCCATTTGCTTTAAACCTTGCTAATTGTCCTTCTGGGCCTTCCTTGTCTAGATTGGGTAGTTTCCCTTAAAAACAGGTTGCACAATATTCACCAGTCTGAGACTTTTAAGTCTGTAACTATATGGTTAAGGACTGTGACTCCTGCCATTTGGAATGATCTTTGGAGGAGATGGTTTATTTAATGACTTTTTTTCTGTAAACTGTAGACATTCTCACTTTTTAGGAGCAGGGAGACAGCTCCTAGTAAAGATGTAGAGAGTGGGGGGCACATGAAAGCTGCCAGTGGGATCATTTACACATGCTGTGATTGTGCAACAGCTTGTGGTATGTTGTAGTCTGTGGAAGAATTCACTGAACTTGGTGTTAAACACACATCCAACGCAAAAATGCTGACTGTTTCAGAGCTTTATATATGTAAAACTGTATTTCCATACTGTGATTTATTTTTTTTTTTTAATTTGGATTATCAGATTATTACCAAGAAGTCTCAAACCTGCTCTGCTCCTAATGAAGCTGTCAATAACATACCTTTCAATTGTAACAACAAAAATTTGAAAGTGTTATTGCTGACTTTGAAGTGAGACTGATTCAGATTTAAAGGACAGTATTTTTGGCTAGAGAAGGTTACTTGGGAAGTGCAGAAAATGAAGGCGTGTTAGGGCAAAGCTCGCTGAGGCTCCTGTGTCTCTGAATTTTGCCTGGTAAGTATTTCTTGTGCAGCAAAGGCAGCATCCTTGTGTGAGAAAATGTCAGTAGAAGCAGAGCTCAGAGCTTCCCCTGTATTTTATTTACCCTGTGAGCTGTGGCTGTTCCAGCTGCCATATCCTAATTGGTATCTTGCTCCATGAACCTGTTGGCAGCACGGTGCTGGTTCCTTACAAGTTAACCCACTTATCTTCTCAGAGCAGCAGCAAATCCCTTCCAAAGATGGTTGGTTCTTTCAGTCGAGTTGTTCGGTAACTGGTGCATCAGGAGGAGTGTTGCACTCTGGTAAAGTACCTGTTTTTAGCAGCTGATAGAGAGACACTGTTAGTAACAGTTGCCATGAAAAACCTCCTGCGACAGCATTAAGGTGAGATTGCAGATTGGTTTAGATGGAGATTCCTCAACCTCACTGGAGCTTTAGTCATGGTGAGTTCTCCCGTGTTCTGCATGGTTCTCTGTTGTTGTGCTTGTTGGAGTGTGGGAAGTGTTTGATTGTTGCTTTCAAAGAGAGAAGCTGAATCAGGTTCCTTTCTGATGGTTATTGCCATCAGGATCCCAAGGGGATTCAGTAAATACATTCTTTACATACACAATTGCAAATCATACTAGGTTGCATAATGTAAACAGCAAGAAGTGGTGCATAAAAAAAGGTGCCCAGTTCTCACCCCTCACCTTTTTTTTTTTCCCCACAAGGCTGTAATTTTTCTCTGTAGTACATAACAGTGATAACATTGCAGGCTTTTTTCCTACTGTGTCCTTTGCAAATTGACTTCATTGCTTATCGTTGTACATTATCTTTGTTTATCAGTGTAAATCAACAGTGCTATTCCTGAACAATGGAGATAGCAACAGACAGACCTTGTGAAGCCAAATTTGCTGAGTGAGAAACAGAGTTGTACAGAAACATGGTGGAAAAGATAACCAGCACAGGTTATCGGGGAGCTCTGCTCAGTCCCCCCGCAGGGGATAATGGAAATGCTGTGGAATAATGGTCTTTTCTGAAATATTCCTGCACAACTGCTGGGGCAGCTGGAGGGTTCATGCATACACTAATAATTCTTAGGAGAAATAACAGTAAACTGTGATAGACCAAAGCAACAGCGTTTGAATAAGTGGGAATTAGATTTAATATATCAAATGTTACATAATTGGGTTTTCCCCCTGGAGTTCAGTTTCTGCAGTTCTTTGCATATTAAATATTGGTCTGTCTACATAGAAAGCTAACTTGGGGTGCTTTCATTAGAAAGTATTTAAACACCCAAACAGAATGAGATCTGTAGAACACAGGAGGAAATACGAATCCATATAATGAATATTGTCCTCAGCAGCAAGCACAGCTTGCTGAGGGGGTTATAAGTTCAGCCAAAGTCACTAAATTGTGTTGCACCGATAACACATTGAAATTTTTTTTGTGTTCTGCTGACTGAAAGAGTTGGTGTACATTTTCAATCAAGTAATCACAATAGAAGTTTGAAAATATATTGGAAAAATAAGCAGCCAACACTCAGTTCATAGCTGCAGTGCTAGTGCTGGATGCAAATACCTGAACTGTGGATAAAAAATTACTGAACAAGTGAAATAGTTGAAAATCAGTATCAGTTTCTAAACCAAGGTAAGCTCTGCTTTTCCAAAAGTGATAGCACTGTTGTCAGTGTAGACACTGGAGAGGAGCACAGTCCCATCCTCAGTCTCTCTGCAGCAGATGGATGTGGCTTCTTGGGTTTCTCTTGCTGTTAATGAGTGAGATGCTTGTCCGTTCAAGCTGGTGTTTCAGATGAAATGGGAGCAGCTGGAATCTAAAAACTTTGTTTCTTTCCTACTGTGAATGTGAGGCAAGAGCTGGGGTTTTTTTGTAGTTTTTTTGGCTTTCACCTGCCAGTTTACAAAATGTCATAGCATATTTTCAAATCCATAGATTTCAGCTGCTTATATTAAATTGGCTTTGCCAGATGGGTCAGGGTTTCTTTTCCATAACTATTTTTCCATGACTTCTTGGGGTAATGGTTCTGCAAGGAAGGTCAATGTGTATCAGACATACAAATGTTCATTGGATGATACAGGGTAAAATATCTGCCCCAGCTGCATAATCTGCTACAAAGTTCTGGAAAATGACAGCCAGAGAACAGCTCAAAGCCTGGGCAGCTCCTGGATCCTTCCTGGGACCTGTGGGAGGGGATTTGCTGTCTCAGAGGTGCACTTGCAGTCATCAGGCTGCTGCTGCAAGTTTTTCTTGAACATTCTTGTTGTTTTCTTGGCAGCGGGTTTGTGATGGGTTTTAGAAAGGAGAGGTGTCCCACCACACAAAAGACACTCTGCTCATTAATTTGAGAGATGAACTAGACTCAGGTTCTATTCTGAGAGCTAAAAAACCAGGAGAATGGACAGTCATGTCTTCCCAAGGTGCTTTCCTCAGGCTGATGAGGAGCACACTCCATAAACTGCAGGAGCTCCTCACTTCCATGGTCTGGGTGCACATGGCAGCAGTGTTTAGGAACAGAATATACAGAGAACAAAAGGGATGGCAATCTTGAAGTTCACTGTGCTGCACCTGAAAAATCAACAATCTGGCCTTTAGGTAAGGAAAGCAATATTGAAATAGAGGTCTGCCTTCTTTATTTTTGCCCTGAGAGAGGGAAGTGAAGGCATCTCGTGATGAGGACAACTCTCTCTCTGAATGCTGCTTTGCTAATTGGTGTGACCCCGCTGTGTGTCTGCGCTGCTTCACAGCGTGTGCTGGGGCCTGGGATAAACATTTCCCTTTGGAAAGCTGTACACAATGTGCAGATAGAGGGAACACGGTCTCTTCTGCCTCTCCAAGATGGGTTGGAATAAATATGTTTTGAAAGGGTTTTTTTCATATTTTTCAGATGAGCAACTCTCTTGAGCTTTGTGCTTTTTATTACATAACATTTAAGTTTTTTAATTCTGAGCATGACCACAAGTTTTTATTTTGCCTTCATAAATTATTTGCTGCTTGTAGCCGTGTAAAAATGGATACATTTCCCTTTATTCTAGTCTGTAACATCTCTAATCCCCCGCAGTTTGTTTGGGAGCCTTAACACTGCAGTGTTTTGAGTAGGAAATATTTTCTTTAATACTTACAGGATTCAAAATCATTAGAATTTGCTCTGTATAAAATCAGGACTTTCTGAAGAAATATTGGCACAAACTGTTGAAGCTGTTAGGTTTTGGAGTTTGTATTCAAATTACTCATTTTCTCTGCTTTATTTCTCTCACCTTATAATTAAAGGCTGGTGGACAAAGCAGACTCAGGGCTGAAGGGCCTGCTTTGGGATCTGACAAAAAGGCAGTCACTTAGAAAAGAGAGTGTCTTTTGGGTGGAGAAAAAATTGTGGAAACAATTTTAGGTGCTGTGGCTTATTTTGTTGTTTGGCTCTGCAGACCAGTCAGTTCTGGCATTTCCATGCACCAGGTTCTGTGATTTCATCTTATGTGTATAAATAAGTTTATAGTTTCATAGGGAACAGTTATTGACCGATCCATTTTAGTATTTGTGGAAGTTAAGCTTTAAAATTTGTCAATGGTTTAAGAGGACTCTCTGTAAATATCTTTGGCTCTGAATATTTGGACAAATGGGATCGTTCTACACTGTTGCTCTGAAATCTACACTTAAAAATATTTTTATCTCAAAATCTTAGTGTTATTGGGAAAAAATATATTGTACAAACTTTGATTCAAAGAGGAGACATTTATTGTTTTCGTCCTGAGAATGGGGTGTGTCTGCTCAGATTTATCTGGATGTGGATATGTATATCTTACATATATATTGTTTGAAGTGACAATTATTGCTGCCTTAGGAAGTAGTGTTGAGTCTTCTGCTACATTCATGTTTTGGGAAGAGTCCATTTTTATCTTCAGAGTAGTACAGTAGAAGGTAGGGGTGACAGAGAAACATTTCACTGTCTGGAGAGTGTGACTGAAGTGCTCATCTTTCCAGAAATTTGCTGGGACTTTGGTTTGCTAAAGTATTTTTTCCTTTAAAGTGCTGGTTGAGAAGACTTTTAATGAGCATCCCAGCTGCCTGTGTGTTGGAAGCAGAGAGGCAGCAGAGTGAAATGCCTTTTTGAGTCAGCTCCTATCTAAACCCAGAACTCCATCATTTACTGATTTTACAAATAAGAGAACTAAAAGCTTGGCTTGCCTAAAGTTAATTATTCTAGTGTTTAAAAGAGGACCCAGAACACTCTCATGGTCTTCTTACTCACTTTGCTAACCCAGCCTTTTGAAAAGAACCATGGTAAATATTTATTTAGTTGCCATAATAGAGTATGGGAATGTCTTCTAACCTCAGCAGTGAGGCTGCTGCTTCTAAAAGCTTTAGTTTGAATGTTAAAGATTTATGGCTTTACATCACAAATTGTGTTTCCAAAGGCTTATCCTGGCAGTAGTGTATTTTGTTTTTGTAACTCTGTTGTATTGTCATCTTTCTTGAATAACTTGCTGTCGAAGCACATGCCAGGTCATGTGTTACAGTCAGCTCAGAGCAAGCACAGCTCCCAGTTAAATATTTCTCTCTGGGAGCTGCAGGAGCTGCCTTGCATATCAGAAGCTTGCAGTCCAGCCTGCTGATGAGTATTTGCTTTGCTTATGGCTGAATGCTTCATATGTGATTTGGGAGTCATCTTTGGAATTAATTTCTGTGTTGTTCAGCAATGGGAAAAACTTGGGAACTGGGATGGTGCTTGGTTTGTTGCTCAGTTTTCACATTATTTAATCTAGTTGCTCTTCTCCCATCTAAAAATTGAAATTTTTGGATTAAAACAGATTTTTTGCAATTTTTAGAGCATGGAAGATCCTGCCTTTAAGCTCCAAGTCAGAGACTGAGTAAATACTTGTAAGTAAGGAAGCCTAATTTTTACGATTTTGCTCGTTGACCTTAGGATCACCTTTTCCATCATTTATGACAAGACAAAGCAGTCTGCTTGCAAAACAGTAAAATGCATTCAAGTCTTTTGGTATTGTCAGGCCATGACAAAAGCTTAATAAGATGAAAATGATTGAATGATGTGCACTCTCAATTTTTTTAACTCCTCTGTAAAATATACTGAAATCTGATGTGGGATATAGTGTTCTCAACGAAATGCTGCCAGTGACAAAAACTTTGGGAATGCAAACATTCTCACTTGTGGAGCTGAATCAATTGGAAAGAGCAGCCAAAAAGGCAAAGTAGAAATACTATTAAGTAGTCTGAAATATTTAGTTGCAATGAACTGCATTAAAATAATTTGTTATAATTAATTGGTGCTTTCTGTAATTTCTTATGCACAGCAGGTTTCATGTGTGTACCAGTGTCTTATCTTGAAGCAAGAAAATGAGGCTCTTTCTGAGCTGGCTGATGCTTTATTGCAGAGATTTATCCCTTAATCTTCAATGGAGATTTTGAAATATTGGCTGGTTTTTAGCAGGCTGATTTAGTTCTTGTTGATTCGAGAATATACAAAATAGGGCTGCTGTAATTAAAGCTTGGTGGCAGCTATTGGCAAGTCCCGAGTTATTTGTGCAGTAGCATTGTACTGAGGACACGATGCATTTTAGGGAGGGGAAATCAGAACAATGTGCTGATTTGCTTGTGTGGGCTAATATGACTCATTTAGAATGAACTCTTTTAAAAGTTGTTCCTTTAGGAAAAACTGTCAGGCTAACCTCATGTTTCAAATCAGTTTTGAATTGGAAGTCTCCCTTCGATCAGCAAGGCCCTAGCAATTCTCCATGGTTGGGGTCAGCAGTTTACAAACACTGCCTGAACCAATGATCTGTGAAATCAATCTTTGAGTCTTCCTGCTGCTGCCTTTGAACAGTTTCATTGATGGCAAAGTAGAAATGACTCAGGCTGTGGGATGTGATTATAAACATTCTAAAGCTTAAAACATACAGAAGACAAAATGTTGATGCTTGGAAAGTTTCTTTACCCTTGGAATGAGAGAATTTTGGTCCTGACATTTTCTGGAGGTATGTCACAAGATCCTGAATAGAATTACTTTGGTAATGTGTTGCTATTGTATAAATATATTTGAGACATTTTGCCCACCTTTCAAATTGAGACTGTGGTATGAATGAGTCAGCTGGCAGGCTGCTTGCATGTTAAAGCTAACATTTTGTGGGTTCAGATACTTAATAGCTTTTATTCTGTGAATGAATAAGATGGATTAATTTGTATACAACACTTCCTAGTCAGAGAGAAGTCAGTAGTTTTAAAGCCTAGTGAAGCAGTGGTTGTAGATGCCACACAATCTGCTCCTCTGGTTGAAAACAGTTCTCCAAAGCTGAACTGTCATGGTTCCTCCACCTGGAGCTCAGTACCTCCCTTAATCAAACACGATTTCTGTCGTTGTTTCAAGCATCTGTGACAGCTGGCTTACTGTCCCACCCAGTGCCAAGTGGTTCATATTAAGGCTTTTTTTTCCAAAGCAATTGCTTTGAGTGAAGGTCCTTGCATAGTGACTCCAGCTAGCAGTGGATTCAGATACCCCTCTGAAGGGTTCACACCTTTGATTCATCTCTCCTCTTTTGCGCTTGTATTTTCTTTATTCTTTCTTTCAACACAGCATGTCTAGAAAATACTGTGTGTTCTGGCTTGTAGCATTCACCTCAGTGTAGGTGAAAACAAAAGTGTTACAAAAATTATAATTCCGTCAGCGCGTGCAGGAAAATTGCCGGAACCCGTGGCAAAATCTGGTGTTGCTGGGGTTTGGCAGCGGCAGAGGAGCTGATGCTGTGGGGTCTGGGAGGCACAGGGGTGCCTCCCATGGAGCTCAGGCTGTGTAGGAACAAGAGCAGCTGTTGGACGTGTCCCAGCGCTCGGGGCCGTGGCCATACAAGGAGCCCTCTCGGTACAAAGCTGCTCTGTCTGCTCCGTGTTCTCCATGTGTGTTAAAGTTCACGGGGCTCTTTGTCTGGGTGTGTGCCACGGGTGCCTTTCATCCCCGAGGTGTCTGCAGGCATCTCTCGGTATTATTAAATGGTAGAAAGGAAGTGGAAGAGAGGGAAAACGCTTACTGAATATTTCGCCGGGTCTTTGCCAAATCACATTTTGGGATTCATTTCTATTTTAAATACTGCAGTGGCTGCCAAAGCTGGCAAACTGTGATCCCCTTTGGAACCTGGAGGAGACTTCATTACTTCTCTGCCAGAGAAGGAACACTTCATTTCCCTCTTGCTTTGTTTTTCCTTTGGTAGGGAACAAAGAAATTCTGCGAGAGAAAAGTAGAAAAAGCCATTTTTCAAAGCTTTTCCAGAAATTTTACAAAACAATGGGTTTGATTTACGCTTTAAATGTTTCCTGTCTTCTCTCACGTTTTTTGCATACCTGTAAAAATGGCTTGGTTTGACTTTATTTTATAGGAATGTGTCCTTTCCTCTGCTGGTGCTGGTCAGGGTATTGTTTCCTTGGTTATTTCTACGTGCATATAAGCAAGAAGTGATCAAATTTAATCACCAAACAACTGGCCAGATTTACATAGAGAAAAACTGATTGGGATCACCGAGAAAACAGGCTGAACAGAGGATATCTATGCTTAAATAACTAAATCCCAGAGTTTAGGAAGATAAGATGACTGAACAGCAATAAAGAAAGAAAAAGAAAAAACTGAGAGCCAAAAAATATCTGGGTTTTCTTCCTGCCTTTGTCATGCCTCACTTGTAGCCTTGGAAACTGAGACAAAGAGGTTAAGAAACTTGCTCATTCTTAAAATGGAGATAAGATGCAGTGTACAGCTTATTTTAGTCTGACTTATTCCTCTGCAGAGTGCTGTAAGTGAACAGTGCTGGATTTATAACAGTACATATCTATAGCATGAAGGTGTTTATTTGGGACCTGAGCCAATGAACCCACGTTCAGTTGTGTTTCCTGTGCATACCTGTTAGTGCTCCCTTGTTTGAATCTGTCAGTCTCTGCAGGTTATTTTATCCTCTCTGTCTGGAGGGGGCTGGATTTTGGTGGAACCAGGCAGTTCTGGGACTTTGGTGAGGATGCCTGGAACGCCAGCACTGGGCACAGTGCAGGCTGGCCCCAGACTTTTCAAACAAGCTCCTGTTTTCCCTCCAGGTATCCAAAACAGAGATTCAAGATTGTGGGATCAAAACGTTGGAAAGGATTCTTGGCAAACTGATCAACTGTGAAATAGTTACAAGCTCTTTTTTTTAAAATCAGAGAGTGGCACTTTTTAGTTAAGGTCTGTTCCAGGGGCTTTTGTTTTATAGGCTCTCTGGACATTCCCATGCTGTTTATATTAATGCAGCTCATTTGTAGGCAGTGCAGACACTTTTAGGAATTGTAAGACTGTGGAGACATTTAATGGCGGAGGATAAATTGCACAGCTGTGGACACTATTTATACTTTCCTGTATAGAAAAGAGTCTGTATCATGAAATAAGCATAGCTCAATGTTGTGAGGTTTTTTCTTTGTTTTTTTTTTTTTTTAATCTTGGAGAGGGCTTGCCAGCTCTTTTTTTAAATTTTTTAACACTAAAAAGTGTTAGCATGTCCATATCCTGAGAAGGTAAGGTTCATGCCTTACCCATTAAGAAAATAGATATTGAAAAAAGGAGAGTGAAGGTAAAATGTTTAAAAATGTTAGTAAGGAATTATAGAAGCACTGCGTAAAATTTCTGGGCTGAGAGGAGTAGTTCCTAAATAAGCAAAGGGTAACTAAATAAGGTTGAAAATAACCAGGACTTGAGGGAAGGCAAAGTGAGCAGTAACTCATGCAACAGGTTAGTTTACAGGTTAAGGATCTGAACCCTCTGCAGAGCACACATTCCTTCCTAAAGAGAGAAATGTCCAAGCCCACAGCTTTCAGTAAAAGAACAATTTAAAGCAAGTTCCAACTTATTAAAATCTGTAAGGAGAAATAATTATAACTTTAATAATTAGATCTCAACGAAAGAACACAGACAGCAAGTTGTTTGTTCCTTGTAGATGTGTTAATGATGGGAATCTTTAGAAGTCAGCTTTAAAGGACAAAAGGACAAACACAATTATAGGATGTGTAAAATGGAAATTAGGCACTGAGACAGAAACGGAATTGCTTCAAAGATAAGAGGCAAGGATAAATTAAGAACTAGTAGATACCATCTTCGAAATACTGGAATCTAATATCTTTGACAATTACTTTGAAGAAAGTTTGCTGAAAGGAACCACAGGAAACTGCAGACACTGTATAGTTCTGGGCTCCTAGTTTTTATGTCTTGCACATGGACTGTGGCTAATTTCAAGTTGTCTCCATATTTTATATCTGCAAGGTTCCATAAAATTATTCTGCTACGTAGAATATTCTGAGTGCTTCTACATCCTCTAGAGATTTAGTTTACAGCACTGTAGTTTGTTCCCTTTTCTCCCTTAATGCTCTAAAATCCACAGGCTTGTTCTGTCTCAGATAGCTGTCTGTTATGGGAACCAGGGGATAGCCTTAGTGGGTGAATTATGAAGTAATTTGATCAAGGGCTCAGGAGATAGGATCTTTCCTCTCTTTTCTTCCCTTGTAATGTCAACACTGTGGTTTTTAGAAAATAATAACTTGCACATATGCTCTGAAATTCCAACTTTGGCTCTGACTTGTCCTAAGCTGTTACTGCTTTGTTGGGGTCCATGTGATTTGACAGCTCTTGTCCCTCTAAGAAACCAATTTCCAAATTATGTATTACGAAAGTTTGATCAAAAGATAAAGCTTGAACTAATAAGATGAATAACTTGCTGACATCAAAGAGAAAACGGAATGGGGCAGGGCCTGGAACACTGATGTGTTCCCAAAATATTTCTTGTGGATGAGTTCTGCTGACCACTGCGTGTGTCTCACTGCCACCACTATTGCTGAAAATGAGGCTATGTACTTACCAAAAACATAAAATTCATTTAACAAAGAATGTTTCAGAGTATTTTGTACGTTGATAATTTTATTTTTGATTCAGAAACTTATGAAGTCGTTAGACCTGCCAGCCATGTTCCTGCAGTTGTGTTCAGCACTCAGACTGATAAACTCTTTCTGGGTCAGGTTGGAATCCATGAAGGGCACATTGTCCCTCACCTGTCAGTCATCCCTCAGCTGCAGGTACTGCTCCTGCCTTCACGGTGCAGGACAGAGCTGCAAGACCTCTTCCTTGGTTTCAGTACAGGGTGCAGGATTCATTTACCTGGGGATTTAAATATCTTAGATTGAGGTTGTTTTCCTGTGCGCTGCAGTGAGCTCGCACAGGCGTTCTCCATATCCTTGCTGAGAGACAGCACCTTGATAAATCACTCCATCTGACAAGAGCAAGTTTTTACTTCTTGACTGGTACCTTCAGCCCACTCACAAATGAGGTGGGGTTTTTTCCACTCTTCAGATGTCTGGTTATGTGAGAAAAGATGTGATGCAGTGGTAACGTGTGTCAGCCCCCCTCGTGAAGACAGAAGTTGTTAGGCTGAGGGAGCAGCAGCTGGCTGTGCCCCCTGGGGGGACAGGACCTCTCTCTGCTGAGTGACCCCAGGAGAAACCTCTGGGCCATGTTCCTGCAGTCCTTTGGGAAGAATCACTGCAGTGTGATGCCTTCATTTGAGTGACACTTTCAGGAGAGCTTTCTCTGGAACACTTGGATGTGTTTATACATGTGTGTCTGTTTCTTTGCAATTTAGCTTTTTCCATTCTGTGCATTTCAGTCCAAGGATGCGTGTTCAGGGAGATCAGGGCAGATTGCTGGCTGGCTCCACAGCCTGACAGGGCCCTGCTGTGGAAAACCTGCATCCCCATGATCCTTCTGAAATTGCACAGTGCTAAGTGATTTGTGATTCCACGCTGAAAAGCCCTACTGCTGCTTGAGGCTTCTTGAAAGTGAGACAAACTAATGTTACAGCTGCCATGTTAGAGAAGCAGTGTATGAACCGTGCTGCAAATGTAGCTCGTGACTTCCCAGCAGCAGCTCCTTCAGCCTCAGTGTCCTTCAGACACAGGGAACTGTGGCAAGTCTCAGTGCAGGAGCAGTGCTGCTCATTCCTGACATGTCAGAGGAGGGGGGATGCACCAATGCCACACTACAAGGTAATTAATTTTTCTTTGGATGTCTTTTTTTTACATAAATTGTCAGCATTGCCCTGGTGACTCTGCACAAATACTGAATAATGCAGCTGTACTTGTGAGGGTCTGTGTTATCACATTGCAGTCTGGGCAGCTCTGGCATGCAGAACCTCTCGTGATGAGCTCCTGCTTCTTGATTTACTTGCTCTGAAGCAGTAAGTGGGAATATTTGTTTCAGACTTGCAGGGTTTTAAAACATGGGAGGTTTTTTATTGAATGTATAGAAAGTTGCTCATTTTGTGAAAAGACTGTAATATCAAGTGTTCAACAACTGAAAGCCTTCACTGAGTGAGAGAATTTAATAAAACTTTGAATTTGCTAGCAAAGGAAGGGGTGTCACCTCATTCTACACTGGTTTCCCAACCTTAAGGAAGTTGGGTATGATGTAGCACCAGTTAAATGCAGACTGCAGCATTTCAAATGCAGCCACAGGCTGGGCAGTCAGACTTCTACATTCTGAAAGCTCTTCATCAAAAGCTTTATGGATGAATTGGCTTGTAAGTATACTTAATTAATCTCTCTTGAGGAAAAAATAACTTAGAGATGTTTGGGAGAAAATAAGTTCTTCATAAAAATATTTTTTCATAACCTTTTATTAAATTAAGGAAAAGAGAAGTATAGTTCTAAAGAGGTTTTCTAAATGGGAATTTTTAAAGGAATTTGAATTAAGAAAGGATATCACTAGTTGCATAAAAGTGTAGTGAAACATTTATGATACTGCAAAATCATACTTTCCATGTGCCTACATAAAGCCAAACATTCCTTTTGTGTTCCTCTTGTCTTGTTATCCCTGGGTCAGGGATAAATTAATGACTCATGTGTGTCCAAGCTCTTAAGCTGTGTTTTACTCTCTTCCTGTTGTGCAATCTGTTTTCCCAGGAGTTTGTCAGTAACAATGGAGTAATGCATTTACTCCCTGAACTTGGGTTAGCCAGGACTCTTGGGGTATTCCATGACTCCTTCTGGAAGGTGCCTGTCGTGTGATCACGTACAGTCCATCAGTATTCTTTGGAATCCCCTGATATCAAGGTAAAAGGCAGTGAAGGAATCATTTAGAAGAGCACATCATGGGGGAAAAAAAATCATATTTTTCTCTAGAAGGATTGTGTAGGTGTTTAATACCATCTCAACTTAATGATGTTCATAGGGGAAAATGTTAAAGTGCACATGTGAAGGAATGGGATCTGTATTTGGATTATTACACTAATATTTGCCATTAGGCTGCCAGACTGGCTAAATCTAGCTCAGGAGCCAAGCCCTTCATCACGGCTTGATGATCCCACTGTGGTGGGCTTCACCTGGGAATGAAAACCTTGCTGAAGTCCAGCCAGCCTTTTTACCTGTGTCTAGAAGTAATAAATTATGTTAGGAGTTAGAAATAGATTAAGAAGAGCTTCAGTGCATTATAGTCTGAAGAATCCATAAAAGTCAATGTTGCAAGATGGCAGTAAAACTTCCTTACTGCCTTCATGCTGAGCTCCTGCAAGCAGATGCGAAATCAAAGAGGAGGAGGATTGTTTTTATGGCATGTGACTGTTGCCATGAGATTCTTGGTTGCCATCAGAAAGGTAATTTTGCTAAATGGCTGTGATCAGCTACCAATTGAGACATAAAAGTGCTGCATTAAAATAGCATTCCATCAGTTCCTGTGCACCTCTCATCTTTTATCCCAAAGAGCTGTTTAGCCACACAGAGCTCACGAAGCAAGAAAGCAGAGCCTTTCAAGGTTAGAGCTCATCATGCTTTGATAGTGCAATTCCCAAGAGCCTAAACACAACAAATCAGAATGTGTGAAATGATGCATGGCTTCACGCTTCTGTAATTTTGAAAAAGTACATATAGATTTCTATTCTTCCATTCCAGAGAGCCTTTGAAGTATGTCAGGTATTTGTAGCTTTGGATGTCTCAGTTGTGCATGCAGACTTAATGACTCACACCTTTCCCAAACAATTGAAGTGCTTCCTGAGTAGCAGAGGAAACATTCCCTCCTCTGCTCCAGTACTGAGTCTTATTCTGATTCACATTTGTTTGTTGTCGTGTGGCAAACACCATTTGGCATGTTTACTCCTAGGTCTTAATTACCCTGCAGCAGTACTTTCCTCATTATAAGTCTTATTTCCTTTCCCTCTCTCAACTGTAGCATGAAGCAGCATCTAAATTAATCCAAAAATAATGGCTCAGTTCTTCCTTCTATTTTCCCTCCTCTCACCAGCTGCCTCTGCTTCTTCCCCTTCCACCAGCTTCTGTAGGCCCTTCACTGAACTTGAGTCAACTTGTTAAAGCAGCAGAGAGTTACTCCAGTGGTGAAAAGAGAGTTTTAGCTCTAGGTTTGCAATTCAGATTGCCTCGGTGATGAGGCTCATAAACATCAGGACCAGCACACAGGAGGGAACCACACTGGCACCAGGAACATGGTAAGGGAGAGGGACCTGTGCAATATCTCTGTATTTAACACAATGAAATTAATTAAATTCTTCATTCTGCTTAACTTTTGTTAAAGTTTTATGTTGCTTTTTGTCCCAGGAAGAGCTTATCCTGAGACGTGTGAGAAGGAAACTGAGTATGCTCTGGGGCCAGAAGAGAAGGGACTGGCTCTGGGAGCCCTCCCTGTGTCATCCTTCGTTGTTGCCCAAGCCCTCCCATCAGAGCAGTGTTTTGGCAGATGTCTTGCACAGGCCATTTTGAAGAGCTGCTTGCACCTCCTGTCTCTTGGTTAGCACATGTGCTCATGGACCTGTGTCCAGAAATGGACCCCAGAGAAATGGGCATGAGGCAAGGGCTTGTTTAGCTGAGTTTCTGTTTACCTAGGTGAGTTCATGGCTGTGCAGGAGGACGTCAGCATCACCAGGATTGAGTTATGTCAAACCTTTTTTTTTTTTTTTTACAGCTCCTTGGCCATATTGTGTTCCATCTGCTTGTCACTGAAGTGTTACTCTGTCATTTGTGCAGAAAACAGGTTCATAGGGCTCTACTGGAAAGCAGGCCGTGGAAACCCTGTGGGCTTAGCACCTGGGGTGGGGAGGTGCCTGTGGAGCAGCACAGCTGCAGGACAGCAGCAGCAAGATTTGAGAGAGCTGGGTGGGCAGGTGACAATGTTCAGAGTCGAGTTTGTCACAAAAGAAAATATTCATTACCCAAACTCTCACATTGTGTCCATTTCTGATGCTTTTATTTGAAAAAGTTGGAGGTGCAGCCAGTACCTGGTTGTTGAAAAATACAAGGAAACATTTATGGGCTAAACGTAGCCTATGTGGTTAAAATAAAGTTGTTTGTAGGACTTGGGCTTTGTGATGCAGCGTGCTTTGAACTTTAAGTCCTGAGGACTGTTGTAAAGGCTATCTGTGCTTTGCAGAAGAGCCTGTAGCAGCTAGATCCGATCTCCATGATGGTCCTCTTTGCATGGGCTGTTACATAATCACCCTTCATTCCCTTCATTCCTCTGCCCTTTATGCTCCTGCCTGGTTTTCTTCCTCCCTCTTACATGCATGATTGCATTTATATTCCCCTCAATGCATCTCAGCTATTTCAATGGACCAGTGGTACTTGTTGTTCTCCCACTTCCAAACAACACAGATTTGCTTCCCCTTTTGATAATTTTTGCCGTTGACCGATGACCTTGCACAAGTTAAATATTTTAACAGGTAATCAATACTACAGAGAGTTTAGCAAAGCAATTTAGCAAAAACACTGGTAGGAAACCAGCAATCGTCCTCTGCCCAAATAAACTAATATATAAACCCAAAGTTTCCCCTCCACATCCCACACAAATGTCTATCTTAGCACACAAATAAAAATATTTGAAATGTTATGAGATTCCTGTGGGTTCTTTAAATGAAATGACCTTCTCTTGCAATCCCAGGTTTTAAAAAAATAATCGTTGGAAACCCAAAATGCTTTCCCTGAAGTATTCTCTGAGGAGACCACACAGACTGCAGTTGGTGTGTTGTGAGGACAGGGCAGGGTTGTGCTGTAATGGAGTTTATTGGGGAAATCTGGAGCAGAGGCATCCACGGACCAGACGGATTAGGAGGATCACAACTGGAAGCTTTCTTTCTGTCATCCTTCTCTGCAGCATTTGAAAAAGGAATTGAACTAATAGCCCTCATACCTCAAAGCTGTGCCTTCAGGGAGCCATTATGTTCACTCCTCTTTGCACAGAGGATAAATTTATTTTATAATCAAGTGTTGTTAATGCACAGAAGAACATCTGCTTTTTAATGCTGGAAAATGAGCAGAGTTTGTCTTCTGAGTATATTGCAAGTGGTGCTGCAGTTCTGGAAAAATCATTTTTCTTCAGGTTTTGGGAGTTTAAAATAATTCAAAATTTTAGGAGTTTCGGCTTCATGGAATTAGGAGTACGACAGAAAATGTTTATTTTTAGAATCTTAGAAAACTGCTTCTTGGGGTACCTTGGACTTGTTCTCTGCTGTCTACAAAGAAAAAAGTGAAACATATCAAACTGTAATCCCTGTCTTGAAAACCACTATTTCTCCCAGGCTGCATTGTCCATCAGATGATTTTGATTATCTTTGTAGTCTTGGTAATGGTTGATTGTAACAAGTGAGGCTGTAACTTGTTGCAGGATCTGGTTGGTCTTGTTGGGTTTGCATTATTAATGAAAAGCAGAATAAAAATCCTGTCTGCTTTACCATCAGGTTCTCATAAAAGGAGTTTTGTCTCCAGAACGTTTTGGCTGGATTATTTAGTGATTTCGTTCTGATGTGTCAAATACATTCACATATTAACAAATAAATTTGGCTAGGATTGCAAATATTTGTTTATGTAATGTATTGCAGCAGTTGTATTTTGGTAACTCGCTATTTTTTTTCTTCCCTTCCTTGGTTCTTAGGCATAAATAGAAATGGGTTGTCCTTTATCCATATATTGAGGAATTCAGTTTCCACTTGCCTCCAGGTGCTAAATTGTCCTTTTCCAGCAAGTTCAGCTTAGCTGATATGGGAGATGGACTTAGTGAATCTCTTACTCTGATAACTCCATCCAAGCTCAGAGCCACATCAGAAACACCAGTGTGGAATCCTGTGTCTGGTAGTGACTGCTTCCTTTTTGTGGGAGGCTTGGGGGAAAAGGGACAAGGTCTGTCCCCAAAAGAAGAAAGTTTCTTTAGGGACTGGCTGCTGATTTTTGGATTTTGTTCAGAGAACTAATCAAATCAGATCTTCAAAACTGAAAGCCAGCTATTAATGTGGTTTCAAGAGACAAGCTGTTGCTAGTCTAAGAAAATTATTTCCATTTTTCTGTTCAGGGTGGAAAAAAAGCCCAAAACAAGGCTGAAGTGACCGGTTTAAAACAGCGTGGCCATTTTTTTCCTGTGACACTTGCTCTGTGTGGGTAGGAAGGAGGAATTAGTGGGGTAATTCTGTCAGAACTTTTTTGATTATATGATCTGCCAATTAACCAATTATTCTTCTACAGATTGACTATATTCTAAATAAGCTGTAGTGATTGAAAACATACCCCAGCTTCTTGTGAAATCTTGGAATAATTCTTGCAAGAAATGTGTCCTTGGACCAAACTGCCTAATGAACTTGATGGTGTTTGCTAGCCAGATGCCAAATGGAGATAAATATTTTATAGTTATGGATCAGTTATCCAATCCATTCTACAGTAATGGATCTGATATCTGCCCAGCTGGAGCTTTTATGCTGCTGATTATCCTTTTGGGACTTAGAGGGAAATGGAAGCACTTGAGGTCACTGGAAAATTTTCTGTGTCAGGGTGGAAAGATTAGATTTATAGTGGAAATACAAGTCTGTTCATGTTTGGAAAAGGTGGATAAACATTTTTTAAGTGAAAAGTGTCAATTTTATGACCAAAACAATTCACAGAAGTGCATTAATTGTCCTGAGCTACTTTACACTGTTTTTCCCTTTTTTCTCCAAAGGAGTTGAAATACATTTTGTTGAACCTGTTAACTTTGGATTGTCTTGTGTGGTGTTTTCAATTTGTGTTAGCACAACACTGAAAAAAAAAGCTGTGGAATATCTGATTTTCTTCAAAAAATGCTTTTACTCCTCTCAGTTTGGGGCAGAAAACAAGTTCTTGGAAAACTGAGGTTTATGAGGTTTTTTAACCATCTCTGAGCAGAGGAGAGAGCTGAGTTTCCAACGCACTTTCTCTGTTGGGAAACTGAGGTTTATGGGGTTTTTTTAACCATCTCTGAGCAGAGGAGAGAGCTGAGTTTCCAACACGCTTTCCCTGAGGTTCCTTGTTTTCCTGTCCTAGTCCATTCCATCACCACCATCCCCTTGTCACACCCAGTGCATCTCTCAGTGCCTTTTTGTAACCTCTGCCAAGGACAGAATTTGACCTGGTAGGGGCCTTCCTCAGCAGTCTTTATTTACTAGATGGTATTTCCCCCCCAAATTTGCAGATTTTAAGATAAAGTAGTCCTAACGCTTCTTTTATTTGGCTGGCAGTTGTTGAAGGAGGGAATGTAGCAACGAACTTCTTTTTCTTGAAATACCAATATGGACATGCAATTTATAGGAAATTACTCCAGTGGAATAAGTGTTAGAGTTTATTGAGAATGTTATTATATCATGCCCAACTCCAAGTTTTTACCTAAGAATTAGCACAATTCTGGAAGAGCGTTTCACTAAATGTATTTCCATGATGAGAAATAACTTAAAAAATACCCCAAAGAAACAAAACAAAACGCAATGGCATGGCAGGAAATTAGAGTTGCCTCTTGTATTCAATCTTGAACTGAAGTAACATGAAAAGCATGAAGCTGAAGTTCCCAGTCTGGCTGGAGTTCTCTCGTGTGGGGGATTAGTTTCCCGGGAGCGCATCTCTCAGGCTGATTGCACAACCCACAAACACTTCCATCAGCTCCAGCTGCCAGAGAAGGGCAGGGATAGTCCCTTGACCAAAAGTGCAGATTTTTATCTCCTTACAGATTGTAAATCCATACCTTAAGAAATGTTTTGTTAACATGCAGATGGGCTCAGGATGGCTCAGCTGCTTCCTTACACTTTAAAGTGAAAAACTAAACTCCAGAAGCTTTGCCTTAAGTGGAGTTGTGTAGGGAGTAATCGATCACTTTGTGAGCAGACTTACTACTGAATAAATTTGGATGTTTTGGAGCAGAATACCCTGTAAACATGTCTTGTACCTTACTGGAGTAAAAAAGGATTCTGCTTTGTAAACTCTGGTGCATTGCTGTAATTCATACTGCATCAGTTTTGCCCAGTTTTTAGCTTCAGATTAAAAGTTCGAGACAGATGTCTAGACTTGTAAAATACTGGAATTAGAGGCGTGTGACACAGCAAGCTGAAATGTAGTAGATTAAATTGTGATTTTGTTTTCAAGCTCATATTTTTTTAAACCTAAAAGAATTATAATTTAAGATCTGTTCTGTCATTCCAGATTCTCCACTCTCATTTCAGTTGATTTTTCAAGTTCATTTTGGAGGATGTGTCTTTGAGGGCATGGGGAGGGAGGTGACGAGATGCTGGTGATAGTGGCACCACTCCAAGAGCTGTGAGTCTGTTTCCTGGTTTGTAAATTTTCAGGATCAGTTTTTAAAAATCGCTTTGGTTTCTGTTCCTCTTTCCTTAGGAAAGCAGTGCTTAGGCTGGATTGGCACAGAGTGCTTTTGGCTCAGCTCTTTTCACTGCTTGGCATTTGGTCGTGCCAAGGCATGCTCCAGGCTCAGCATTCACTTGCTGCACTGAATAACTGAGCTGATAAAGGTGCTGAGCACTCTCCATCAGGCAGGGCAGGGCTGTGTGCTGGTTGCTGAGTGCCTGATAAAAAAAAAATGTTTAAACTGAGAGATTATGTCCCTTTGTTTCTCAGTTCCTTACTTCTTGTTCCAGTGTAAGTGAACTTGTCTAATTTCCGTGTGTGAAACACTGTCTTGTCCTGTTGAATGTCAGTCTGCTTTTCACCAGGGATTACTGCAAAGACATTTTTAAAATGCTTAGCCTACAACAGGTAATTAATCCTTTCTTAGTAATACTGTTTGTATTCTCCAACCCCTTTGAGAAAAGGCATCTCCTGGGTCTTGGGTGGATGATAAAGCAGTGATAATGAATAGTTTGCTTTTACGGACATAATTGAGGAATAAATTCTGCCCTCCGACATCCAGTACATTTTACCCTGTAAATGGGTAAGTAGTTGCTCTTCAAGATGATTTATTTTTTTCCTTGCTTGAGATAGACTTTAGTGAAAATGTCCTGTGGACCATGTCCATGTACAATGTGCATTGCCATCAGCTGCCATGCTCCTCATGCAGCCAGTCACACTTGAGGGAGCTCATTGCAGATAATATCTAATGCACAGAACTCCAGCCTGTGCTCAGCTTGGAGCTTGAACACAGTAATTACACACATTTTTAGCTTCTAAGTGAGCATTTGCACTAAGAAAGGAACAGATCAAAACTGAGAGAGCGGGCAAATCAAAACCGAGCATCCTTCTTTGGTTAAATACTTTTAAAATGTCCATATTGCAGGAATGATCATTTAGGTGAATGTTTGAACACTTGGGAGAGGTGTGTGACTCGGGGCTGTGCAGGAAGGTGGGGATGCAGTGTGCTTTGCCTTCCCCCAAAAATACCAGTCCAGAATTTCTCTGGGAGCCTGTGCAAAAGACACATCCACAGAGAAATAAGTGACTGCTGTTACGGAGGCACGGGGATTTCAACAAGGCATTAGTAGCTTATTAAAAATCTCTGCAGAGGGTAGAAGTTTTATGTCTCAGTAAGGTTTTTAGGTTGTTGGCTGCTGGAGTGTTTCTTGTTCTTACCCTGAAAGTCCAAAGAAAATGATGCTGAGTTGTGACAGTGTAGCCCAGTTTTTTAAGGATGCCCTGCTTAAGGGAATATTCACAGGGCTTAATAATGTATTATTCAGCTTTAAGCTTTATTTGTGGAGATTTGAATTCAGGAAATGGCATTGTTATGCAAGAACTGGAGCAGCTAAAAGGAAAGGAGATTAATATGCTAAGATTTGGAAGGGGAAGCTGGGGTTGGAGGATTATGTTAGCTTAGGCACTGATTTTCATATTTAACTATGAAACTTTCTCCAAAACTTATTCTTCTTCAGAGCTGAATTGGGATTCAAGATAAAAAATATGTTACCGATGCATAAAAGCGGAAGATGTTTCTTCTTTTTGTGCAGAACTTTTCCCACCGATTCAGGACATCAGATGCTTCACTGTAGGCATTTCCTTCCAGGGACTCATTAAAATGAATGCACAAGTAGCATCAGATCATTTTTATTCAACTATGTTATTAACAAAATGGAAAGCTGGAGTAATTAAGCTGTGGAACTGTAACTATCCCTTGGGAACAGCTCAACAATTGTGCTTCAGAATGTTTCCTATTTGAATTCAGTGCTTACTTCAACAGAGGAGAGGGGCAGCAGTGCAGAGATGAGCTTGTGTGTCTGCAGGTCACAGACTGGCATTTGCACAGGAGTTTACATTGTGTGTGTTTAAAATGGGGAATTTAACATCGCAATTTTTTAAATCAAGTTGGTGTATATTTTATATATTTCATTTTGTTGCCATGTACAGTAACTGCAAATCATAAAAAATAGAAAATTTCCAAGTTCTGTAAGGTCTCATGCCATAAATTATGTCACAAGATACCGTTCAAAATTCCAGTATAAAACATTTGGTATCTCACGTATTGCTTTCTCCTACTGCTGAGAAAAGCACAGCATTGCAGCTTTGATGTTCTGTTTAGTTTTTTGTGGGGAGAGAAAATCTCTTTGAACAGAGAAATGAGTTATAAAGGAGTAGTAAGACTAGAGAAAATTAATCTATAGCAATGAAGTAACTTAAGATCCTCAGGGAATGCATACCTTGTCCTGTAAAAAAAAAACTCTCTGCAATTTCAGAAAGGAAAGTAAAGATTGTCAATAACTTAATGAAGTATCTAATAAAAATTTAGTATTGAAAGCTACTGACCTGAAGGCCAGTTGAAAGAGTAATTTGTCCATGTAATCTTTCTCACCTGTCTGTAGGAAAACCTGGGGCTCTTTAGGCATAATTTATGTCCTGTGTTCTGTGTAAGTGAATGTGTCCATGCTGTAACTTTCAGGACCATGAATGTGCATTGGGAACTTTATTTCCCCCTGCAGCTGGACTGAAAGGGGGGATTCTGGCATCCTCAGCTGGGCAGGTCCTGGAGGGGGCTGCAAGTACCATGGCCTTTGTCATTTATCCAGCAGCGTCTCAGCGGCCTCCAAAACAGCCGAGCTGTCAAGCTGAGCATTTTGTGTGTGGTCGGCAGGCAAAGTGTTCTCACCTGTTAGGAATGAGAAAGCTGTTCCAGAACTAGTAGTGCCTGAGGAGAGGAGTGTGTGTTGAAAAGAAGGTTCCCAAGTGCAGAAATCCCTGCTGAGTAGTGTGCAGGCTGGGCAGGGTGAGATTCTGGGGCATAATTACACCCCATTCTCAATCAGTAGATATGGTGGGTGCATTTCTTGACTGCGCATACCACAAAATACCTGGTGTTTATGGCCCATCACTGTGTTAGGAAATGCCTCACAGGACTGTGTTGCCTTAAGATTTTAAATTAAAAACTTTATAGTGGGATGTGCAAATAAAATTTACTGAGGACTGAGACTTTGAGGTGGAAACCTCAAAACTTTGGGAAATACTGATTTTAAAAAATTCTGGATAACATTCACATGTACAAATATGAATCTTTTAAGTGTTAACACAGATAATCTCTCACTTACAGGTAGCAGATCTTTAAAGATCTTTGGCAAAAAAGAAACATAGAAAGACAGCACATCTTACTAGCCTAATTAAAACAAAACAAAACAAAAAACCAAAACAACAACAACAACAACAAAAAAAAACCACCCCAAACATTTCTGGGCTAAATCTTTGGTTATTGTCATTCCAGGAAAGGCAACAGTAATTTTCACTTGTTCAAACTTCAGTGCCATTAAAGGATAGTTCTCGGTTTTCTGCTGTTCCTCCTTTAGAAGTGTTTGTTGCTTTTGGCAGGTGAGGACACGAGAAAGCTCAGGATGGTTTGGTTATTTTGGAGGAGCTGTTTGAGAAGATAGGAATTTCTGTTTAGAATGAAAAACTGAACCTAATGGTCTCTTTGGAGACAGAATGGTCTTTCAAAAATTCTTTTGCTTCTGGATGTTAGAAAAGCACTTTCTTGTGGAAGAAAGGCATGTTGGGATGGAAATATGGTACCACTGAACATGTGTCCAGATAAATTACACCAGTTACTGGTTTTAATTTTGATTAACAGTAACCTTAGAGATGTCCTCCTGTTCACAATAGCAGTGTTATTCTGGCAGTTCTTGCTTTTCTTGCAGTATTTATCCTTCGTCCCCCCTCAGTGTGTCTGCTGGTCTCGGGGTGTGTGACAGGGTGAGTGCTGCCCCAGCTGAGCAGTCAGGAATTCTGGCAGGAGACTGGCCCCACTCACCCTGCACATCATCCAGAGCTGCAGCTTTTCCTTTGAAAACAGGGATAGTGTTCATTTAGCCAGAACTGTGTGGGTCAGGGAGTGCTGTTTATAGGCTGAGACATTGTTGTGTTGGTCTGACAAGTTGATACACACAAATTTTTATTTTGAAGTATTTAAGTTTTTATATATAATGAACTTGATGTAACCTCATGAAAGCCAGAAGGAAAAACTGTATTTGTTAACAAGTCATCTTTTTATTTTCCTTCCATGAGCATATGCTGCTAATATTTAATCTTCAGCATGTCCCAGATCATGCACTGAAATAATAATTTTGCCCTATCAGATCACCTTTCTTCTAAGATGGGGGTTTTTTTAACCACCTGGAATTAGTTGTTCTGAGTTTAATTAGGTTTAAGCATTAAGGATACACTCTACTTGCAAAAGAAAGTTTGAAAAGCTGCCACCTTTTCTTTCATCTTTGTGTCCTGTTTCAAAGGAATATGCAATATGAAACCTCAGTAAAACCTCTCTTTAGAGGAAGATAACCATTATTCTTTCGATAATCTCTATCAGCACTATTTATGGAATGTATAGTTACCCATTCCTTGTTTTTATTAATTCATGGTTCTTCTGTTTTATTTTAAGTCCTGGTTTTTTCCCTCGTAGTCCCAAAATGTCATCAAACAGTTGGAGACTGTGTTCACTCTGGCCCACTGTGGAAAAGCCTTCGGGGGAAGGTGTTGGTGTGGAAAGGGGAAGCTTCAGGAAAGAACAAGTGTCAGACACACTTGGCTTTGACAAGGCAGTGCAGGGCTGTGCTTCACTGCTTGTAATGGAAGCTGCTGTGAGTAAAGGGGCCTTTTATAAAAAGGAAATTATAATTAGGGAAATAGCATGTTCCTTAATTGCTGCCGTTTCGAAATGATTGACAGTAAAATGGTGGTTTGTGTCCTGGTTTCTGAAGGAGTGGGGTAGGCATGGGCTTTGAGAAGCACATCTGGGTTTTAAGTGTTTTTAGCCTATATCATGTAGCAGTTCTGCATGTTGATTTTGTAGGAGAAGAGAGAATTCATTGGGCATGTGGAGAGGGAAGGGAGGATACAGCAGCTCATATACAACATCTGGAAAAAACCCACATGATGGTGTAAATGGGAGTGAGAAACAAGGTGGAGCAGCTAAAGCTTCTGAGCTGCTGTTCCTACACCTGCTTAGCAGAGGCAGGGAAGAGCACAGGACCTCCTCCTTTCCCACAGAGCACAACTGGGTGTTCCAGCCAGCTCCTCCAGCATTTACGTTATCTCCTTTAGGACGACTTCAAAGCAGGCACAGGAATATGGTAACTGAGCGTGGGATCTGATACAAGAGGAGATGTAACTGGAGAGTTTCCCTCTGGAGGCAAATCCTCATGGCTGCTGGGTGTTTGTGCAGAGAGAAGAGCACTTTTTTACCAGTAAGGTGTGTATTTGTAGCAGGAGACACCAGCAAAACTGAGCAATTTGTGTTAGGGTTGTTTTTGTTGGTTTTCAGACATAAACTGCAGATGGGGCCATCACTAGTATCAAACTGCATCGTCATAATTCCTTCCCAGATACTCCTGCCAGTCCCTGTGTAACAAATGCCTGGTGGGAATACGGATCACCTGCTTGGCCAGGTACAGAGCTGAGTGTTTAGTCTCAGGTCAAGACCCTGGGCTTTTTCCCCACTCCTGGTTCTGTGTTGTGCTGCCAAAGTGAGTATTTGATGTTGGATGTGAATTCTGTCCCTGGGCACGCTTGACATTTGTAGAGGGCTGGTATTTATTCTGTGCAGAACCAGACTAGACTGGTTTTGTCTACTTAAAATAGCAAATTCGAAAGATTTTTAGCGTTTGCCATATTGAATAGCTTTCAAATCTTTTCAATCTCATTTGCAAGTTTCTTAAGGTTCCTGATGTCATGTCTGTAATAATACAGGCTTTTAGAGATGAATGGTTCTTTGGCTGCCAGCTTATTCCACAGAAGAACATTTGGAGAGTATTTATTGACTGATACGTCCTAATGGTTTCTGAAATGCTGTATCTTGGTTTGGTCTGGAAATCTGAGTAGATATCACATCCTTTTTGTTTGTCTTTTGGGATAAGGTTAATGAGTCTTGTAAATTATTAAGGGCTATATTCTCATCTGCCAGGCCTGATTTCTCTGGATGGGTGCTGTGTGCTGGAGCTGCTCATTATTAGATGGACTGATGGCTGCCTTGGGTGTATTGTTGATGATTTAGTGGGAATTTCCCGGTCTGGAAAAGGGTGGTAGGCTGATAGAAAGGTGATGTTAAAATATTTGACACTTAGTGCTTTTATTTCTGAAGGTGTGTTTGGCCTCATGCCGTGGGTACCCAGCATGAGAAGTTGTCCTGGGAAGCAGATGGAATCCTGTCTTGCAGTTCTCTTGCTGTTCTTACAGACCCACAGGATTTCTCTTGTAGCTTTGATATAATCTGGGGTGTATTCTTGTAAAAGCCATACAGTTTTATTTAGCGTGTCTTCATAAATACATTGCCATTTCTACTTCTGTTTTACCACTCAGAAACGGGCCCTTAAACAAAACCAAAGCAATGAAGCAGAAAAGATTCCTCGAGTTGAGTATGGCTACTGTGGTATCCTACCTATTATCAAAACCAGCTTCAAAGTGTTACTGCCAGCCATCAGGCAGGGAAAACAGGCATTATCCTGCCTGAACTCATAATCCTTGAAGTTTGAATCTGCTCTTAAAGATCTAGTGAGACAAAATTTCATTGCTATGTATCCCATTAAGAGAATATATTACCAGTATATGTGGGATAACTTTTCTGCTAATGTACAGGTTTAAAATGTTTTAGGGACATAAATCAATACCTTAAAATGAAACCCAAAGCTCAGAATGGCCATTTCCTTTAAGACATGGCTCGTTCAGGATGATTAATAACTCTTAGTGGTACACCTCCACTTAGGCCTGTCTAAATCTGGATTGCCACAACTTTATCTTGTGACGTGTCCTCCATCACTCCCACTCCCTGTGGCTCCTCGTGGTGGCCCTGGCCTGGTTTCCAGCTCAGTCACATTCTGGATCTGCTCTCTGTGGGATCATGCAAGCACAGGAAGGGGCAGAGGCCAGTGACAAGGGCAGGGCAGTGCCAGCCCAGATTGAGATTGATTTAAAGGGTTGTAGATCCACACCCTTTTGAAGCATCACTTGTTTGGAATATATTATCTTCAAGTTTGCACTGAGCCTGGAAGTTTCTAGTTGAAATGGATTTTAGATTAAGCAGAGAATTTGCAAAACAATAGGAGAGAGAAAAATGGTAGTGTGAGTCATAAGCATGGGACCTTCCCCCTTGTCTGCTTAGAAGTGCTGAGATCCCAGGATTAGCTCACAGAAGAGCTGTAGTTTCCAGCATGCAATCAGCCACTGTGTCCATTGTACTTTCAGTTTGCTGGAATAAAAGAACCAGATTAGTCATCAGAATTTAGGGTTAGTATTTATGACCACTTTTTTGAACAACCATCTTAGCTGGTGCTCAGTGCTGATATTTATTCGATGTTTATTGGTTTGATGTGTTGGCAGAGTGGCTGTGAGTGTCTGATGGATGTGGGGCATTTGGGGTGGTCTGTCTCTGTATTCATCACTGTGCAGCTCAGCACTCAAACATGTTCTGCAGAGCTGCCAGGTTGTCATGATGTCCAAATGTCTCACTGGACTCCCTTTAATGCTGAACTTTAGATGAGACTGTGAAGGATTTCTGTCCAGATTATTGCCAGATCATGTCCTGAGCCCAAGTAACTCGTACCTGTGGGCCATGGCCTTGTCAGGAAGCAGGGAGTTATGGACGTGTTTGGGCATTGGAGGACTCAGAAGGGCTTCCTTACAGCCCGGCTTCCAGGCTGCCCCCATCGCCCTTCCTGGGGCCTGCAGCAGTCCCTGGGAATGGGGAAGCCCTTTCCTTGGCTGGCTGCTGGTGTGGAACTGCCTGGATGGGCAGCTCACTGCTCCTGGAGCAGCTGCCTGCATGTTGCTCAGCTCTGCTGTAACTCAGCCAGCACTTTGGCATCCCTCAGAACATTCTTGCAAACACCAAAGCGTATTGTCTCCAAAAATTCCAAATATTTAATTCCACACCCATCCCTATCTTAGTCCAAAGCCACTTTTTATTGTAAATTAAGGCATTTGCTTGAACTTTGTTGTTTAAGCAGGTTGATATTTCTTTGCATTTGGATTTTTGGAATGATGCAGTTCAGTAAGGGCTTTATTGACAAAAGAGATATTTCTTTCTGTACATTTGGGAGGACAATGTGGCCAAACTTGGAACTACAAATCCTAGAAATGTTTTTGGCCATTGAGAAATAAATCATGAGTTTGGGCAACTTTGTATGGCATTGTTCTAAAGATGGATATCAAATAGGATATTTGCACTGGCAAAGTGAAGTGTGTAAATTTTCCATGGAACTTAGAATTTGTGTGGCTTGTGGGGTGAGTAAAAGATATCCTCTCAAGATTGAACCATTTAAATGCTGCTACTCTGAATCTGCTCCCTACTCATCATTGCCAAATCCCTCCCTCATCTTTAGTTTAAGATCCCTCCCATCTCCTAATGTTTCTGTAGCTTATCTCGGGTGCAGAACGGAAAGCAGATAAAAGCTGGGATTGCATCTGTGGTGGCACTGCAGCCCAATAAAGCTTGACTTTGGTTTTTTCCTGGTCATTCCTTTCTCCTCTGTGCTGTCTCCTGTGCCATGCCAGCACATGTTGGTGAACCCAACCAAGGAAGTGATTCAGCTGGAGAGGGAAAATCCTGCCAAAAAACCAACTGCCAGCATAAACCCATGTGGTCCTGGATGGTTGGACTGGCATGGGAACAAACAGCTGGGGGAGAAAAGGTAGGAGTTAGTTCTCCTGCTGAAAAAGTTATAATGAAGCCACAGCCTAAAATTAAGGTTTTTCCTAAAAATAAGTGATATGATACACACAACAAAAGAGACAAACACCATCAGGGTCTCTATTTTCAGATCTCTGTTTTGATTTAGCCCAGGTCAGGTCCTTACTAAGATAAATTAAATCAAAGCATATGAGTGATGCTGATGCGGCTCATGCAAACTACTTGACTGCTGAAGTTCCATGCAGTGAGGTTTTTCTGATGCAGTTTTTGTGAGCCAGGTTTGCAGGCTGCAGCCTCTTTGAGGAGCACTGTAGAAGGTGGTGCTGGAACTGCAGGTGTTGGTCACTGGTGCCCTTTGTGCAGCCCCTGTGGACCAGGAGCAGCCCCCTGACCACACCAGCAGCTCCTACGTCCATGTGCACATTGCTCCACTGACCCAGCCTTGGGTCTGTCAGGGCAAATGAGGAAGACAAGGATTCCTGTGGATCAGGTATTCCCCTTGGATTTCCCTTTATTTTTCTGTAGCACCAGAGGCAGACTTGCAGCTCTGCAGTTGGGGGTGTGCCACGGTACAGTGTGTGCAGTGTGTGTACAGTGATGCAGCTGGAGCAGAGCTGTGGGGAGAGCGTCCTCAGAGCCTCTGTAAGGATGGAGCCAGGTGGATCCTGCTGCTGTGGGGCAGCTCGGAGCACTCTGCCCTTCCCCTTCCTCCCCACCCACAGTGGTGCTGCCACCTCAGGCCTTTGCAGCCGAATTCCTGCAGTGAGCCATGGGCAGAAGCTGGGAAGGGCAGAGTTCCCTGCTGTGGGAGGAGTGGTGGGCACGGAAGAGGAAGCAGCAGGGCAGGGAAAGGAGTGAATCCTGTCTTTCCTCTGCCAGCACAGTGCTGTGACTTCACTCAGTGCCACAGGTGATGCAGATAAGGAGGACACACCTTTACTGCTCTGTGTGTGTCAGCTCTCAGCTTTTACCTCAGGAGCACAAGCTGCACAGCCAGGCTGCAGCCCTGCCATGAGCCTGTGCATAGCTCAGAATTCAAAAAGGAAAAATGACTTTCCCTTTAGCTTACAAACCCACAGCTCAAGTGCATTTTGCTAGAAGGAGGAGGGCCCCTGTTACATGTACTGGGTGTTTCTGGTGATTGATTTTTGTGTGAATTGTGAACCTGTAGTTTAGGTGTAACTTTTGAAACTCACAAACAAGCATTTGCACTAAGCAATGAAGTACAGACACCTGATGCTTTGGTTAGGTGGCTTTGTCACAGTGCTCCAAAGGTGGTTTTTTAGGGAAGCATGTTGTGATGGCATTGGCCATCATGCTGTGTCATCTGCCTCTCTTCCACTGCACATACAAGAAAAAATAAGCTGTGTTAACTTTATTACAGCCAACTGTTTTCCATTGTCTTCTGTTGGTTTCCTACCAGAGGTTCTCAAACTGCAGTCAGCAAAAATACATTTCTCTACAGCTTCTCACTAAGCAGCTCCTGTCTTTCTGCAGAGTTTGAGTGTGTGTGGCAGCCTGCACAGGACCTTATTAGATCACTTTAAATACAGGCTTTAGGAAGCAATCCCATCCAGGTCATGCTCCCTCTCAGCCCTCTGGCATGGAGGAAAGTGCTGACAGGTGGGATGCTTTCATTCACAGTGGTGTCTGGTAGAGGAAAAAACTTCAGTTCAAAATGCATACGCAGAATTTTAACTCCTTATATCACCTCCCTCAGAGATCAGGCATAATCAGTCTGGTTCCCTTATATAAAGAAAATCACCTCAAAATTTCTTAAATTATAAAGGGAAAGAGGAATTACCTTAGTATACATTTCTAAATATTTTTACTTGTTATATAGCTATTTTCATGCTAGTACATGCTTTTCTGTCCACAGAAAGTTTGTGTAATGCTCCAAATCCTGTGTGGAAAGAGGTCTGAGCCTAAAAGGGAATAAAGGCAATGACTCTCTGAGCCGTGCTTGGGCCCCCAGGATGCTAATGCCTGTGTCAGAGGAGATAAAGTGAGGGGAGACTGCATGAAACCCATCAGAGCTGTTAAGATGTAGCAATGCAAAGCTGCTGGTATTTTAAATAATGGTTAAAATAAATTCCTCTCGGTTAGTGCTGGACTATTTGAAATTCCCCTGCGTTTAAATAAAAAGGCAGAAGGAATTTTAACCAGCTCATTTGATAGAAAAATGACCTGCAGATGGGGTTTGAGAGAATAATAGGCAGCAGATTACAGTGGGGAAATCATGGCAGAGCAGCAGACTTTGATGGGTTTATGCAGAGTGGGCAGTGGGGAGATGGGAAGAATTCCCACTGCAAACCAGCACAGCACTCATTTTATTTCCACTGCCTGTAGCTCTTCATAGCAGCATTAGGTTTATGAAGTCGTATATGCTGAAAGGTTTTAAAACATCACAAGTGTTATGTGATATGCAAATACCAGTGGGTTTTCTCCTGTTGATGTGCCCATTTTCAAGTACAGTCATGTGTGGAAAACCTCGTGTTTCTTCCAGTCTTGGCCTGCTATGATTGAGGGCAAATACCCCTTCCCTAGTTCCCAATGTCCTGAAATGTATTTAGTAAATATTGGATTTTGTCAACACTTAAGATAATGTACTGAAAATATAAACATAGTTGATTTTTTTTTTCTTCAAACTGTCCTAACTCTCCCAAATTAGAAGGATTTTATGAAGAAGGCAAAAATTTTACACCTGCCAAAATTCAATTCTAAAGTGAATTTCTAAGCGGGAAGGGTCTTATGTACATACACAGAATAGCACTGGAATATCTTATTCTCCTTTCCTCTGTCTTACTCTTGGGAAAATCTAAAATACACTTGGTGTAACTTAACAACAAAAAAATTGAGATTGCTGTGGCAGACTGCAAATATTTAAATATTTTCATGTATGACACCTGAAGAGCTTTTTTTCCTTAATTAATGGAAGCCAACATTTTTAATGCAATTCACAGCATTTATGACCATGTTTGTGATCTGAAAAAAGATCCTGTAAAATTCCTGTGTGGACTTCTGCAGCCCAGGGATGCAATTTCATGTGTGCCTCTGGGATTTTTTTTTTTTTAATGATATCACTTTGGGTATTTGAGATGCTTACCACAGATGAGGAGCGGGGTGCTCCTCACAGATGTTCCTGGAACACGTTTTGTGGCAGCAAACGAACAATGGCCGTGTGGGGACTGGGCAAAGCCTTGGAGCAGGGCCCTGGCTGGCTGTGCAGGGCCTGCCATGGCTCTTGTGGTTTGCAGCAGCTTTTAATCCAAGATGTTTTCCCCAAGAGGGGCTGGACTTGCAGTGACCTTCCCTGACCTCAGCTGGGGTTCCCTGAGTACTCCTTGAGTAAAGAAATGTCACCAGGAGCTGTTGCTGCTGTGCCTCCTGTGTCCTGGTCCAGTTTCCATGGACAGCCAGGTAGTGGTGATCAGGTGAGAAAAGCAACTTTTCCTGTAACAGCAGCTCAAAAGTGCTTCAGTGGGACCTGAGGGGCGCCTGAGCTGCATGCTGGATCACAGTCCTGCCCCAGTGTTTCAGCAATATTTTGTACTTCGGAAGTGAGTGATAAAGATCCCAGTTGGCTTTTAAAATTGGAAAAGTTCAGTTCCAGGTATTACTCCTACAACATTAAAAATGTGCAATGACCAGTAATTATTTTTCAGCCTCCTTTACCACCACTCACTGCCCAGTTCTTTGCAATGTTTCACTGCCTTTATTTCTATTCTTTCAATACAGTGGTACAATTAGAATACAGAGGCTCATTAGTGTCTGCCTCTAGCACGGGTGCCCCTTTCTAGATGAGCTAGGAAGTTACAAACTGCAGTGAAATGCTCATTTGAAGGGGAAACAGAGCACACTGAAATTATTTCAGTTCTGTAAAGCATAAAGGCACAGAAAAATAAGCCGATTTCTGCTACAAATCTTACAGTTTGTTCCCTATTTCATATCTTTTAATAACGCTTGAATGGTTCTGCTTGCAAACGTGTAGAGTCACAGTGAACCTTCTTTTATTTCCTATGTTTTTTCCCTAAATAAATTTTCTCTACCTTCAAACACGCCTCTTTGTTCTCACTGCTCTAGAATTCTTTCATCCTCTTCTCAAAAGCTTCTGAATATGACACACAGTCTCACTTGAAAAGAATGCAGAAGAGGAATGCAGGGTGGGGAGTTGGAGGTATGGAGCCCCATCCACTTGGCACAAATACAGACAACAGGACACGTCCACTGCAAGGCAGGCTGAGGGGGCCTGGAAAAGAAATCACAAATCATTATGGCATAGGAAAAAGTAAATAGAGGTGATAAAGGAACCAAGTTTCTTATCTGTTTTCTTTTTTTTTTTTCTGACAAGAACCTGGCAGCTCAAAAGAAATGCACAAAGCTGAGAAGCTGTGGAATGTCCTTCCACAGGATGTTGTGGATATGGGATTGTAAATGGGTTCAAAAGGTAATTGGATAAATTTATGAAGGAAAATTCTGTGCAAGAATATGAAGCACAGAGACCCCAGTTCTTTCACAGGAAGTCTCTAAGCTGCAAATGGAGATGGGAGTGGGGTTGGAGAAGGTGCTGCTGTTGGTGCCTCCATGCTCTGGGCTGCTGCCAGGAGCAGCCTAATGGACACGCTGGATTTGGGGCTGAGCTGCCAGGCTGCTGGCATCCTGTAACCACTTTTGTCCTCTCTGGGGCTCTCCTTGGGGTATTTATGATCTTTCTGATCTTCTCAACATCTTTGATATTTGGCAGCTTTGCTAAATCTGCAGTTTGTTATCTCTGTTGTTTCAAATGTCAGCAGCTGAATCGCATCCTCCCTTTCAAGTCCATAATTTATCCTGCACAGATGGAGCACTCCTGCTTTTCCATGGCAGTCGATTCCTCTGTCCTTAAATTTGTGTTTAGGAGTGAAATGTGTGAAAAAGTAACTTGCTGCTTCAGCCTTTCCAATTTGGAATTTTATTCTGAACTAACATATAAAATCATTTTCCAGAGGAGCCTTGAAGAGATTCCTCTGTAGCTTTGGTAACTGTTATTGAAGTGTAGCACCCACCCAGGTCACTTCACCCTGGGCAGTTGCTTCAGCACACTGAACCATGTTCCTTTGGCCCTGTGGTCTGCACCAACCTGGCAAATCGTTCCTGTTCACCAACAGTTCTTACTTGTGATCCGAGATTCCCCCCTTACTGCTGCTACCTGCTTCTCCTTTCTGTGTATTCCCAGTGAACTGTTTGTCAGCTGTGGATGTTCTCAAGTGTCACCATTTGCATTACTCTTCTGATAGTCTTTTACCCTCTTTTGATTTTGTCTCATTTTTCTTTAACTACAGGTTTCAGACAACCACTTTTCTCTAGCAAGTGAGTTTAGAATTAAAGCTGCTCGGTCTCCCTTTCCATAACAATACTTGTCAGTGCAAGTGCATAACTCTTAGATTGATCTTGATCATAAATTTCAGTATCTTTTTTTTTTTAAGCAAATGCTCTGCCCTTGTAGAAGTGAGGCTGCAGCAAGCTCTCTTTGTGTCTAATAACAAGCCAGAACTGGAGCAATACTTGCAGTGTATTGTCCTCTGTCCTTGCCTGTTTCCGATTGCTCAGCACCAATTGTTTCCAGCTGCAGCTGTTTTATCCAGCTGCCAAAACCACTAATGCCCAACCTGTCTCTAGTAAGAGAGTTTAAAGAAATAATCTTCCTTTTCTTTGGTGGTTTGGAAGTTGGCAATGCTTTAGGTTATGATGTAGTTTGCCTGGTGCATTCAGTCTAACTCTGTGGTGCGGTGGGTGAATGGTTGGTGGTGAGCAGTGCTGTGCTGTGTATGCAGCTCAGGCAGGAGAATTTCAGATAACTGGGGAAAAAATCTGGAACCACTGAACACTTGCTGAATTTTGTGCTATTTAAATGCATACTCTGTATCTTAATACTTCAGAAATATTAAGTGCTACTTGAAGTTCCCTATTACAACTCTAGTTGTTTTCCATCAGTATTTTTAAACTGCAGTCAGAAGAAGGGAAAATGCCTTAAGTACTTGAGGGAGAGAAATAGCCCAGGAAGGACTCCCAGAGCCTCTTTCCCATGCCCTCAGGCCTTTGCAGGGAGCACTGCTGTCACTCCAGTGCTGTTTGCCTTAAGGAGGCTTTTCAGCAAATAGTCCTGGTTTTGTTAATTTGTCAGTGTTTGCTCAGGTTTTATATCCAGCACACTGTACATTCTGACCTGTGTGCAAACTCTGCTTATTCTGCTGACTGACCCTGCAGTTGTGGCTCTTTCACTGAGCCTCATGTTCGATTTCTGACATTCTCTCTCACCTTCAGCACTTGTTGCCTTTTTTTGTCTTCTGGCTATTTCAACCGACTCAGTTCACTTTCTGATGTAGCTTCTTCCTTTAGATTTACATAGTATATGAGTGCCTTTCTCATTGCAAGGTCAAATGGTACTTCACTGAGAAGTCAAAATGTGTAGATTGGCTCTTGTCACAAGCTTAATTTAACCATCATTTATGTTCCTGGAAGTATTCCATTTTTGATCCATTTCATTTATCTTAATACCTGCTTTTAAGCAAAACTTTGACAAATGATAGCAGTATGGGGAAGATATTTTAGCATAGTCTTTTAAAAATCATTTTCTAATATGTGAATTCTAGTCCAGACCAGACTTAAAATAATAGCGTTACAAAATGTCAAAGCTGGTGAAACTATTAAAAAAGAACAGGAACTTTGACTAATGGCCCATGTATATGGCTTAACATTTAAGTAAAGATTGCATTTCTGACTTGAGCGATGAGAAGAATTCAGCTAAAGCATTTCTCTCCGGCTTCCTGCTGCAGTGAGTTTTCTTTGTCTGGCTGTAGCTGTGGGAAGAGCTGGGTGCCACACATCTCTGGAATTTTCCAGCCTTGTCTGGGCTGCTGTTCCCGCTCTGCCTGCGGCCAGGAGCCCCCTCTGCCTCTGGGCCACAGCCGTGGGCTGTGTCAAGCTGAGTTGGCTTCCTGGGCTGAATACTTGTGTTCTGGGAGGGGTGTGTGTGACAAGGCAGGGCAATGGCAGCATCACTCTGACACAGCCATCCTTGCTCCTAACTGAGGGGACAGACTTGAGGATCAAGAGGTGGATCCTGTTAGCCTGGGAAGGAAGGAGCTGTGGGTGCAGCCCCAGGACAGAGGTGCAGCCCCATGGCCGTGGGTTCCCAGGTTCCAGAGGCTGCAGTAACCCAGCCCCTGCCCTTTGGCAAGGTCTGTGCCCAGGAGGGAGGGCTGGCATTCCTGTTGAGTTGTCCTGGGGCTCCTGCGGCAGCTGTGCAGGATTCTGCATCCTGCTGATGCTGGGGACTGGGGATTTGCCCTCGTTCCTGGCAAGGAGCTGCTCAGCAGGTTCACAGCAGCCTCTGCCCTCAGGAACTTCGTGCTGTAGGAACAGATTCCACGAGGAGAATGCCATGCACACGTTCAATCTGCCACTTTCTCTTCTAACACAAACTCAATAAGATTTTCTGATAACTTCTGTTGTACATCCAGGAGTGTTTGTTCCTGGGGAGGGGGGAATGTTTGAGGCAGTTTTAATGTTAGAATTGTTTGGATGCAAGCCTGGACTTGGGGCACGAAACCCACTGCCATTTCACAGCTTTATTTGAATGGAAACCAGGGAATCGACATCATGTATTCAAGAGCAAGAAAAATGGCATCAACAGCAGGGTGTAATTTTTTTTTATTGTCCCAAGCCTTCCTTTGTTTGCAATTTTAGCTTAATATATTCATGATACCTCGAAACAGGGGTATGCATTGAGATGGGGGTTTGAAATTGCTTTTGTGGTTGTTTCTGGCTTATATAAATGTATATATTCTGTAAAGATTAAAAGTGACTGGAAAAGAGGGTTTGGAAGAGGTTATTAATCAAAATTGGGGTGGTTTTTTGCAATACTTCGGAGGGGAGGGGAAGAGAAATTTCAAGCTTGTTCTCTCAGACTTTGGTTTTGTTCAGCTTTCTTGCTTTCACAAGATGTCTTATTTTGGCCAGAATTTCTAATAAGCCACTGAAGTGAAGTATATGCTAGCAAAAGTAATGTTAAGCATTTCTATAAAAATCTCTCCTGCTAGTTGATCACAGAAGCATAAATTCCTTGGTTATTCCATTAGTTCTCCTGAGAGCTTCCAGGATACTTTTTCAAGAGCAGATCTACTTTTTTATACTGTTCACTGAAATGTATGCATTTCTTTATGTATTCTCAGGTTTGTGTTTTTAATTTTTTATTTGCATATAAAATTTATGAAGTTAGATTATGATCAGGTTGTTTTCAGTGTTTCTGAAAATACTTTTAAAGCCTGCCTTGCATGATCTGTCAACTCAAATTATTATATTTGCATCTTTTATTCTAGAGCCTGTGGAATTAAAACCATTTAAATTGTTTGTGTTTCATGATAAAGTTCAAGGGAGAAGATAAGCCAATTTCTTCATGGCAATTTTGAAATCCTGCTTAATACTTTTATTTAAACCCAAAAATGTTCTATTAGGATTGAAAGGAGAGTGTGGGAAGAGAATGGCAAATCCCAGTGTAAAAGCTGTAGAAGTCTTGTCAGAATGCTTGAGAAACTTTAAATGGTCTTATTTAGTTAAACAAGGAATTAGGAATTTGCTCAGGGAAGACGTGGGCTGGAGGTTGTATAAAACAGGATCACAAAGGTCAGGGGAGATGACAGCAGGGCTGGGATGTGATTGATGGTTACAGGCAGTTCATGTGCATGTGTGGAGAAAGTTATTTCCAGCATCGCTGCAACTCTGGAGAGATTTGAAATAGTTCAGTTCATGTCACAGATTCTTCAAATTTACACATGTACAAACATTATTTGGTGGCAATTGAATATTGCCCGTAGTTATTTGTTACCTTTTAAATAGCAGCAACATAAGAAAGAAAATGTTTGTATTAATCTAAATGGGAAAGTAGGAGTGGTGTTCCTCGGGTATTTTGAGTCTGTACCTGTAGTGAATTTTCTTTATTAAAAATTTTCTGTGAGAAGATTTGGAGAAATCTGGAAGAGAATTCTCTGTTAATCCCCAAAAGTGAAGGTTATGAAATTCTTCTGCCAGGAGGTGTATGCTTCTGCAGAAACAGTTTGGAGAAGGAAAATATCGGAATGAATTGAAGGCCAGGGCTTGTGCCAGGTTTCAGCAGTGCTGCCGTGCCCTGCCCTGTGCTGCAGCAGGAGCTGTCCCGTCCGAGGGACATCAGCACACAGAGGGCAACAAAGAGCTTTTAGGAGGGTTACAGAGGAAGGTGGGAACTTCAGCAGCACCCTGGACAGGCTAATGAAGGGGATTGCAAAGGACCTTATATTCAAAAACTTGTAATATTGTATCACGTTTAAAGAGAATAATTCCAACTCTGCTACTTCACCAACATTCCTTCTTTCCTTAGCACTCCCCTCACTTATTTTTGCCAAGAGCTGCTGTAAGAAAATACTTCTCTGCATTTCTCTTGTTCCTGTCAGTAATAATGGGGAGCCTGAAACACTTCTGAAGTGGCAACTTTCAGTACTTCAGTAAATTGTGGCTTTTGTCAGATAAATTGAGTTGGTAAAAATTTTCTTGATCCCCAAAACCCTCATTTATCTTCCCATTAAATATATATATATTTATATTTTTATATATATATNNNATATATATTTATATTTTTATATATATATGCCAGCTTCCATTCTTCCCCTTCAATCTATAAAGAACAGCATATGATGTGGTTTCTGTGTTGATTTTCAAGATCATTTTTAGCCTGTCAAAGACTGTCTGTCTCAACAACTTTGAAACAAAGGTTTTTTTGAATAGATGAGAAAGTGCAGCTGCCAGATGAACCGACACAAGAAACTGGAAGGGGAGGATCTTGCAGATGGTTCTAATAAAACTGGGCAAACAGCAAACGGGGTGTGGGGAGAGTGGGTTGAAATGCAAATTGCAATCCCAGTGCAAGTTTTGGGGTTAGTTTGTGAAAGAAAGTTGCATAAACAGTCACTTGAGGGTTTGGGGCCAGTTTATTGTTGCCAGCTTTTCCTTCTCCCTGTGTCCGTGCTGCTACCTGAGCTTGTGTGCCTGTGCCAAGAGTTCTCCTCTGCAAAGCCACATTCACCTACTCACAGGGGTTTTGTGAATGTGAAATACCAGTCACAGTCTAGGTTTTCAGTAGCTGTTGAGAGAAGGAATTGTGCTTGTTGGAGCGCAGAGCAGTGAAAATGGAACAGAGGCTTGTGCTGCTTCATTGTTGCTGCCTGCTATCCCATAGCCAACACTGCATTTGGCCAAGCCTTGATAAGCCCTATGGTTGAAGTTTGTACTACACGATTCATTCATAAGGATGGAGTAGTAATTTCTGTCTTTTCTGCTAATTTTCTCCTCTTATTAAATGGTGTTGGGTCTGTAAAACTAGGCCAACAATTAATAGATAAAAATTGCAGTAGGAGAGATGCAGCTGAGGGTCTGGATTGCCTCTGATGGTCTCAAATTCCATCACTACTTCTTGACATGATAATTTGGAGTTCTTTGGTGGTTCTTCAGGCCAGAAAATCTTATTGACACCTCATTTCCAAAGCCAGAACAGTTAAGTTTTTATTTTTTTCTTCCTCTTGCTAATCTTTGCCTCCTTCAATGAAAGGAAGAGTGTTTGAGAGCACACAGGCTTTCAGCTCACACGGCAGCCCGTGGGGATGTGTCTTCATCTTGCTGTGTCAAAAGCTTTTCAAATCAGTAGCTCGGGAGTAGCAAATCCTTCAAATGCATGAGTAACAGATACTTGTTTTATTTAAGAGTCCTTAAGCATGAGCAAGTCATTAAGTACTTCCTTTCTCCCCATGAATCAGTTCTATTTTAAACAGTCATCATGTATTTAATATTTTTTAAAAGTATCTTAAGTTTTGACTTTAAAACTTTCTCGGAGTCTCTTGTGTACCTCTGTGAATTTGTATTAAAAACATAAAAACATATCTGTCAAGGGCTGCACATTCCCTGTGCTGATGCATTTCCTTTCCCTCTCTCCTTCAAGAGTTGGATAGATGCTGTGTGCAGCGTTTCTTTGCTCAAGGAGACGATTTGGAAGTGCAGAAGTTATTGCTCCGAAAGCAGAGCACATCTCTGCCAAAGGCTGGGCAATGCCACCTCAAAATGTCACCACCTGAGGAGGTCACAACGACCCCCAGCAGTGGCCCTGAGGCCTGGGGATTCCTGCAGGATTCAGGGATTGCTGTGCCAGGTGATCCCTGCAGCCCCCTGGACCAAGCTGTCACACAGCCCGTGTGGAATTCCACTGCAGGGGATGCCATGGAGTGCTCTGGTCGTGGGTATTGACCCTGTGATGTTGTCACACTTCCCTGACTCAGTCCATCTGCTTCCCCTCTCTTTACTGTATCATGCAAAAAGGATAACGAACATAAATATTTATAATTAGGTATTTTTGCAGGGGTTTGTGTCCAAGATACAACATGCTGAGACATTAAACAGCACGAGTGTTGCCAGAATCCTACCAGCTTGGCAAATCTGACAGCCAGCTGAAGGCAGGGACGGGTTTTGATGATAAAATCAGGCCACGGACTGAACGCTAAAGCATCACCAGTTGTTCACAGCTCGGGAAGAGTTCACTTGCAATCACCATGAATGGGAAAAACCTTTCCCAAATGATGCTTTGTTTCCTTGTGGGTTTGCTCCCGGTTTTGCCTCCTTACACAGTCAGCAATCATAATTCAGATGGAGGGGCTTGGAAGAGCCTTCCTGTTGCTGATCTCGTGAGGAGGTGCCCCTTTACCCCGACTGTCACTCAGCCTGACAGGCCCAGGAGCTGCTGCAGCCCTGGCAGCTGCTGAGAGCCGGGATGTTTGCAGGAATGGTTTGTGATTCATTTGTTGAGCATTCCTGCCCTTTGTGCTGCGGGAGGGGACCGAGTCACATGGCAGCTCTTTCCACAGGGAGCTTCTGCTGCCCGAGCTGCCACGGAAAATGGAGAGGGACTCCTCTGCAGCTTCATTTACTCCATCCGTGTGAATTGTCTTTTTGGAGCAGTGGCTAATAAAGCACTGCACATCATCTTTATCAATTAGCTTCAAATGTTTTAAATTAATCTGTAGTACCAGGCACTGGAATAGAAGTGAGTACAGAGTGGCTGGAGTCTTTTCTTTTGGAGTGGTAGATTGTGTTATTTAAGTCCCTGTGCTGCTTGTGAGTACAATGACAACTGTATCTGTGCTCTCGGTGCCACCTGTTGCCTTAGCTACCATTTCACGTGCAGTATGCTGATGGAGATAAAATGTATTCCGTGGTGCCTATAAAACACCTCAGTGATCCTCACAAGCCACGGGAACACCAGATTTATATCCAGCTGTGGCAGTGAATCAATGCCATCTGCAGCTGTGCCAGAGCTGTTGGAGTGCAGCTCCACAAGTGAAGGCAAAGGGCAGGGAGAGCCCTCTGCACTGCTGGCCAATGCCTGCAGAATTTTAGGACAGAAGTACAAACACCTGCATGCAGCTAAAATTAAAAAATGCGTGTAGCTGTTGATATTTTGTTCTATAGGTACAGCTCTGGCAGTGTTTCCTGGTTTGGTGTTCCCTACAGAGATGTGCCCACAATTTGGGAGCAGGTCCTGCAGGCTGGTGGACATTAAAGGAGGAGAAATCCATCCCCCCTCCTCCCCTGGCCAGCTGCTTGAGCTGCAGCATCCTGCCTGAATCCACAAAGGTCCCAGTCTCTTGTTCCTCTAGCCAGAAAAAGACATTCTGGAAGGGGTTAAAATTTCACACAAGTGCATCCTCCTTATGCAGAGACTTTAAATAATCTTTCAGTGCAGCCATTCCATGCCATGAAGTGTTGGCTGATTTCTCTTTTCTTCAGGGCTGTTTTCTCTATTTCAAGGAACTGGATAATATGCAAAGAAAAATTTTGCTGCTGTGTGAGGTTCTCAAAACTATGAAGGATTGTGGTGTTCCTTCAACATCCCTTCTGGAGGCTTTGCAGGGCTCAGTTCTCACTCCTTTCCTTCTCCTGCATCCTATTTCTGGCTAATCCCATCTGCAAAAGCAAACTGGTTGGTAACACTCAGGTCAGGAGAAGATTCAATCTCCTCCATCCAGAGTAAGCTTTTGACTCATCTCTAGTATCTTTGTTTAGACAATGAGCCACAAGTTGAAGTCTAATTTAGTGGCTATTCCCTTACCTGCCTTCGATGGGAGGGTATTCACCCTTCTCGTTAAGTCCATTTTCAAGCACATAATTCTCTCATGATGGTTCTTCATCTCACTTATTGCTGCTTACCTGCAGATCTATTTCAGAAACTTTCTGTCCAATGTCCTAAGAAGTCCTTTTGTGGTGATAATCACAAAAGGTTGTGCTGCTCAGCCTGTGCCCTCAGCAGGCTGGTTTTGCTTTGCACAGAAGTTTAAGTGCTTTGCTCCTTGTTATTTGTGGCTTCCCCTATACAAATAATTTGTGTTTGCTTTCTTTCTGCCAACTTTGTCACCCACAAACCTCTTCACACTTGAAGTCACAAGAAGCAGAATACCAGAAGAGGGAAAAACCAACCCCACAAACAAAACCCCCAAAGAACTGGACCGTGCTGTCTCCTCGAATAACTCCAAAGGGCTCTGCTCCTTTTCCCAGGAAAGGTCCTTAATTCTTCCTGTAGGCTCCTCAGCCTTTTCCTCAGCCTATCTTCATTGCAAAGCTGCAGCTCTTGGGCAGGTCACATTAAAGCAGCGGTGTGCTCCTGGGGGGTGGAAAAGAAATGGGAATGTTAAGGACAAGGACAAAAGTCTGGGGTGCAGCTGTGCAGCCAGAATTCTGAAGAGAATTCAAGTGTCTTTTTACACACTCCCGTAGCATCTGAGGTAGCAGGAGGTCACTCAAGGAAAATTTATAATAAATCAGATTTGCAATTTGTTTGGAATAATCTCCTTGTCTGTCTTTCACAGAAAATGTTGCTGCCCTGACCAGCAGTCATGAAGAGAAGGGGGTGAAGCGAATTTGTCTGGAGAAGTCAGAAGTTTTGAAATTTTCAGCAGAATTTATTACCAGTGGCTGCAGGAGATTTTGCCAAGCCAGCCATTGACATGAGAATGGATTCAGTGCCTCAGACTTAAGTGGTAACTCATTTTTTCTGTCATCTTCTTATTTCCAATACAGTACTGTAGGATAATTTGGATTATAGATGATATTGTTTTATTCCTACCAGAGTTTAAATAGAGAAATCTTACAAGAGCCAAACACGTGATTTTGTGAGCTTCATTCATTAGCAGAAAGTTGGAATTTTAGTATCTGGTGCTTTATTCAATAGTTGAATTTTCTTCCTGTGGGTTCATTTCATCTCTTCATTGAAAGACAAAACGATTTTGCTGTTTCTCCATTGTCTTCCTACCCAATGCCCAGCATGCTGCAGTTTGGAACAGGTTGCAGAAGCAGCTCTATCCCTGTTTTTTGTTATATTTTAAGTACTTTGTGTGACTCCTGAAATATGTGGAAAGACACACTTATATGGCACGCTAGCAAGTTTGTTCTTTTCTGCTGACATTCAATATTTCCTCAAAAATCTTTTTTTCCATTTTCTTCTTTTCTTTGCTCTTCTTATTTGCTTATCTTTTTCTCTGCTGTTCATAGCTGGGTATTAAACATCTGAAATACTTCTCTGCTTGTCTCCCTAAGGTCAGTTTACCAGTCAGGAATACAGAACTGCTACTTTTTAAAGTTAAATTGGGAGCAGAAAGACCCCCAGCTCTGTCTTGATCTCCCATTTTGGGCTCTATGCCTTTGGAACAACGTCGAACTGACCACTAAAACCAGAAGCTTTAAGAAGGGTAGAGGGGAATCACCACATCTTTAATAGCACACCAAGATGATGTTTCCATGTCTTTTGAGGCAAGAGTGAAAGGAGGTGTTTGTGCTCTCCTCAAAGCCTCACTAAACCCCAGCACAATAAAATCTGCCTTAGTTTGAAAACTGCAATGTAACTGCATATATCAAAAGTGACATCTCACCACGTTTCTTTCATTTGTCGTGAGTAAAACAAAGGAAATCTGTTATGTGCTGTGGTTTTGTTTGAAATGCTTCTTTCTTATTCTACCCTCTGTTTTTAGAGGGAGAGTGAACAGATCTGACAGTAGTTCTAAGTGACTGATGGTAGAAAATTAGACCTGCATTTCTGAACTTGACAAATATACCTGTTCTTATTTACCAGCCCAGGTGAGGTGTTCATTCCACCCCTGTATCACAGGCTGTGTTCGATCTTCAATGGGAGAACAATCAGTGCCCTAAAAGATTCTGTCCTGATTTCTGTGAGGTTAAGAGTGGGATTTCAGAAAGTGGTTCATTTCGTCTGAAATCCACACTGAGGCTCCTGCATCTCTTGTTAGAGCACAGTCAGACCTGCACTTAGGAGCCTCCCAGCCAAGAGCTTAGAGCTCAGCCAGTGCATCAGGTGCTCAGGAGGCTGCCAGGTTCTTCCCGCACTGAGTTCCCATCTTTAGGAGTTGTTTCTGTACTGTGTCAGTGTCTTCTGCTGCATTGGCAGGAAGGGAGAGCTTGCAGATTCCATCTGTCTGCAGCAGTGACAAATGGAGCTTAAAAAGAACTTAAAAGAAAAATATTTTTCTTCTTTCAAGTTCTCAGATTTGCTGTGCTCTCGTTAATGCCTTTTCTCTGTGGTTCCCTGTAGCCCTGCAGTCGTTTCTCTTTGAAGGTGTGCACAGATCCTTAGATCTGATTCACTCACATGTCTAATGGGAACAAGAAAAAGACAGTTCCAGCTCTCATGCCTGATCTGCAAAAGTTTTGGAGCTGCAGCACTTCAGTGGGATGTTTGGTTTCTGTAGGGCACTTTGGAGCCAGAAAAATGAGCAGCACAAGCTCCAAGGCAGTCCTAGTCACAAACTCTTGCCCATTCTTCCTGCAGAAAATGCACCTCCGTGGCTTGTGTGTATGCAGGAGGTCAGGAGAGGGTACAAACAGGTTGTAACCACCATCCTTCTGGAGGAAGCATTTCTAGGAAACTGGAACGTGTTTTGTCTGTCCCCTTGTACATCCCTGCCCGGCAGAGCAGCTTCTCCATGCATCCAGCCTTTGACAAAACAGCACCAACTGTAAATCTGCCTGGGACAAGGACTTCAGCTGGGGAAATAGGTTCCCATCATTGTTTCTGCATTCAAATCACTGTTATTTAGCTGATAAAAGTGACAATCAGAGGCCCAGGAAGAGGGAGAACAATGCTGTGGGATAGATTCCTCTGCTGGCACAGGAAGGTGTTAGTCAGCTGAACACCGAGAGGTTTTTGTAGTCGAGGGAAGTGCTGGGTGAGCTGGGTGGGATGAGCCCTGGGAAGAGCCAGGGGTTGCTGCTCTGGGCAGATCCAGCTCCTTCCTGCTGGAGATGCTCTGGAGTGGCCCAGGTGGGAACTGATGGAGTGCACATATTCTGTCTGTGTCTGGGAACAGCTGGAGGATGTTGCCTGGGAGGTGCTCTTGGCTCAGGGATTTTAAATGGGAGGGTTTTCTCTCAGCTTGAGAACACATTTTTTCCGCTTGACTCACCGACTGAAATCTGAATGAGTGATAAAATTTCTAAAAGTAATGTTGAATTGGTTAGAATAATAAAAAATGCATTTATCATCAGGAAGGAAGAGCAAAATAAGGGGAAAGATTCAATGAAGAGGAAGTCACCACCTTCCCAGTAACAATGGGAGGCTCTAGGCAGCTCACACACCTCAGCCTGCCTGGCTCTGCAGCCACACAGCAAGCTGCTATCACAGAGGGTTCTCCTAAACCCTCTGAGGCTCCTGTCCCACACACAGGACCCACACACATTCCATGGGATGCTTTCCATTGAACAGACTGCACCAGGAACGTGTTTGCAGAGGTTCCCTCACTGTACAGAGCCTGAGCATGAAGGGAGATGCCCACTGACTCCTGCAGAAGCCATTTTTTTCCAGGAGCAACAGCAGCCTTTGTTGCTTCTCTTTGGCTTGGCACATGGAGGAAGGAAGGAGCAGAAACTGCTGGCACTGAGGAGGAGCCCGATGTGATCCATGTGAGCTGTAGATAAAACGAGATATCCGCAGGGGCAGGCAGGGGGTACTGGCTTAGATGGATTTTTAGGTTAGGATAATAACCATAATAACATTCTTTTAAAGATCTTTCATTTCTATAGTGCATTTCCTTTGTGCATTCCTGAGCAGTTTTCCAGACTCCAAGTGCTGTATCAGTTTCTGTGTGTTTGCAGTTTGAGAGTTTGGAGAAGCACTGGGCACAGACTGTGCTGGGTGTGCTCCCTGCACAGAGCAGGGCAGCTGCTTCCCCCTCAGGGTAAAACAGGGAAAGATTTTAACTGCAAGTACACGTTTACAAAAGATGTAAAATTGAGGATATTTATCTCAAAAGGAGCTGAAGATACTGAAGTCAGGATATGTTCGAGTTGGGGGTTAAGGAAAAAACACATTTTTTCTTCCCAAGACGTGGCTTGTTCATTTGTCAGATTCAGCCAGGCTTTTCCAGCTGAGGTTTTAATGGCTGAAGGCTGATTCAAAATGGAAACATTGACAGACTCAGGAACAATAACTTAATAATATTTATTCCATGTCCCTATATTCACTTCTTTCCAGAGGGCAGTTCAGATCTTTCACGCTTGCAGTAGTCTCCGTTTTCACTTAGACTTATCTCTGAAATGTGCCCATCACAGGTGTGTTAGGAATTCTGTTCTTGTCAGTTTAGCTGATGGAAGCAGCTGATGCTGTGTTTGCTGAATTCATGCTGGTGTGATGGCTGGAAATTTCAAATAAACAGGACAAAATGGAAAAATCACTTTGTAAATGTGTGGGGCTCCTGCTCTTGTTTTGGCCATGCTGCTGTAAGTTCCATGCAAGCAGCTGTGCTGCTGGGGGTCTTACAGCTCCTCTTGTGATGAAATGACAGATTGGTTATTGCAGGAGGAGGGAATTTCCAGTGGATGGAAGGTGAGAGGCCCTGCTTAGGGTGAGGTCTCCTCTTTTCGTTTGCTCAGTGTTTGTAGCAAATTCACTTTCCCTGAATTTCCATCCTGTGAAACTTGTGTATTTTGCTCTGTCATTTCTTTTATCAGCTGCTCAGTTGGTGATTATTACATTGTATTTTTCATGCTGGGTCCTTTCATTTTTCTCTAGTCTGTTATTATGCAATGTGGCCTTGGCAAGAAACACATTCCCATTCTTCCAAACAACAAAAAAAAAAATCCCAAACCAAAAAAAGAACAACCCTGTGTACAGTTCAGATCCTGCTAATTAAGAAAACTATGAACTTCTAGGTGAAAAAGATAATTAACACATTTGAAACTGCTGCAAGCAATAATCATTTCCATGGATTGCAGGTAGTGCCACCGTCCCCAGGTTCTGGGCAGTGTTGGATTCCCTTGGGTACTACAGCACCCACCTCTCCAGGGAGTTGCTGCAGCAACACTTCTTATGCCCCCTTTAACACAAAATAATTGGAGTTTTAGAGGCTTCTCAGAATCAAGAGGTTTCTTCAATTTATCCAGAATGCAACTTTTCCTCTCAAATATCCATTTCCCTGGAGTTGGACTGGATGACCTCCAGAGGCCCCTTCAACACTAATGATTCTGTGATTGCTTAACTCTCCCCAGGATAAGTTTAAAATGCACTGAGAACCAGCTGCTGAGGGTGCACAGTCTTTCTTCCTTTGTTCTTCTAAAGAGGAGTTCTTTCAGCCCAATCATCAGTATCTTAAATATGAACATTAGCATATCTATATTTTAAGCAGAAATACTTCACAGCCAAATAGGCAAGGCTTTAAAGACACTTCAAAATATTTCCAAAAATACCTGCCTTGCTTTCTTTCTCAGCCTTGTCTTATATATCATTCTTTATATGAGTTAACCTACTTTTTTTGCTAAGCTTTTATTTTTGTTCTGTTGCTTTCCATTCCTGGTGATATAAATTCTGTGTATTCTCCTGGGGAAAACTGCAGGTTACACTTTAACTTGCACTGTGGTGGCAGTGCTTTGTGATTTACATTACAGTGGCATTCCAAAGATAGTTCACAAAATTCAGACTTTTCCTACTGAAGGGGTATTGGTAGGCCATGTGCAAACATAACTGGGATTGTTTATTTTTCCATTACTAGATAAGAAGGTGCAAGGACAAAATACAAAATGAGAAGAATCCCTATTCCGGATTCTTTGGATTCCTGCCTCCCCACCCAGATTTTTTGAGAGCACTGAGGCTGCTGAGATGCATGTTGGTTATCTGCTGCATAGCCCTACCCAAGATCTGACAATTGCTGATTACTTCTGTCTCTCTTTTGCTCTGCCTTTACTGGGCTCTGTTGCTGTTCTTATGAACATCTTTACCAGGTTAAAATACTTCAAAATTTTCACAGTGATTTCTCAAATTGGTAACTAGGAATAAAAGTGCCACTTGATAACAAGTAGTGACACCTTGTTTTCTCCTATCAGTGCGGCTGTAAACCAGTCAGAGGGATTGAATCTATCCAAAAATCCCTATTTTCAGGGAAAGCACTGCTGCAAATGGAACTAAGACAACTTTCTCTTGTTGGTACTGACTTCCTCTTTCAGTTTTTTTGCTGAAAGCAGTTTCAGGTACCTCACAGTCTAAACATGTATTGTTCCATGCAGGGGGAGAGGTGCATCAGCAGGTCTGACTTGCAGACATTTCAGATTTCTTGAGCACCATCTCTGCTGTCCCCTCCTGTAATAGTTTCAGATATGTGCACTGGCAGTCAAATCAGGATATTTGAATTTCAGCATAGAACTGTTTGCTTTCAACATCCATATAAAGCTTGCTGAGGAGGATACACACCCCCACAGATTAGAGATGCCATACTATGAGAAATAAACAGGTATTATCCAGTAATGCACCCTAGAACAGTATTTTATTACATCAGTGTTGTGATTTCAGTGTATTTAAGTTTAGGGCTTTAAGTAAGTGAATTTACAGGTATTAAATGGATCAAAATTTATGAGTTTGCCTTGTTAATGTAAAAGACATTTCTTCTGCAGCTAAAGAAAGATGGCACCAAGCTCATTGAAGGAAAAATAGTCCTTGCCTGACTATGACTGTGTTACTGATTTTCAAGAGTTTAGTTGATAATATCCATTAAGCTTGATGATGGTGATGGATACAAAAATTAGCCTTGAGTAGCTGAGTGGTAGTGACATACTTGAGCCTTGCATCAGTCAGTATTCAGTTAATTATCTAAGTATCAGTGCAAAGAGAGCAGGCTCCAGCTGGCTGTAATTAGGGCTGGATTGTTCCATGCCTTCGAGACAATTTTTACATTCATGGGATCTGCAGCTTTCTGTTGTCCTCATTTCCTGCAACATAAAAGCACTTGTGTGTCAAAGAATGAAAGGGGGCAGAGAGTGAGAGAGACTGTGAGGATAAATCTCATTAACATCCCTGACAGTCTGGCTGAGAAATAGACATTGCAAGATCTAAATAAATTTTTTAAAAAATAAAAAGGGAAAACAACCCCCAGGAGCCATAGACAGAAAGTGTTATTTCAGTTGACTGCAAGACAAGGTAGATCTTTAGAAAGCACAGTGGGTTCTATAAAAGCTGAAATCTGCTCTGTAAATTTTGGCCTTAATGAGAGACCACCAGCCTGTGCAGGAAGAAAGTTGGATGGCAAATCAGGAGTGTGTGTGACAGAGCAGTGGATGAGGAACTGTGGGATACAGCCCTGCAAGTGCCACAGATCACAGCCTGTGTGTGGAATTGAGGCTCTGGGGTTTGCCCTTGTGCTGCTGAGTTACCAGCACTGCAGAGCTGGCACTGGCTCCAGGGATGGCCTGGCCTGGGGAGACACTCCTCAGCTCCCTTCAGCTCTCAGGGCATCATCACCTGGGCAGCCTCTTGTTACCAGCCTCTATTTCAACTCATGAGCAACACTGTCAAGTTTTCAATTTATTCCTCTGGACAAGAAGCAGCCTTTTTGTAGTTTCATGTAGAAGTGCATGTTGGATTTCAGTGGGATCCAGTGTGGAGGGTCTATGCCAGTACCCGATGGGGGTGGGAAAGGGCAGTCAGTGTGAGCCCAAGAACTTCAGAACAGGATCTGCTCAGGCCATGGTGCTGCACAAAACCTGGTGCTCTTCACCTGCTGGAACCTCCCCTGACCCTTGCTGGCAAGCAGAGGGAGCACAGAGGTCCAGCAGCCTCCCTGCTGCTCGTGGCCTGGCAGCCTTGTTCCTCTGGCTGAGTGTTGGTGCCCACTGCTGATCTTCAGCTCCCTGACCTGACAGAAATCGACTCTGCACCCCCAGGTGCATTGGCTGCAGTTTGAAAGCTGGGACTGTCCAGAGGTGTCAGGAGAGGTGGTGAGGGTACATAAAGATGAGCATGGCCATCTAATTTTAGCTTAAAAATGTCTTATAGGCATAAGGGCCTAAAGGAAGTTAACAAAACCAGGAGTTTATAGGGAAAGAGGTACAAGTTAAATTCCTTTATTTAATGCACATCCAGTAGTGTCATCAGTAATAGTAGTTGCACGTGTGTTTCTGTTCAGGTTGGCTCTATTCAGACAGGCGTCCCCAGCAGTGGCTGTGCAGATACCTGAACTGCATTTAGCAAATGCTTTTGCCATGTGGTCATAGAGCTGCAAGCACTGGGCTGTGTCTGAGCCATCATCCCATCACCCTGCAGTGTCCTGGCACTGGGTGAACACAGACAATCTGTGTGTCAGGGCACTTCAGTGGAGCAAGGCTGAAGGGTGGAATATGCAACCAAGAAGATAATTTTATTTTGTGTGCCGAAATAAACTTTGTAAATTTTCTTTTGTGCACTTGATTATTAATAAAGAATTAATGTTTTGCTACTTTGACAAGAATGCTTTACTTACTGACCAGCTTCTGTGAAAGTTTATGTTCTCTGAGTATAGAATTTAGAATCACAGATTCTGTTTACTGACTGAAACAAAGTCTCTCAATCCTCAGTATCTCTCTGATTTCCTTGAAACTTTCCTATGACAGCTATGCAAACCCAGCTGGACAGATAAGAAACTGATACTCAATGTGTATGTACAGCCCTGCTTCAGCTCTGGCCATACAGCAGAGTCCCTCAGCCATGGTTTGATGCTGGTTATTCACCCAGTGACACCAAGCTTTTGTGTCATTTTGTTATTGCAAGTTATGAAGTTCAGCCGTGAGCAAGGGCAGTTGGTGACCTGTTCTCCCCCATTACAGACTCAGAGAATTGTATAGGTTGACAAAGAGCCATATGGTCCCACCACTGCCCCAGCACTGCCAGCTCCACCACTGCTCCATGTCCCCAAGTGCCACATCCACATGGCTTTTCAATCCCCCTAGGGATGGTGACTCTGCTGCTGCCCTGGGCAGCCTGTGCCAGAGCTGGGCAACCCTTTCAGGGAAGATATTTTCCCTAATATCCAACCTAAACCTCCCCTGCACTCTGTGTCTTCCTTGTTGTGAGGGGTGCAAATGTGACCCCAGGATTTGGGGTGTGGCCTCAGCAGTGCCCAGCACAGGCAGATGGTCCCTACCCTGATCCTGCTGCCACACCATTGCTGGTACAGCCCAGATGCCATCATGTGGGCACACCTGGGCTCGTGTTCAGCTGCTGCCCACGTCCTTTCTGCTGGGGAGCTTTCCAGTCCCTCTGCCCCAGGCTGTAGCACTGCAGGGAGTTGTGAGCCAAGGACAGGACCCTGCACTTCACCCTGTTGAACCTCATACAGTTGGCTTTGGCACTGTCCTGGTCCCTCTGCAGAGCCTCCCTGCCCTCCAGCAGATCAACACTCCCACCCCACTTAGTGTTGGCTTCCACCTGGCTGAGGGTGCCCTCCATCCCCTCAGACCAGCCCTTCTTCCTTAGCACTTAGTAGCCAAAGCAAAGGGAGGCACAGGGGCAGTGCCTAAAGGCTTTTCCTCCCTACAGAAGTTGCCTTTTCTCAGTTTTGATTTCCAGCAGGGGTCTTTGCTGCAGAGCCCTATAAGCACCAGTGCTGGCAGCACAGCTGTGCAGTGGCTCTAAGGTTCAACAAATGAGCAATGGGACTGTGACAGGTTCCACTGTGTTTGCAGGACACACAGCCACAGTCTCCATTTTGTGTGTCTGTATTTCAGCAGTTTCCAGAAAATCCAAAGATATGTTTTCTATGAAGTAAAGAGAATTCAGTTATGATGACAAAATGTTAAAGGGACAACTTGCAACAAAATCCAGGAGCTCTTGAGAAGCTCCTCCACTCTATTTTGTGGTCCATGGGGTGATTCATCCCAGGGACCCTGCCTTCCCAACAGCCTCACCTCATACAGAAGTTTAAGCCTGTGTCTATGTTGCAACTTCAGCATAAGGGCTAATGGTTCCTAATTGTTGAGTAGCACATTGAGTGCAGTAAGTGCTGACCTCTCTCTGCAGCACTGTGCCACAGAAGGAATGGCTTTCGTGTTGAAACCCGATTGGAGTAGCTGTAATGCTTCATGCATCATTTTAATGGCACGCTCAAAAAGCCTGGTATCTTGGTATGTCATTATCTCAGACTCTGCAGTTGTTGTTTCTTATTTAAATGTCCTATCTCCCTTGAGATTTAATGTAATTAGAACCAGCCTGTGGAAAAATCTTTTTCTATTATGTCTTAGCTATTGTTCCAGTCAAGATGGTAAAGCAAATCAAACAGGATATAATGAAAATGATAAAACCATTTGCAAGAGGCCGTTTTCCTGAGGGAAGCAAAAGGCAGCACCACTTTTCATTTTGCTTTGTAATTCTAAACATGGCACGGGCCTGGAGTGACTCTGTGGAGAGTTGTCCAATACACCTGAGAGCAGAGGCAGGTACAGCTGGCAGGAATCTGCCTTGGCTGATCCAACAGGGAACCACAGGCACCACAGCAATAATCCTCCACTGTTATTGCTGCTGTCCCAGCCTGCTCAGCCAGCACTGGGTCTGCTTGCCAGCCAAGGTATGTGTGAAGGAGCTGGGCCTGCAGTAATAAACACCTTACATTGTCATTTTCTCCTCGAGCTACAGCATCCTGGATGGGGAGGTACATCCAGGGTGTGGTGTCTGCAAAGGCACTGGGTCCCCTCAGTGTCACACATGTCTCCAGCAAGAACTGCTGTTCCCTGTTTAGAAGGACAGGGAAAGGTGTCCAAGGCTTTCCTGCTCTGGCTTGGAGGCCACATCACAGCAGGAGCCCTCACTGCTGGGTGGTTTCTGAGCAGTTCAGGTGTTATTGCTCCATATCTCTTTGCTTTTCTGTAGGTTCATAATTTGATGTCAAAGCTGTTTTGCAGTATCTTTTCTCCGTTGTGCACAAGCCTTGTGAACAGGCCTTTGTGTTGTCAGCATGTATTACAGGAATCTATACTAATTCTCAGCAGTATTGATAAACTTTAGGTCTGAGGGGCTTGATCAAGGGCTGCGTGCCATGGGCAGAGCTCACCAGCAGGGCTTGCAGGAGGTGCTGACAGGGCTCTCAGCATTGCTATTTTAGTTATTGCTCAGTTATGATATTAGTTATATTAGTTATTATTATATTGTATTAGTTATATTATTCTGCCAGCAGCTGTGAGGGTCGACTGTCCAAGGGCACGGAGCCTCTCCAGCCCTGTTTGGCTGCTGCTCTGCTCTTGGGTTTACCTGGGACAAAGGGCTTTGGGGTGCACCGTGCAGCCAGCTGAATCTGTCTTTACACAAATGTCAGAAGTAACCGATCAGGCTTGTTTTTCAAAAGCCAGTGATGTAAAAATTCAAAGGATCAAAATGCGTGTAATTCAAATAATGAGAGAAATCATTAGGTTAATACCTGAAAGCTATTGTGTAACTTCAGATGTAATGAAAATAAAAATCTACCTGAAAAATGTTCTTTTTTTGTAGGTTTCTGGGTTTGGTGCTGACTAATTTGTAGATCACCTGTGCACAAGTTTGCCTCTGATGTTACCTTGATCTCTTTGGAATTGAAGAAATAGTAGTTTCTTCCTCTCCCCTTCTCCCTGTTCCTTTCTTGTAAAGAAATGATTAAATACTCAGAGTACAAATGCTGCACATGAATATTTATAAGAACTTTTATACCATTTAGCGAGGCAATGCTTCATGGCTGTCTCTTTCTGAGTGCACATAAGAAAGTGCCATCATTTCTTCGAAGCTGCACTGAGTCCTTATTTGCTACTGGGTTGGCAGGAGCTGGAGGCTCCTCGGGGCTGCAGTCATTGATGATGACAAAACACAGAGATCATTGGGGTGTTTCCTACTTCTCTGTTAAAGCACTTGGCTTGTGTTTAATATCTCATAAGAACACATTTTTCATGCATCATTTACATTTAAGTTGCAGAAATCTTGTTACTGGCATTGGATAAATACCTGATTCCCGTGTTGCTACTTTGGTCTCGGAAGAAACAGAAGAGTTAAATGTCTTCTGCTTGGAATACTGACACTGTGGGACAATTGAGTGGCCCTGGAGCACACTCTGCACAGCACTTGGAGGGTCCTCTTGTTAATGCAGAAGTGTTTTAGCCTCCACTTCTCTGCATATTGTCTCTCTGGAGCAGGGCATCCTGTGCATACCTAATTGCCTGTGTAATGCCTCAGAGTGTTGTCGCACACCCACTTCTAAAAAGCAAATGGAAACTAGTAGCTCTTAATAGCAGATTTATCCCCTTGACATCCTGAAAGAATTTAGATCAGATTAAGCACAAGAGGAGAATGAAGAAAGGCTTTAGGAATAAGCAAAAGGGAGAGGGGGGTTAGAGTTCTGATTTGTTAAAGCTGAAGATAATTTTAGAGCTGAGTTTGGACATTCCTTGCTCATAATCCTATTTTAACCTCTCCCCTTCTCCCTTATAAAATTATTGCCATAAATTGCATGTTCTCATGTCCACAAGGTTACTGTATGAATGGAAGACTTGCAGTGTTTTTTAAAAGCTGGAGTGCCTTTTGTGGATCCAAGTTACCTGTTGGAACTTGGTACACCATGTGTGGGTCTGTGTGATGTGGTGGTGCTGGGGTTGCTGTGGGGGAGTTGGGGTTGTTCAGCATGGAGAAAAGGAGATTCAGAGGTGACCTTTTCACTCTCTATAACCTCCTGAAAGGTGGCTGTGCTCAGGTGGGGTTGGTGTCTTTCTCCAGGCAGCAGCTGACAGAAGGAGAGGACACAGACTCAGGCTGCATCAAGGGAAATACAGGTTGGATGTTAGGAAAAAGTTTTTTACAGAAAGGGTGATAAAGTACTGGAATGATCTGCCCAGGGGGGTGGTGCAGTCACCATCCCTGGATCTGTCTAAAGCAGACTGGATGTGGCACTCAGTGCCAAGGTTTAGTTGAGGTGTTGGGGCTGGGCTGGACTCGATGGTCTTGAAGGTCTCTTCCAACCTGGTGATTCTGTGAAATGCCCCCAGTGCTGGGGCTGGTCCCACAGGCCCTGTCGAGGGCAGAGTGGGAATCGTCCCCAGGGGCAGGGCTGTGGGCAGAGCCCTGTGATGTCCCATGGATCGGCTCCAGCAGGGTCTGGCTGGGTGATGCACACCCTCCCCAGCTGGTTCTGACAGGCTGCTGTCTATGGCATGGGCTTTGAACCATCCTGACTTTAACACCTTCCACTGGATAAGCTGGCTGAGTTAATTCTTCCTGGAGTTCATTAATAGTCTAATATTTCTCTTTTGTAATCACATTTTCTCAGTTTTAAGTCTCCTTTTGTCTGGTCACACTTCAGCTTGCTGCCTGTGATGTGTATGTCTTTTGTAGATCTCAATCTGAAGATCTCAGAATATCCCAATGGATCTAATACTTGTGATTTCTTCCCTTTTGTGTCTGTGTGTTTATAAATATGTCTAATTTATACTTCTCTGCTGCAGCAGTATGCAAACTATAGAGATGTATTTTTAAAGAAGGCACCATTTATGTGACTTTAACCCCTGAATTGCTAATGTACCTAATTTTCAGATAGTGATTTTGATCTCCTTCCCAGATGTTTTGGGCACAGAAATTATTAGAATTATTTTCATAATTAGCAAAGGACAATTGAAGGAGACTATCAACAGTTTAGTTTACATTTCAATTAAAGCTGTACACTTGTGACATCACATATCTCACTAGATATTACCATAATAATATTGAAAGACAATAATGCTCTCAGTTGTGCTTTACTTGTGCACAACTTTTGAACCTGCTGCATGACCTCTGAGCAGGTCAAAATCAGAACTTGGCTACCTCTGTAGGAAGAGGTGTACTCACCTGAGAACTCTTGGAGTGTGTTCAGCAGCAGGCATAATGCAGGGAAAATGCTCCCATGTTTCCCATGTTTACATCTACAAGGAAACAGAAGTATTGTCAACATTAGCGTGGAGCAGCTCATCAAATCCACCCAAACAGATTAAAAAACCTGTAGTCCTCGGATAATAATACCTACAAGAGTTTTCAAATCACATTTTTCATAGGGAAGATTGAAATTGGACTTCAAAAAAAAATTAGTATGACAGCTCTTCCTAATTTATTTCTTTGCACTGAATTTTTAGTACCGATGAAGTGTGCACCAGGGAATGCATAGGCATAAAAAGTGGTAGAATTCCAGGGACCTTTAGAGAGTTTCATTTGTCTCTGGTTCCTGGCATATTAAAGGTTTGTGGAGATTTGAGGCAGAATTAATTTTATTACTTCTACAGAGCCTCAAACTGAAATCTTCCACCCTATGAGACAAATGCCTTGACTCAAGTAGGGAACTTGGTGCCTGGTATCTTTGTGCAAACCAGTGACTGCAGACACCCAGTGCTGCCAGGGAGTGAGGGAGCTGCCTGTTCCTCCTTTAGCTCAGGCATTAATGATGCTGCTGCCTTACTTCAGCAGGCAGCCAGCTCATTATCTCTGGGAAGTCTCCTCTGCCCTTTTCCTTTCCAGTTCTTTCTCCCAAGTTTAGCAAGTAATTAAAAGAGTACAGTGGCTGAGGAGTGAAATCGGAATTTTTCCAAATGCTGTTCCTTGTAAAATGTAATACATCGCCCACACATCCCAGGGCAGTGATTGAAGATCTCGTCACATTTGTCTTACTTGAGATTTAAGCAAAATCATCTGCTGAGCATTTCAGTCTATCCATGTGTATTACAATCCATCCAGGCTCCCTGAAAAGAAAAATGGGAAAATAAGACATGGTTAATGTAGCAGTCTTTATGTGGAGAGAACAGATTTAACATAGGACGTTAGAGACAGAGGCTCCGGTCTATCTCCTGACTACAAAGCTAATTAGCATGATGAGCCCATCCCTTTGTTAAGGATTATCTCAGCCTTGGAGGAGCTCTGGGCTGGAGCAGCAGTGTGGGGAGGTGGGGCTGCCTGGCTGTGGCACTGCCTGGGGCTCCTGTGTCCTGCCAGGGCAGGGCAGGGCAGGGCAGGGGCTCCCCTTGGAACCCACCCAGACTTTACTTAGGCACAGCCACAGGTGGACAGGAGCTGTGCAGAGCTGCTCCTTACAACCACCGTCTCTCCACTTTACTCTTCCTGTTCCTGCAGTGCCATATGGAAGTAAGGAAATTACTTTGCTCTCTAAAGAAAGAAAGGAGAAACAAGTATTTTTATGTAGCAAAAATTTTTGTATGAACATGTATTTTGAAGACCTGCGCAGTACAGAGCAGATCTGCTTCAGTTTCTCAGCTCTGCTGTATGAAGCAGTCAAGAGGCCAATCTTCCACCTGTATCCAGGCAGCTGATAAATCTCCTATGATTGAACTTCATCATTTTTGATTGGTTTTTTTACATGCAACATTCTGGCATCCAAACAAGTGTTCTGCCTTTATTGAGTTTGACATACTGCAATTTCTCTCAAAATTAAGGCTTTGGGATCCCTGTTCACATACCAGGTATCAACAAAAGGCTTTATAAACCAGCTGACTTTAAAAGTTGAGTGATTGTCAGATGAGAAATTATTTGTATTTGAAACAGTCATAGAAGTGAAGTTAGTAGTGACTCATTTTCTGGTTATGCCAAAAAAGATTTCTGCAAATCACTGAAATCTAAAAAATTTAGCATTTAATCTTTATTCAGATTACTGAAGATTACAGAGATTACAGAGACTGGTTTTTCTGTCAAATAACTGCTGGATACTATTGCAAACAAGAGGCTTGCTTTTTAAACCAGCTTTAAAATAAAACACAAATTCATTGTATTTGAAAAACCATGTTTCCTGTCTTCCTTGTGCCTCTGTATATCGTTTTTGCAGATGCTGGATTTTAGTGAGGTATAAATAGATAACTTGGTTAACAGGTATACAGAAGGCTAAATTAGCTTTAAAATCTAGTATGCTTTCATTTCATTTTTCTATGTTGTTACCAAGAAACCAAAATGGTGAAAATGCAATGGATGTTCTGTGGGTTAGGCCTGGCTATAGGTGAGAGATCCGAAACTGGTGGTAGGTAGGAGGCTGTTACTGAGCAGGATGCTCTGTATTAATCTTTGTCCTAAAATTAGTTAGGGCTTTTTATGAGCAGTCTGAAAGAAAATGTAAATAGGGAGAGCAGGATATTTGAAATATGTGAGATATGCAGAGACATAGCACTGGCTACACTGGAAAAAAGAAGATGAAGGAAATACATTTTATTTATTATGTACAGCTGTAAACTGGGAATAAAAGATTTTAGGCCAGGCTTGCCTGATTGCACTGAGAGAAGTGAAGCTGCTCAGACACTTGTGGAAGGCATGAGCACATCATTGTGATGAGTTCTGGCCAACAGTCTGGACTGCAAAGGGCAGTGCCCGGACTCCAGGTGTGGAGGGATCTGTTTCAGGAGTGGAAGGGTTTGTTCTGTTGTGTTTATCCCTGGTGTGAAGCTCCAAAAACACCATTGTCTTTGGAGAGCAACAGCCCAGGGGTGCTGCTAACAGTTCACAAAAGTCACTGGTGGTTAAAGGCTTGGGCAACCTTGTTGCCACAGAAGGCTAGAGAGCTCCATTTATTCCTATTTTTGTTTGAAAATAGCAAAGTAGAACCAGAAGTGCTTCTGAAGTATGGGGGCAAAAGCGATGAGTAAGGCAGCTTGATGGCTGTCACGGTTACCATGGCAACCCCTTGGCCACCGGTTGGGATCCCATCCCTGTTTATGTAACCATCACACAACATATGCCACCGCGACTAATTAAGCCAAGGTTGAGCCCAGAAGGCTCAAATCTGCCACACCTCCTTTTTCTCTGTCCAAATCACAAGGTTAAGCACTACAGGGAGCGTGGAGTCTCCTCTGTGACCATCCTGGGGAGACCTGCCATGAACTTCCCCTCCATGTGCAAGCATGGGGAAGCAGCAGCCAGGAACCCTCAGCTGCATTCCTGAGCCACTTCCTCCTGCAGTGGGACATGGTGATGTCTCCTGACCAGTCCATAGGGACTGAGCCCAGGAGCTCAGCAGGGAGCAGTGGGCACAGTTTTGCTGCTGCTGTACAGCTTGATGCTGCTGCTGTGGCTGTTGTCTGGGACTGGTTCTTGTTATAAACAAGTTACTTCCAAATACCTCCATGTTGCACATGGCAGGAATAAGCCTCCCTCAAGACCCTCCAAGAGAGCAGGTAATGGCAGCCTTTCCCCTCTCACTTGGAATGGCAGTGACAAAAGGTAATTGCCCTGGGCTCGGTGTGGTTCCTGGTGTGGGCTCGTAGCAGCCCTGTTTGCTAATAAAGTATTCTGTCATAAAACCCTCGTTTGAAAGCCAAGGAATTCAGATGAGTGTGGTTCTTTTACGTGCAGACCCCTGTGGACTGGTATTGAGTCATCTCAGCAGTACAAGAATAGAAAATTCACATTGTGTTTTTTCTGGCTACAAAAAAGCTTTGCATTCTCAGGATTCTGTCAAGCACAAGTAGCAAAATTTATGTTTGGCAATCAGCTCCTTTAGGAAAACATTTCTATCGGTAAAGAAGAACTAAAGAAAGAGAATTGAATGTTGGTGGTGATTTTCTTTCTCTTTCCTTTGCTAGAGCTCGTTTGCTGTGCTTCAGCTTTGCTGTTTCCTGCTGTGTCCTGATCCAGGAGTGAGTGCTGGCTGGGCTGCCAGCTCGGCATTCCCAGGTATGATCAGCAGCCTGTTCATTAATTCCGGGTGTGGGCCAGCCTGCCTGGGCAGGGGCAGCAGGAGCAGCTGCAGGGCTGTGCCAGGCCGGGCTCCAGCCCTGGGCCTCTGTGATAAGGAAAAGCACCTCTGGATTTTAGGGGGCAGGATGCAGCTGGCTGCTCCTGCTGCCCCAGAGCAGATGGGCAGTGAGGGTTTTCCTGCCTGGATCAGCCTGCACGGGAGCAGCAAGGAATTCCTGCTTCCCCTTTGCTCCTCTTACAGCACTGGCTAAAAAATGTAGTAGTTTACACACTTGATAGGTTTAAACATCTGTCTGTGAAAATACAGGGTATTTCTTCTCTCATGGAGTAAAGTCAGCAAATTCCACAGCTGCAAAAAACAGTCATTGATTGTAAAGATAAAAACTAACACAGGATTTCTGTTGCATTTCCTTTCTGATTCTGTCCTTGATTATATTTAATGATGCCCTCACTGTGTAGTTTTCCATGTGTGGATTATTTTAAAGTATCAGGAATCAGATTTTGGGAGCTAAAAGAAATTACTGGAATTTTGTTGGGGTTTGTTTTCCTGCCCTACATCGTGTCTCTTTTGGTAGCCTAAAAAGCTGATGACTGACTGTGAGATGCCCTGGCTTTGGCTGTTAGTCCTTTTCTGTGCCCATGAAGGGAGAGCCCCCACGATGCCCCTGGAACACTGGGGTGTTGTGGCCTGGCAGGAGCAACACTTAATCATCAGAATAAGGAAAATATCAATTCTATGTATGCTAAAAGCATCCAAGGCCAGTACCTCCTAATTCCTTTTCTGAATTTCGTCTGTGCCAGTGCGTTTTATCCCTAATAACATTCTTATCAGTGGTGGCCTGCTATTTTATGAGGATGGATTTTAGGCAAGCATAAGTAGAATAAGCAAAGAAATTATCTGTTGTAAACTTCAACACTAGTAAACATTAATATCTTTAACCTTTTGACTCGTAGCTCATCACTCATTTCATTGCTCTGGCTTACGACTGCAGATTAAAATTTCTTACATTCATCTTGCCTGGCGAAGTAGCTTATTGGGATGAATAAATGACACCCTAATTAGAAGAGTAGCCTGAGTGAGAGTAAGCTGCTGGAACCAGCTTTGATGGTCAAAAAATTACCTGTAGCTAGTTTCTCAAGATTATCAAAGAGGCCCTCAAATTAGAATGTCTGTCTTTGATCATAGATGTGAGGAATGAGGCAAAGGAGTGCACCAGGCAGATGGCAGTGGGAGGAGATGGTTGCTGTGGAATGGGAAACTGGAGGAGTTTTTACAAAGATTCAGGCCCTTTCCAGGCATTGCTCTACCACATAGTGAATGAGACAGCAGTATAGGGCTTATTTTTATTTATATTTTCCACCATAAACTAGTAATGTATGCGCCTTCAAAAGTTAAATTGATTTGGTTATTTTTAGAGAAAAATCCCTCTTCTCTCATTCCTCTGTAACCTTACCCTGATTGTTCTATCCTGTAGTGTAACAAGCTTCAAACAGTACTAATCTTCAGTAATCTCTTTCCACCTGGCTTCCTTTCCTTGCTGCTTACCAGTGCCCGAGGTGGCCATTGCTGTGGGTTTGTGCAGGTCCCTGCAGGACCTGTTGGTGGGACTCAGTCCCTCGGCCCAGGTACGGGACAGCCCCAGCTGCCCAACGTCAGACGTGAAGCCACCAAAGGCAGAAATGAGGACAGGGGATGGTCCAGGATTGACTTGCAAGTGTGGGACAAGAGAGACAAAGTGGGAGGAGGAGAGAAAGGCCTGACCTCAGCAGTGGGAGATGATGGGATGTCAGTGTTCCTGCACCATGGGGTGATTTTGTGTGTCAAACTAAAACCGCTGGGAGTCAAGAGCAGGATGTGGTGAGAGAAGGAGCAGTCAGGCCCAGCCTCACCCTGCCCAGACTTCTCCAATGGACAGGAAGGAACAATCTGGTAATAATCCTCTTCTCCAGTGAAATGGGTAATGCTGGTTTTAAGCACTGAAACTGGGAGCTTTGGGAGCACCTCATACAACTGTCAGTGGCTCATCCCATGTATAAATGTCTGGATGTTCCTCTGAATCCATTGACCTCTTGATCTCAGTGCCAGCTTGTTTCAGGAATTGTTTTATGTGGAATAATTTTCTTTTTGGAGATGTAAATGTGCTGCACTGGGTTTATTGCTTTTTTTTTTTTGAGATAGACACTAAATGGGAGCACCCAGTCTGTCTTCCTTATGTGACGGATCATTTAATATACTGTTATATTATTTTATTTGTCTCAATTCTGAACTAAACTATCCTAATCTTTTTGTTTCACTGAAGGGATGAAAAGCTTTCCGTATTAAAATATTTTTGTGGCTGTTTTATGCAGCATTTCTTCCTGAGATGTCATAAATAGAACTGAGCACAATACTCAGTAAATCATGTCATTGATTTTCTCCCACAGAAAGCGTGTAATCTGCTGCTTGCCTGCCGTTTGCTGTGACACCATTTGCATGCCCTGCCATTAGGAACTGGAGAGAACTTCTTAAAAGCTTAAAATAAAATTGTGCCGTTTCTCTTTTGCCCTTTGGTTCATTGTTTGGTAGGAAGAGCAGGTTTCCTCCCCAGAAGGCGTGATACAGAGCACATCCCTTCACCCTGTGCTGTACTGATGCCTGGTTCTGATAAGGGACTGTAATTTTGCATAGTTCAGCCACCTGGTTCCTGAATTTCTCCACAATTCTTGGCTCTACACAGTCCAGCCCTGCTGTGCTGTTGCTTGTAATTTATCGGTTATTTTTAATACCTCATTTTTTTTTATAATGGCTTATAGTGGTTTATTTTTAAACTTAATCCTGCCAAGTCTTTATTTAATGACTCCTAAGGCTCCCAGGAGGGACTGAGACCACTGGAGGGTGTCCACTGTGCTGTAGCTCAGTCTTGTAGCTGATCTTACCCTGGCTGTGAGCCAGCCCCTCCCTCCCCTCCCTCAGTTACCTGCCCTGACACCTCCCTGTGCCTGGTTACTTTTTAGTCAGTCCTTCCCCATCCTTTCCAATGCTATTTTGGATTTTGCTATCCACAAGTGATTTACTAAACTGAAATAGAGTTTTTGGGGGGAGACTTTGGGGGTTGGCACTTGTGGGTTTTGCTGCATCAGGTGTTCAGCACTCAGATCTTTGGAACCAAGACCTGCAGGAGTGCAAAGGAAAGAGGTTTAAGCAAACAGAAGCCGCAGAATTTCTGGACTCCACAATCCAGTGATGATCCACCTTGTTTTCCTTCTCAAGCTGTGCTCAGCAGAAAGATAAGCACAACTGTTCCTGGGTTTCTGACTACAAAAGCACTAGAATGGCTCTCAGGTATTGCTTTTTTGTTTGTTGTGAGCACATTCTGGAGAGGTTGGTAAAGTTCATTCTTCTCCACAAGTGTTTCACAAAAGGAAAAAAGATCACAGGGCAGAATTTCAAGTGAGCCCAGGAAGGGTTAATCAAAGATAATTAGATTGGCCGAGATATAGCCATACAGGTGCACTTTTAATATGCTGGGAAGGGCTTAATTCTCACAGTTTTCCTTAATAGAGTTGAGAGAAACTGAAATGTACTGGAATTGAGGATAACTTTGTCAAATTATAATTACTGTGCTTTTTTTCCTGTCAGCTGATATGCTGACCCATAATTTGCTGCTAGATCCTAGAATGATGTACAGCCATTTTCAGAAAGCAAACTGTTGGATTATGCTTTTTTGGACTTAGAGATGGGGTAACTGAGAGGTGTTTTAAAAACTTTTGTTTTTAATCTTATGTGAAGGGTGAGACAATACAGGTCTTAGAATTTACACTATCAGAATTAGAAGTTAACTTTTTTAATTATAATGTATTATAAGTGTTTTTTGGCCTATCACCTTCTTTTACATACAGATGCATACTATGTGAGCCTTCTATTAGGCTTTAAAAATTCTCTACAAATCTGTTTCCTACAGCAAGCAATTCTAGTTTGGCTTACCTCACTTTCTTAAATGTAGAAAATAAAAATCAATTTTCCATGTAAATAAAAAAGTATTCCTGCAGAATATACTGTGCAGCCTTGTCTGAGTGATCATCATTATAAGAATTAATTTATGTCTAAATAGACCAAATAAATTTAAAATTTTATTCACGCTAAATGATGATTTCTTTTTCCAAAAGGAAAAAATCTCCAGTGAAGAATGTCAAGAATTGTTATTATTGGGGCTCATAAGAGCTCCTATTCAAACACCTGCCTTGGCTGGCCTGTGGGGCCTCAGCACCAAAGGGCAGAGCTTGGCCTTGTGACAGCTCTGTGTGTTCCCAGTGTGATGATGCAGAATCTGTTCAGATTACCTGGGCAGATCCCGAGGATATTCCTTGCCTTTTTCTTGCTCTGTGGCATTATCGCTTTGGGTTAGGTAAATTGCAAAGAAATGCCTGTGTTCTTCTGAGGCATCACAGATTGTGTAGCCCTGGGCAGGTTTTTGCTCCAGTTCGTTGGTTAGTTCTATTATGTTTTATCCTTGCAAGTTTTAGGGAGGAAAAAAACTCCCATATTTAGGTTTTCCTTTACTTACTTAGTATTATGAAATATTTATGTCATTTGAACTCTTTTTAAAGGAGAGAAAATACAGGGTGAGACATTAAAACAGAAAAAAAAACCCCTCTATCTGCAGCAAGATAAAACTTCCTTTTTAACAAAAGTGGTAATGCCCAGCGTTTATGGAAATGTCCATCTGTGCTCTCTGCCAGAGCCAGAGCTCTGCCTTGGTACTGCAGTCAGCTGATATTTAGCAAATACCCTTCACTTTGGGAATAAAGCTGTGCCAGTCCATAGTGCTTCTTGCCATTCTTCAGTTCCATGGGAGTTCCTGGCATACCCGGAGTGAAATGAGTGCTTGACCCTCCCTGGGAGCATTTCCACAGCCCACTGCCACCCAGGCAGGACCTGCCGGAGTTTCGGTTTTTCAAACAGTCTCTTAAAATGTTTATGATTACATTAAAATTTAAAAGAAACAGAAATCAAATCCTGGCAAAGAACAACCATCGCTTTTTCCCTGCTACGTGAGACTTGCAGTATCGTTTATGATGAGCAGTGACTGTCCAGATGCCTGTAAGTGATTCAGACAAACCACAAAGCCGTGGTGGTTTTGTGGCCTTTGGGCACTCCCATATAGGAAGCCCAGGTTGAATTCCCACTGCTGATTTTTTCAGTCTGAGGACAGGCCTGGCAGTGGTGAGAGGTTTGTGGTTGTGCAGCAGCCCTGACTGGACTGGTGCCGAAGAAGGCTGATCAATGCAGTTTATTCTGCAGCGTAGAAATTGCAGCCCCTTTGTCAGGGACAGCAGCACTAAAGGTAAATGGATTTTCCCTGGAGGAGGATGAAGCAAAGGAAACCTGTGCCAGGATGTGGTGATCCCAGAGGAGACCAGAGGGGGCTGGTTACCAGCTCAGGAAAATCCCAGCCTTTCAGTGGGGGGAGATTTTTGCAGCACACAGCATGGCAAACACATGTCTAATAGGTGCATTCATTTTCATATGCTTGTTCATTGAGCAGGCCTGATTAATTAGTGCGTGTCACCATCTGGTACTTACCGAGACTATTCATTTTTAAAATGTTGAAATTGTAGGGAATGTTGCACACCAATTAAGTTCTTTTTAATTGGATTATTTTAGTATAAAGTATTACTGGAGAAGGCCTTCATTGTGATTCAGCCAGCATGCGTCCAAAGGAGACCTGCCAGCCTGAAATTACCTAGAAGAAAGGCAAAATGCCTGAAATGCATGTTTTATTACTATCTTCATGCACTCAGCAAAGATGATGTCAACAAATAAAAGAGCCACAGAGACATTTCTGCATTGCTGTGCAAGCTTCCTGACACGAGGGTATCTCAGCTGATCCCTGCTTCATCTTTGCTCTGCAACTCCAAATCTGTCATCTTTTTCCTCTGACCTGAACACTGAAATATGCTTTTGCCTTCCTGACTGCTTGATACCAACTCAACAGGGCCAGGCTGAGCCCTCCTGTGCACAGCTGTGTACCTGCTGGAATGGGGAGCATTAGTCTCATATACACAAAGAATGATCTGGCCTTTAATGCTGATAAATTATCTGTGCTGACTCAACCATTTAGTGAATGAAGTCTCACGATCTGCTGTTGGGAGCAGAAGTTGCCTGTCTGTACTTGCTCCTGACACTGACTCATTGGGTGAATTTTAGTTCCTTAACGTCACTGCACTGCAGTGGTTCCCCGTATAAATTGTGAATAGTTCTGTTTATCAACTTACATAAAAGGCTTTGAGGTACAGGGATGAAATGCAGACTGTTGATGTTACGTACTTGCTATTAATACCTTACGAGTCTGATGTTGTTTTGTAAGTAACATCTTGTCATTTCCTTAATTTTGAATGGATTGAGCATCTTCAGATAAGTTTTGTCATGTGAACTACTCATTTCAGAAGAGCCAGGAGCTCTGCAGGATACACGTTCCTGTTCCTTAGCAGGTACACGGAGTGCCAGTGGAAGCAGGGAAGTTAGGGAAGAAAAGACACTCGGTCACTTGCAGCTGGGAAGATCTGAGGTGTGACTGCCTGGATCTCTTGTTGCCCTGCTTTGTTTTGGAGATAGTGTAGGAATCCAGCAATTAACAAAGTCAGGGTGATTTTTTTTCCTGTGTTTGTGTGCATCTTCAGGCCCTTCGATGGCCTCTGCTGCCCCCTGCCAAGCTGTAGCTGCTGCTGGCAGCCATGGGAGCAACAGCCTGCTGAAAGATTTCATTTCTCTTATCACTCCTAATCACTCTCACCATAATTACCACACATAATAGGGAATCTGTAGTTGAAAAAGTAATTCTTTTTAAAGGAGAGGACAGCAGCAGAAAGATTGCTTTTAGTTGTTCAGCAAGGAAGAAACTGACAATTTTTTTTGCAATGCAAATGCTTCGACATATAAAGGTCACTGTGGATTTAATTTGAAATAGCGTAGGAGTGCTTCTGATTTCAAAGTACAAAAGTAGCACAGTGTTGGGATTGTTTTGGTTGTTTTCTTAAGATCCATTTCCTCTAGTTGGAAGGTGGCTGTTTCCTCTGTGGTGCAGCTGCAGGCAGTGTCAGGGCCTGCGACAGGAACTGCTTGTCCTGCTGTGCCCGAGCCAGTTGCAAACCCAGCTGGGGTTCACAGACCCGGAGAGTCAGTGGCTCTTCTGTTCCAGACTGTCACAAGTCATCCTGGGGGTCAAGGCTGTGTTCAAACCACTTCTGTTGGCTGATGGAGACCAAAAGAGCTGAAATATCTGCACATGGCTTATATATATTCTGTGTCCAGGTTCCACATCTGCATTTCCACAATCACCAGGTGTGTGATTCAGGTAAACTGCTGCAGGCAGCATTGCTGGCACATGGGGGTTGTTCTGGGATAAAGCACAGAGCTGTAGTTGTTGCTCCCTCTGAAGAACTGTGGTTCTGCTGAGTTCCCATTCTCAGGTTGAGTGTAACCCTCCTCTGGCTTAGAGGAAGTGTCAGCATCAGTGTCAGAGCAAAGGCAAGTGACCAGTGTGTTGTGACAGGCAGTGGTAGCAGTATGTAGCCACAGGCAGAGGGGCACTGCAGAGCCTCCTCAGTGCTCCCCTGTTGCTGGTAGGAAATGCTTGGCCTGGGACACCATAAAGCTGCCTGCCTTGTGATGGGATTCTAGAGCAAGGGCAGCTTATGCAATTTTAGAGAAATAAGATCACACAGGTAGATCTTAAAACCCACACACAAGCACTAACCCTTTTGTATAAACCGATTGTTCAAAGATTTTATGTGATGGAGAAACATATTTTCCAAGAACGTCTTTAATTTAGATGCCCATTAGTGTAACTTTACTCCTTTTGTTTGTTGAACACATGAAAAGAGGGAGGCAACCAGAGTATAAAATTCTTGTACATGCTCTCTCTCTCTCTCTGGTTTTAGAAGAACTATTTCTTAATGTAATTTTTCTGCCTACAGTATATTGCCTTGCTAAGTGTTGAAGCAACAAATCTTGAAAGACATCAAGAACAATACAAAGGCATTTTACTCTGTATATGTAAAATAAAGTCTAAAAGTTTGGGCAGATCTCAGTCTGGCAGACTTTCTATCTCTTAGGTCATACAGAGAAAGCTTTTGGCAGTGGCTTTTTGGCAAAAAGCTTTGTCTGGAAACATATTTAGTCAGCATATGAAATGTGATAGCCCTGGTAGCACGGCTGTGTCTGCAGGCACTAATAGAGTTAGGCTTCAGCCCCATCTGCTGTTGGATCAGGATTGCTCTGTTGGTTTGCCAGCACAGAACAGCCCTTGCCAAAACACAGAGCTGGACGTGAGGAGACTGACAAACCCCTCCTGGTGTCAGCTCTCCTAATGATCCTGTTGTTTGCCACGCTGATGAAAGGCAGTGGTGCCCATGGAGAATTCCAGTGCAGCCTCCCTGCTGCTGAGCTCCCACCATGGGCTCGGTGGGGAGCTGCAGCTGTGCCTGCAGGGGATCAGCAGTGCCCTCCCGGTGTACCTGGGTGAGCAGTGGGGATATTTGCACCCCAAGGCCCGTAAGAATAGAACATTATCCATTTCCAGTGCCTGTGTTTACAGAAGTAGCAGTGGACATAGAGATCCTTGCACTTCAGTGAAATGTCTCCAATAATTTGAGTTATGCAACAGTGACAAAGAGAACAGACCTGCGGATTTGGCTCAGGAGGCTTAAAATCTTCAGGCATTAATTCATGAAACTCTCAAATCCTGGATACTCTGGTGACTGTAAAGCACAGCAGATTCGTGTTTGATTTTTACTTAAGGCTGATTGTTTCAGGAAATAAAAAGATTCACTTTGAAAGAGATTTTCAGTTCTTCTTCAGTTGTTATTTCTGGAGGGGTTAGGTAGAAAAGCTCAATGTGAAACAAATCAGGGACTAAAAATCCTTAGCTTTGTTTTGAGGATATCAGAATGGTTTATTGCCATTGTGGTAAGCAAAAGGAGAAAAAGCAGTGACTTTCTAGAAAGATTTCCACTGTATTTTAATTTGACTTTTCCAGAACATCAGAACAGCCTATCTGTTCAGCCAAAATACCTCTCCAGTTATCATTTGACTCTGATGAAAAAAGTGCTAAGATGGCAGAGTTTGGGATTGCTTGAACATATTTTCTCACTTAAGCTGAGCTTGTTCACATTCAAAGCTAAAACAAATTATCTCAATTGCATTTAGGAGAGTAAACATACTCTTGCTTTTCTATCTCATGTTTGAGTAGTTATGGTGAAAGCATAATGTGTGGTAATCTTCGGGTTTATATCCTCTTCCTGCATTTGTTTTATTGGACAAAATTAAAGGTCAATGGTCCTGAACTAGTCAAGAGAATTACTCTAAATTCTCAGTCATTGCCATTTCTCCCTCTCTCTGCTTTAAGTAACATGGGGCTTAGCTGCCAAAGTTTAATTCTTTATGTATGAGAAGAATGATGGTTGCAATTTGGTTTTGCATTTCAGTTTTATGGTTTTGTAAATGAAGACGTCAGCAAAAGGCTACTTGTTCCTTCCACATTGCCCCTAGTGTGGAAAATACAATGATCAAGCAGATTTTTCCCCATTCTCATCCTCTTTCTGTGTCGTGTTCTTCCAGCATGATTGGTGCCCAAGGAAGTGTTCGTACCACGTGAACAGAGTGGAAGCACATGGATGGGACTGGTACCATGCACTGAGCAGCACGGCATCAGGCGCAGAGCTCTGGGAAAATGTCTGCTTGCAACACGTTCACTGAGCACGTCTGGAAACCCGGTGAATGTAAGAACTGCTTCAAGCCCAAGAGCTTGCACCAGTTACCCCCCGTGTCAGAAAAAAAGCCCCTCCAGCATGGAAACCTGAAACCCAATGCAAACCAAAGCGCCAGCCAGCGCGGGAGGAACGCCGGCAGCTTCCGCCCGCCCGTGGCCAAGAAGCCCACGATAGCCGTGAAACCCACCATGATGGTGGCCGACGGGCAGGGGCTGTGTGGGGAGCTCACCACACTGGAGCAGTGTGAGAACAAACCCCTGCCTGCGGGGTGGAACCGCAACAAGGCGGTCTTGAACAAAAAACCACTGAACAATAACAATGAGGAGGAGATCGAAGGTTACGGCCATGTTCCTAGGCCTTACGGCAACAGCGAGGGTGTGGGCAAGATACCAAATAATAATAATGGACTGACAGAAGTTTTGAAGGAGATCGCGGGTTTGGATACCACACCTCAGCTCACTGGAAATGAAACTAACTCAAGAGAAACCTTCTTGGGAAGGATAAATAATTGTTACAAAAGATCCTTAGAAAGGAAGATCCCTCCGAGCTGCATGGTGGGTGGAATGAAGGATTCACAGAGTAAGCACGTTATTCTGAGTGGAAGCACTGAAGTCATAAGTAATGAAGGTGGACGTTTCTGTTATCCAGAGTTCTCTAGTGGGGATGAGAGTGAGGATGACACGTTTTTTGGCAGCATGCAGGAAGAGCACGAGAGCTGGGATGAAAGTGATGAAGAGTTGTTAGCAATGGAAATCCGCATGAGGGGCCAACCTCGCTTTGCTAATTTCAGAGCTAACACCCTGTCTCCTGTTCCATTCTGTGTTGACAAAAAATGGAATACTGTGCCCCTTCGGAACAAGTCCCTCCAGCGGATCTGTGCAGTGGATTATGACGACAGTTATGATGAAATTTTAAATGGTTACGGAGAAGAGACTGTGATTCTTTATGGGCAAGAGAGCATGCAGAGCATGGTATCTTCTGATTCTACATCTCCTGATTCTTCTTTGACAGAAGAGTCTCGTTCTGGGACAACCAGCAGTTCTTCCCAGAAGCTCTGTAATGGAGGGTTATCTCCTAGCACTCCTCAGGACCTCAAAGTGATTGAACAAGAATATGAAAGTCTTTGTGACAATCAACAAGTAAAGGACGCGCCAAAAGCACCCAGAACTGCTCTGAAAACTCTGGAAACTCACAAGGCAGTCCTTGCGCTTCGCCTGGAGGAGAAGGATGGCAAAATTGCTGTGCAGACTGATACGCAGGAGAATAAAAGTTCTTCAGATATTGCTGGTCAAGCCGTAACTATTAATTTGGTGCCTGTGGAGGAGCAGGCTAAACCTTACAGGGTGGTGAATATGGAACAACCAGTGTGCAAGCCATACACCGTAGTGGATGTATCAGCTGCCATGAGCAGTGAATGTAAAGAGAATCAGACTGAAACCTCAGAAACCAAAAAGGCATCATCTAACCCAAGCTCACCAGTAACCCCAGGCACACCTATTGCATCCTCTGCAGCATCACCTGTACACATACGTGCTACTCAGAAGAAATCCAGCGCAATCAGATACCAAGAAGTGTGGACTTCCAGCACTAGTCCAAGACAGAAGATACCTAAGGTGGAACTGATTGGAAACAGCTCAGGACCTTCCATTCCTCCCAGGAAGACAAGCCACAAGTCAGCTCCTACTTCACCTACAGCTACAAACATTTCTTCGAAAACTATCCCAGTTAAGTCTCCTAATTTGTCTGAGATAAAATTCAACAGTTACAACAATGCTGGCATGCCACCTTTTCCTATCATCATTCACGATGAGCCCACTTACGCTAAGAGTTCCAAGAATGCTATTAAAGTTCCTATTGTGATCAACCCAAATGCCTATGATAACCTGGCAATCTATAAAAGTTTTCTAGGGACCAGTGGGGAGCTGTCCATCAAAGATAAAACTACAAGTGTGATAAGCCATACCTATGAAGAAATAGAAACTGAAAGCAAAGCGACCGAAGCCATAGGCAGCAAACCCACTGAGTTGCCCCAGGCAAAAGGGGTGGCCAATAGCTCTGAGTGCAGGCTGGGCTCTGTGGCTCAAAAGGTCCAAGAGTTCAACAGCTGCCTCAGTAAAAGCCAGATATCCCCGCAGAGAAGTCACAGTGCTGACCACAGCTCCCCATCCAGAGTTCAAAAGGCAATGCAAGAGCCTGCAGGAAAAACAGACGTAACCCCGGATGGTTCTGTTGGCAGCAGCGGTGGCAGAGAGAACGCAAGCACAGTGCTCTCACAGATTGTGGCTTCTATCCAGCCTCCACAGTCTCCTCCAGAAACACCTCAGTCTGCTCCCAAGTCCTGTAGTGTAGAAGAACTGTATTCCTTACCCCCTGAGGGAGATGCTACTAAAAGCACCCTGGTACGACCCAAATCTCTGTTTACATCACAGCCTGAAGTGGAGTCCTCCAAGACGGAGAACACTGCCATTAAAATGCAGAAAGATCCACTTTCACCGCCAGCTGCCACTCCGTCTCCAAAGCCAGCGCGAGCCCCCCCGAGTGCCACGAGTCCCCAGGCAGAGCAGGCACCGCCATTCCCCCCTCCACGCTCCACCTCCTCTCCCTACCATGCCAGTAACTTGCTGCAAAGGCATTTCAGCAACTGGGCCAAACCCAACAGCCCCACCAGGTCGACAGAGGCGGAGTCCATCCTGCACTCGGAGGGGCGGCGTCCCGACGCGAAACCCAAACGCTGGATATCATTCAAGAGCTTCTTCCGCCGCAGGAAAGCTGACGATGAGGAAGAGAGAGAGAAAGACAGGGAGAAAGGGAAGTTGGTGGGTCTGGATGGAACTGTTATCCACATGCTCCCCCCTCCTCCAGTGCAGCGGCACCACTGGTTCAGCGAGGCCAAGTCGGAATCCAGCGAGAAGCCGTCGATCGTTTTCATGTACAGGTGTGACCTGGCACAAGCGGAGCCGAGGGCTGAGCTCCCACACAAGGGTGGGGTGGAGTCTGCTATTGCAGAGGCACTGACCAAAGACAAGGGAGAAACACAGGAAAAGCCTCCAGAGAGCTCGGAACAGAACACAGCGAGCCATTCCTCACCACCTCAGGCGCCCAAGAAAATCCCCAGGTACCACTCTGCTGTTTTAGTCACTTACTCAGTTGTGTACTGTCCTGTATATGCTGCTGAAAAGGGAGACACTAAGGAGTTTTATTTCATTAATGCAGTTTTTTTCAAGGTATATTTATTTTAGGTAACTTAGAGTGTATTTTAAAATCTTTCTGTTATGTTAGATACAAGAAAAGATGTAAAACATTTACTAGAAGCAGTACTTGATATTCAGAGTTTGTCTTGCAGGCTCACTAATATGTCACAATAGCCATGTTCCATTGAATCAGATCCATTCTCTTGAATTTCTACTTTAAGAAAGTATTTCTGTATTATGGGAAACTTCAGAATTTCTCAGCAGAAATAGAAGGCAACTATTGAGAAGTACAATAGAAATGCAAAGATCTGTGACTCGCGGAAGATGCTGTGCTAACTTCACCTCACATGCCCAAGAATTCAACAGATGCTAATTAACCACACTGCAACATCACTGCAGCACTCCCAAAATAAACCTTGTAAAAAAATAATAACAGAATAACAGTAATAACAGAATTAGGGTACCTACAAAATATTGTTATCTCTATCTTGCAAGGCCTTTACTATGCTTTGTTCCCTGACAGTACTGGATCCAGTAAGAGCTGGTCACATCAGTTACAGTCAGTCTAGGGGCAGAGTAAAATTCCCTGAGTGCTGGACCACAGCTGTGGATGTGTTAGAATTTGTCTTCCAATGTTATTACACAAACCAATTCCAAAGTAGGCTCAAACTTGAATTATTTATTTCATTATAACAAAAACATAATGGGAGGAAATCAAAAATTTTGTGAAGTGTGAGCCCCAGAAAATGTATCATGACAGTGCTTTTTAGTTTTCTTTCTCCATATTCTGTACCAGAAAACTGCAGTGTTTTTTTAGCCAAGAACAGTTTTAACCTAATAGAAATCTCTGTGTGAGCATAGTTAGAGCTTACCATAAACTGACTGGCACTAAAGTAAAATAACTTGGTTTTCTTTCTCCATTGTCTACACAGGAAAAGTGCTAGAATAACCCTTGATAGGAGTACAGTCTCTAGATATAGCCTAAATGAATTGGTGAGAAGTATCTACCTTTAGAGAGCAAGTTAAAGGATTGCAGGAGTTTGTGCTCTCAACCTCCTTTACAGAAACCTGTTTTTTTCTCCTGTCTCTGGAGGAAGCTGGAGAAAGCGATTTTGGTTACGGTGCCATCAGGAGATTGCCCAGCTCCCACCTCTTAGTGTCCCACTCTTGTGCTGGCAGGACAGTTCCTCTGCTCTGGTGAGCCAGCCCAGGGCAGGGATCCCAGTGAGAAGGATCTTGGCAGTGCTGTTCAGTGCTGGGTGCTGAGAGGGCAGGAACAGCCTGTCAGGGATTCTTGCACTGCCCTGGAGATGGTGCTGTTGGAATGTGTCCTGTTCTCACTCTGCGGCCGGGATTCCTTCTGCCCTTCCTTGTGAAGGCAGTGGGTCATCTGGTCTCTCATTCACTTATTCCAAAAAGCATGTTTACTCTTTAGTTTTCTTCAAGTCACAATGATGTTGGTTAAAACCATATCTCAAGAGTTTTCCCCAGTGAAAACTGGAATTTTCTAAATGTTAGAATTGGATTTTCTTCTTTCTGACAATACTGTTCCCCGGTTTCTACAAATTTCAAAGAAAATACACTGAAGTGCTGAGTTGTGGGAACACTGGGCAGTGGGTAGCTTTATGCTTTGGTTCTTACATTCCTGGTGCCTTGAGTTATTTAGGGTTTTTAATACTTTTTAATGTTAATGAGACCAAGCGAAACCTTATAATGCCACAAAATTGAAGGTTTTTATTGTTGTCTGAGGGGTTTGGCTTTTGTTTTTAATACCCTGGTGGATGAGAATCAGGATTTCTAAATGGCATTTTTGCACAAGCAGGAAGCATAACCCATGAGAAGCTATGCTTGTTTTGTGTTAACCCTCCAGGTATTAGTACAAGGTTAGCTGTAATTCAGGCTAAAATATGTGCATGAAAAAGATGTTTAGAATGTTCAGTTAAGGCTGCAGAGGCTTAGAGTAGAATGGATGACCTGAAGATAGCAATCAGTGAACAGGACACTTCCCTAACTCAGAATGCCAAGAACAGCAAGCTCTCTGAAAAAACAAGCTGATGGCCTGGAAAACAGGATAAGCTTTAAAAATGTCCAATTACTGGGGGGTCTCAAAAGCAAATTAAATGAAGATACAGCATTTCCTTACTTTGCAATGGATTAAAAAGCTGCTAAAGGTTGCCAACACAACCACAAAACAGATAAAGGTATTTCAACTTATCACTAGAAAGGGGAATTTTCCCTTAGAACAGCACTTGCAAAATAATCAGTTTTTCTGAAAGCTGAAAATTATCTCTGTTATACAAAAAAACTTAGTTTTTGTTTCTCAGTGTGATTGTTTCTGTTTGATAGCAGGATGCACATATGCTGGTTCAAAAGAAACTAGCAAATAATAATAATAATATGTTAAATTTACAAAAAAAATTGTAGATAGATTAATTTTTGCTAAAAATCAGCAGTCATGTCAGTTTTATCATTAGTTAGAATGAAAACACCTTTAGTTCATGAAGCAGCAGTTGTTGTCAGGCACAAAACCTAAAACTGACCAAAAGATAACATGATATTTCTGGCCTGAGTCACTGTAATTGATGAAGGTGGTAGACCACGGCGTGCAATCCATTCATCACAAGTTGAATAAAAAGATCCTTCAAAGGCTTTGTTATCTTATGGATCAGAGTGTTCCTACTGCTCATACCCAGCAGCAACTTGTTCGATTGAGACATTTCCTAAAAGCAGAGTGCAGCAGAGAGTCCTGCTGCTTCCTTGGCTGTCTTCATAAAGCACATCAGAGCTGAACTAATCTGATCTGGGCACAGCCATCTCCATTTCAGTTACAGGTTAAACTCAAGAGTTTCCTTTCACAGCTGCAAGTCAGCCATAACTTTCCTTTATGGGATCTTTGGGCCAGTCTGGAATGAAGGGAAGATAAAGCTCTGTTTTTCCTGAAATACTTCCTTCAGGTAGTGAGGTCTGTGTATTTATTTTGTTCTGGTTCAGATAAGGAAGCATTTCTTCATAGCTAAATCTGTGATCACTGATCTAATTCCTAAGATTGTGTTAATTTTTGCAAAAGGATTTGAACTTATAAGTGATAGATCTGAGCCCTGTATAGAGGAATATGAGTGTTGTGACAGGTCGCTCAGTAGGAACAATGGGAATCACTGTTCTTCAAAAATGTAATCATACATTAACATCAGGATTTCATCCAGAGACAGGCAGGAATAACCACCACTGCCACATTCCACTTTCACATTGTGACTGATCCAGTCCTGCAGATTCCACAGCTGCTTCAGAAACTGCTTGGGAAGATAACAAAATCTGTGAAATCACAGTAGGGCTCTTTAAAACAAAGTCCCTCCCAGTTTGGAGGGCTTCTGGTATAACTCTTAGGATGAGGTTCTCACATGAACTCAGAACCTTTTAGGTACACCCAATTAAATTGATGAGAGTTCAAGGATGTTATAGGTGAAAAGAAATTCCTTGCTTGAGCAAGTCTACTGAAATAGGAGAAATTCTCCCTGAAAATATGAGGTGGATCAGCTCTTCCTTCCTGTCATATCTATGTTGGGGCTTTTCTTATCTAGGTATCGGCCAGCTTTATCTACCTTACTCAGCAGTGCTTAGCAGTGCTTTTAAAAGTATTAAGTAGCTATCTTCTACCATTTCATCAATAAAAAACTTGTGAGATTTTTCTCTAGAACATTTTCCAATTCTAAAAGAATTGGAAATTATGCATGTGCATTAAGCAGTAAGTTTGGTAGCATTTTATGTGAGAACTTGCAAATACCAAGGATTGTTAAAGATCCAAGTAGAAGGGACTTTTATTATTTTATAAATTTAGATTAAGAAATGGTAAATCATTTATTATTGTTCTTAACTCCTCTAATACCGTCTGTAAAATGGAAAGACTGAGAACCTAAAATGGATAAAGAAAAATATCTTCTTTATAATGCTCAGTTAATCTGTGAAACTCATTGCCATTAAGTTTCAGTGACACTAAAGAGCTTAGCAGGATGTCTTTACTGGATTATCAAGTGTACTCCCTTTATCCGTGCAAACATCGCATTATACAAGATCTGAAAAAAAAAAATTCTCAAGCTTCTGGACTAAGCCAGATTCTCAAAAATCAGAATTAGGAATGAAACTTCATGGCTTAGTTGTTTCAGGTTGTCACTTGGGGAGTTTGTTTCACTTTCCTCTTCAGTGACTATTTGTGGTGGTGCGGAGGGACTGAACTGCAGGAGCCACTGGAATGTTTTCTGTATCCATAGTGCCCTCTGACTGAAACCTGGGCACTGGTTGTCTCTGCTCGGTGTTTTGCAGGAATAAAGTGGTCTGTGTTCTGAGCAGAACTTCCTGGGTAGGGTGGCCTCTGACCTCCCTCCAGCCATTAACCTCTGCATTTTGCCTCAAGCATTATTCAGTCAGTTTAGGCTTTATATTGGCTTTATTAACTTAAAAGTGCAGGGCCTGAGGGCATCTCAAAGCACTCTCTTTGAAACTAATATAGCTACAAATGACACAGTTGGTTTTTTGTGTGTGTAAAACGAAGTCCTCTTCCTTGTCATCTCCAACTGCACAGATGCCATTGATCGCTGCTGTGTTGATGTCCACTCGAGGGGGAGATCAGACTCTGAGCTGGCTCCAAGGCCACATCAGCTTTTCTCTGTTTCTGTCACTAATTCCTGCCACTGGGGTTTATGTGCTGTCTTGTACAGAATGTGTTCCCTCACCTTGACCTCTGGATCTGACCCTAATTCAGGAATACACTCTCACAATCACTTCTTATAAGCGTTCCACTTTATCTCCCTCATATTCATTGCTGTTTATTAATCACTCTAATTGAGCAGGCGTGCTCTGAATAGAGGAGAACATAGGTCACACAAGAACTGTGATTCCATTGTCCTCACCAAAATTAACACGCTACACAGGCAGCTTTCTGGATCCTGCTGTTCCCAAAAGAGCGAGGCAATGTAGACCACATCATCTTCTGGCTATCCTCCAAAAACCATGGAGGAGGAGAGCCTGAAGGAAAGAGTTACAACCATTTGTCCCTGCAGAAAAATAACACTTTTAAAACAGTTTTGAGCCTGTGCACACGTGAATAACAAGTATTTGAATTCAGTAGGGTGTTCTCTGAAGGACAGTCATTTTTATGGCAAATTTTTTTGCTTCACATAATCTCAGCTTCTTAGGAAAACAGGCACGTTCTCTGCATGCAGAGGGCTGCTTCCTCCACTAGCTGAATAGTTGCTTAGCTTCAGCCACTTGTGCCCGAGGAGCAGAGTTCTCTAAGATAATTAATTTCCATGAAGTTTGTTTTTGAAATAAAAAAGGGAAGAGAAAAAGACTTGGACAGAGGAGGCTGCGCCCACTATGGTAGATGCTAAATATGTGCTCTTATGCAAGGCATCAAAGAATCCATCCTGGCAAAATATCTATAAATATCCCAAATAAGGAGATAGCTTCAAGTATGACTTGCTACCAAGAAGCAGATAGAAAATTATACAAAATCAGGCTTTAATGGTTCTAATCTGAGAGAACTGCCTGTTTATCAACTGCTCCTCTTTCCTCGAAAAAACTTAAAACGGTTAAAACATTTTAACTGTTTAGTTCATGAAGCAACTGGGGATTTGGTTCTTGTAGCTCCCTGAGTGAGGATGGTCTCCCCTTTTGTTCCTTCTGTGTCCTGTCAGCACCACTGAAGGGGTTGACATTTGCACTGTGTACATAAGCTTGATCTCTCTGTCCTCAGCGTTAAGACACTGGCAAGCATTTCCCCACGCATTTCATGACCTGACCTCTAATTGCTGTGGTTTAAAATGTATTCTTTTGAGGCACTGAATACAGATTTGAGATACTCTCTTACTCTTTAACAATAGGTTAGTGTTACTTCCTAGAACTCCTCTTGAGAGTTGAAGGCGCTTTTCCTGGAGCAGTAGCCATGAGTAAGGCCATAGCCGTCATTCCAGAGCAGTGATGCAGCAGCCGTGCCCTGTGTCCTGCAGGGAGGCAGGGAGGCAGTGCAGGAGTTAAGAAGGCAGGGCTGGATCTGCCTGGTTCCCGGGGCCCTGGCAGGGCCCAGCCCCCGAAGGTAAACACTAAGGTGCAGTAGGTGTATCACTCTGTGCAGAGTTCAGCCCTCTTGCTCACGGCTTGCACAACTTGTAGCACACCAGAACACTGTGGAATCAATGGCTCGCCAGAGTTTCAAGACATGATTAAAAGACTCAAGAAGGCCCTGAAAGAATTTCCTTTAATGGGGAATTGTGTGAGTGAGTACAGTGGGTGAGTTGGTATTTTTTTTCTTTCTTCCTTTCTAGCTGTTGGTTTACTTTGGCAAAACGCTTCTGAGCTTAGGTTTAGTGTATGTGCTTGCATGTGTCTGGTTTGGAGAATGAGTATGTTCTTACCTCACCAAGTATACTAAAAAGTTACTTTGAGATGTGATAATTCCTGGTTTGTGGCAATGACAGAACTGTGAAGCTATTAGAACCTATTTCTTCTTAAAGAAAACATTCCTGTTGAGGAATGCAGGTATGTATATTATTTACAGCAACTACAAGTCTTTAAATTATCCTGAGAGCCTTGTTACTGCTTTGATTTTATGTCTGCTTTACTCTGAAATTACCAAGGTTAACTCTTTAATGTGGATATATTTATGGCACATGGAATGTTCTTCACACCATTCCTATGCATGGTACTAAAATTGAACAAAAAATGTTACGCTGATTAAAGATTACATCTTTTTGAACTTAAGCCATTTTTTTCTCTTTTACTAACAAGTTCTAATGAGTTTGGTTTGTGTCAGCCTGCAGTTAAAATTCATGAGTCTGAGCAGAAGCAGCATGTGCACACTGCACTGTTCTGGGTCTTGTCATGCAGAGCATTGGCATGTTTGAATCTTTGTATTTGGGGATTGCTACAAGATTGTGTCCCAGGATTTTCAGGGTTTTGGCTTTGCCATAGACATATACCTATCACTTATGTTAACTCTTTGTGGAAGTTTGAAATCCCTATCACAAAAAATAAGTATCTCTACAGATACATGATGTGCTGATCATTTTTTGGATGGAAGTGTGTTATTCCTGTCCCTGATGGGAGTCACAAGTAGTTCAAATTCTTGCTGCTGTATTTGATCAGGCTGTAGTAATGAGAACTAGCAAACAGCATGTATGCTCCTGAGATTTGGCCTGTAATGAGTATTTGTTTCTGCAAGTGAGAGAACATAAAGGTATGGAAATATTTTTGCTCTGACATGTTTTTGTGGCATATTATTGATAATTGCTGCTATATTTTCAGTATGATTGTGGGGTTTTATTAAATCTTGACTTTTTTATGCATATAATGCATAATTTTTAAATTATACTGCAATAAATATATCCATGGAAACCAACTGAATGCACGATTTTCAGAGTTCTGTGCTTTAAGTCATCACAGTTTAATTAAAACTTCATAGCAAAGAGCAGGCACAGAGGAATGTCTTCAGTGCCTTTTGCAGTTGGCCTAATGCAGGTGGATTTTAATGGTGGAGAATTTCGTATGGGAAAGAGATTATTGGCCTAAATGAGGTCTGTTTCCCAGAGTGTCAGTTCCCAAAATCCTACCAGTATATGAAAATGCATCATTGAATTTTTATGCATTTGTTGGGACTTAATCCCCCTTGCTATAGCTGCTTGTATTTGTTTGAGGCACAATTGTTTGCAATGGTAAAAAGCACCTTAAACTCTGCTGCTGTCCCGAGTCACACACACTTTACCCAGAATCATGCCTGCATATTTATCAGTACGGATGTTGATGGCAGTCAAGCTGTAAAACATTTTATTCTACCTTTTATATCAAAGGCATGAACTATTATATNAGAGAGAGAGAGAGAGAGTTATAATCATGACAATAGTAACTCACATGTTACTATTTCAGTCACAAGTTGTTTCTTCTCATTACGGAAAATAAAAACAGTAGATAACTGTTCTTAGAAAAGGAGGGTGAAAGAAGTGACTTCTTTGCCAGTTCATTCCCCTTCCTGAGGAGCCTTGGTGCCTGAGCTGGCCTTGTGCCAGCAGGCCCCAGCTGGGCTCTCCGGGTGATGTTGTTGTGTTTGTTTCAGTCAAGTGCCCGATGACCCGACCCTGGAGGAGTTGTCCCCCCGTGTCCCCAGAGCCGTGTTTGTGAAGCAGGACAATGGGGGCAGCGCCTCGGTCATCCCAGTCTCGTCCGCCCGTGGGCCGCCCGAGGAGGAAGAGAAAGAAGAAGCTCCACATTCTCCTGATTTGAGTACCTGCAGTGCTACCTACAGCAATTTAGGTGAGTGGACTCTCACAGGAAAACACGGGAATTGGATCAGATTTTGGATACCTTTCCAGGGTGTGAAGAGCCTTTTCTTCTGAACAGCTCAATACATCTTCATAATGGTAGCTTTTAATGCCTGTTTAATATTGATTTACAGAAAATAAAGACATATAGTCTCATTCAGAGATCATAACCAAGAAAGTAAAGATTCAACAAGCTCAAAGGTTTGTTTTCCTGTAATTTAAAACAGCCTTTTAATTGCCCTTAGTGATAAACATCTCAAATGATTTTTAAAAGAAACATCGTTTTATCTCTTTGGAGGAATTTTTCTCAAAGAGCTTTAAAATACAGAGCAAGCTACCTAATTTCTTTAGAAGGAGTAAGTAAAATTTAATATTCTTCTAAACTTCAGAAAAAGATAGGGCATTTTGTTTTAGAGCATCAATAACTGCTAAAATATTTGTACCCATCTTCTATTAGCTGAAACTGTTCTTACCCTAGTCAGAGAATTTACTTTTGCTCCTTCCCAATGAGATATGAATGTCCTGAAGGTACTACTCAAAGATTACTGAATTCCTGACTCATTAAAGAGATCCATGGATGCAGGGCTTCTCTGGAAGATAAGGGAGTAAGATAAAGCAACATCTCCCAATGCACAGTATCAGTATTATCAGCTTAATTTTCTAAAGCATTTTGATATGCAGTACTCTGAATTCAGGGATACCTACAGCCAGGTTTTCTAGAACAACAAAACCTCTCATTTATTTACACTCCAGGATATCCGAATACGTGGGTTTTGAACATCCCAGTCCTGTAAACACAGCGACTTATTAAGCATTTGGCCAAGAATAAAGTGATTGTGTTGAGATGGCTCACGAGTACAGGGTCTGGCATGTCCACACAGGTTTCAGGGATCAAGGTCTAAATTTTAAACCCTCAGGTGCATACATTCCTTAGATATTCAGTGAAAGTGTTGCATTTTTTTTGCTTAAATGCGAATTAGTGGCAAGCTTATTAGTGCATGCTGCTATTAAAACATTTATTAGGTGTTGTTCATGATACATAAGGAGGAAAAATATTCTGTCCAAGTGTGATGCTAACATCTACCAAGAAACTCCTCCTCTAAGGAGGAAAACTAAAATCTCTGTCTTTACGGTAAATTACTCATAAATCTAATGAATTATTTTCAATTTAGTGAGATATATATCTGTATGTATATTTGCTGTATTTAGAAGACAGGGACATTGCAGCCAGAATCCAGGCAGTTAAAGTCTAACTACATCAGAACTATTTGTACCATGTTTATCCCATGCAGCAAAATACCAACAAACACTGGAACAGCTTGCCCAGAGAAGTTAAGGAATCTCTGTCTGTGGAGATATTCATAGCCCAGCTGGAGATGATCTGGACAAACTGCTCCTGACTGTCTCAAGAGATCCCTTCCATCAGTCCGGGCCTGTATTAGTGCTGTTCCTAAGTTTGAATGTTCCTTTTTAAAACGATAAAAAAGTCAACCCCTTAGCAATTTATTCAAAATCTTCTCCTCATCGTTGGTTCGCTTTGAGCTTTGCTGTCTCCAAAGTAATGTTTTGGTGTGAAAGAGTTAAGTCAGCCCTGGGGTTTGCCTGCCTCTGGCTGGGAGAGCTGCCTGTTGGTAGGAACAGTGCTTCCCTAAATGGCACTGAGCTCCCTGGCTGCCCTTCAAAGGCTTTCTGCTTTATTCAAGCAACCTCACTTTCTAACTCAGATGGCAACAGAGAGATTTCTAGGTAGGGACAGGGGATAATTCCTACTTGTTTTCACATCTTGCTTCACCTAGGCAGCAAAATCTTATCTTTTGTAGAATTAACAAATACTGGTGTGTGAAACTGGAAGAAAGGATAATATAAGAAGTTACATCACATTTGACTCTTGCCTCAGCTGCAATTACAGCTACGTGCTACAGTTTGTAGTTTGTGAAATACGTCACGTAAACATCTCAATTTGCAGCATAATGCACAATGTTCACTTTTATAACTAACCTGAACAGAAATAATTGCAAGCCTTGGTAAATTTTCATCTGCAGTCAGGTAATAGTTTATATCAGGTACTACCCTCAAATATATTTGGTTTGGCCTTTCAAGAGACAAGCCTTACAAAACAGACGATTCTCTCCAGGAATCAGGTACAACATAAAAGTGTTGGGGCTTTTATGAGATCCCACTATGATGATAGGATAAGGTGTGTTCCTGGCTGTAGAAATAGGAGGAAACGAGTAGGAGGAGGGAGGTTCTTGACTGCCATGGTCACAGTCAGGCACTGGTGATCACAGTTTAAGAAGAATGTTTCAAAAATTTCACAGGCTCAAAAGAAAAGCTTTTCAAATGCCTGGTATTGTGGCAGGCACTTCATAGGGACTAATTCAGAATCTAAATCCGTTCAGCTTATCAAAGAAAGAGTCTGGCTTGATCATGGTGTGGATGCTCATGTGGTGAGGGAGACCTCTGGTATCAACTGTTTAACAAAATCCAGAGGCTGCCACATGAATCAAGATGAAGAAACAAATGTTCAAATGTGTAAGGGAAGGCCTGGATGTTTCTTTTGTAAGTGGTTCTGTCATTGTTACAGAAGTTAATTCAGGTAAGCCCTGTAACTGATGATAAGGAAGACAAAGCCTTTCCTTTACAAATCTTTAAATTGTTCTCTCTTTGTCTGAATTTGTCGGGGAAATTGACTTGATTGAATTTGCTTGGCTGTAAGTAGATTAAGGTATTCTCAATATACTCAGGATAGTATTGAAAATTGCCATTGAAAAAAGAATAGGTTATTTCATTATCAGCTGTTTCTCTCTTTACACCTAAAGAAATGGGAAAAAAAGGAGGCTGAGTTTCTAGGCTTTGTGATTGCTGAAATTGGGAAAAAAATCCCAATCACAGCGTCTGCCATGGGGCATTGCCTCAGTCAGACCAGGGCAGAAAACAGTGCTTTAGTCAGGCTGTAAATAAGGTTATGAGATCATTGTTGATGAAAGCTGACAGTTCAGTGACAGACAGTGATTATAGCATCAGTCTGTTGCATTTTGTATAATACATAATTAGCACAGGTAATGTCTAACATGGTGTAATGGAGGGTGGGCAGCAAGACCTGACAAGTCCCCAAGTAAACCAAGTGAGCCTTCTCTTACCTGCATCTCACAAGAGACTGTGCCCAGTCTCAAATTATTGCTGAGGCACTGGAGGTGCATCACCAGTGTTACTTAACAAATGTTAGCTTTCCTTTCTCTAACATATATCATCATTCTGGTAAGATTTTTGTCTACTAAATTAACAATAAATGTGTTACCAATGCAGGATTTAATGCAGGTCTGTGTACAGGACAGTTTTATAGAATAGTGGTATACAGGGACAGCATTTATTGGAATTGGGGCTGTGAAGCATGCTGGTAGTTTTTGCAGTGGTTGGAAGGTACTTGATGCATTTGTGGGTTTTTTTATGGTTTGGTTATTTTTATCAGTCAGGATAAGTGTTTATTAAGGAGTGATGTCAGATTTGATAGTTTCAGCAGCTAACATAAATAGGCTGCAATGCGAAGTCTGATGATAAATCAGTTACCCAGAAAAATTAAATTTAAATGCCTTTCTCAGAGGTTTTTCAGGGTTTCAGGACTCTGCATGGTATCTGAAGACTTAAGCATTAATATTTAAATAATGTATTGAGATTCCATAATGGAAGATCTTACTGAACTGTAGAATTATTTGAAGCTCTCTAGAAATCTGCTCTCTGTAAAGAGTTAAATTTTTTTCTATCATTGAGCAGTCTGGAATCCACTTCAAAGATCTCTCAAAGTGGTAGCCTAATATTGTCCATGTTCTTCCTTTTCATTTTGCCTCCCAAGAGTGTGGCTCAGGGTGAACTTGCAATGTTGGAGAGTCTGTGCAGTAGGTAAGGAAATTATAAGTTTAAGCATGCAAGGGGAGAAGGAAAGGATAGACAAGAAAAAGAAATTAATCCATTTCCACAAGGACATTCTCATGCCTTTGATAGGGACAACATTTAAGACAACCTTTCTCTTGCTAGGCAATGATTTTGTAAAAATTGGGCCATGTAGTTTCCTGCCACGCCTGGGGAAAGCTGAGCTGGAAAGACTGGCCCAGTGGCTATGAAAGAAATACACAATGTTAGAACTCAGCATAGAAACAGTGCAGACATGGAACTTTTCAACTGGATAATACAGATGGTGAGATTTCAAAATGGAAAACTTGTTCTTGTGGGAAGAAACTACACTGTAACATAACATGTTATACAAAATCATTTTTCTCATCTGAGAGTACTTGAAACAGTAACTACAGAATGACTGGTACATTCAGTTCTCTGGAACCTGCCACCCCCTCCAGACATCTGAAAAAACAACTTCTGGTTATGAAAACCTTCTCCAATTCTGTTTGGATGTCACAGTGCCAGCAGCTATGCAAAAGCAACACAGGTTGCAGTCTCAACACTCTCCTCTGTGTGAACGTCATTTGGAGGACGGATCCATTAAAGCAGACAGAAAATAAGAGAATGGAGCAGTAACACTGTTAGAAATCTTACCTTTCCTGGAGAGGGCTGCTGCTGCTCAGGGTGTGCATCTTGCCCTAATCTGTTTCCTTGTTTCCCTCTAGCACCTGTGCATCCCTGGGTTAGCAAGTCCCACAGGCAAGGCACGTTAGCAAACTGCCTCCTGAATAGTGTCTGTGTCAAACTCCAGCAGTCAGGCTGTCTCAGCAGAGTGGGGAAGAGGCTCAAGAGGAGAATATAGGCAAATGATCTTTAGCACAGAGTGTTGCTAAGTGCATAGGTCACAGATTTTGTAAGAGTGAGCAGTTGGGGAAGAGGACATGAGTATTGCATGAGTAAGAGAATTGGATACCAAGTAAAAATTAACTTCTCTGAGGATTAAGCAAAAGGCATCTGGATGTGTGTCTGGCATGCAGACATCAATTCTGGTTTGATTTGGAATCATACCACACTTCACCTCTGGAAACAGAACTTCATGACAGAGTTCCTGTAGTGCCCAGCTTGCCCCAGAATTCAATGCTGCAGCACAGCAAACACTCGCTGCAATGCAAAGGAGCAGTAGGGTCCCCCAAGCCCCCCAAGGGTTACATTTCTTTTCAGCAACCTTTACAATGATTTGCAGTCTTCCCTGTATATCAGGTGTGTACAAAACTGATAGAATTTCCTGCTCAAAACTTGTTTTTTTAAACATTGGAATAGCCAGGCTTATCATTAAATCCCTAAGGCTCTTCTGAGGGTTTCTAGAGCTTAAACAAAAGATAGGGATAGAACTTTCATTTGAGATGTTGTCTCCTTGGAATGACTGAAAAGAGAACAACAGTTAAGAAAGCAGGGTGCAAGGCTGTTTTGTTTGTGGGTACATATAAAAATATGATCCTCTCTGATCTTCTGAAATTAGGAGGTGTATTTCAGCATTCTAAGCCAGCATTGCAGGGTTTGGTACATCCTGGCCACATGGATTTTTGGTTCCGTAGTGTTCATAAAAACTGTAACAACATATCTTAACATGCAAAGGAAGCTAATATTTCTTTCTTTTTGCAAACTGGAAAGTTATTAATTATTCATTATGGATTGAAGTGATGTAATTCAGATCTGAATCTTAGATCCCCCTAGTCTGGTTCAGCATTGCATCTCTCTTAACAAGGTGGGCTTGGCAATGTTAGGTTAACAGTTGGACTCTGATCTTAAAGGTCTATTCTGCCTAAATGGTTTTATGATTCAGCACATTATAAACAGTCAAACAGTTATAGTGTCTGTTCCCTTACTAGAAAAGATGCTCAGCTGCAATTATTCAGAGCATCCATTTTGGGTCTGCTGTTTTCAACTGTCAGAGTTGGCTTCCTACCTTACCATGATAGTCAGTGAACCTCCCAGGAGAAGTAGAAAGCTTATGAAATAATTTCTCTGAAAATAGCAGTTGATTGGAAAGATCTCATTTTAATATGAGTAACAACAGTTTAATTGTCCCAGAGCAGGGAGTTGGTCATTTGTATTGTGTGTTTATTAGTTTTTATTCTCCATTATATTATTGCCATTTATTTACTCTACATTTCCAAGGACTCTGGCACTTATGAAACATAATTGTCCTTGATAAAAGCCATCCAAAACACATGACAGGAAGTTTATCTTCCCTGGATTCACACAAATCTCTGAAACTAGAAATTCCAAGCTTGTGTGTATGTAACTTGCCATTTGGAATCTCTTGAGTGAAGCCAGGTCTGGTTATCTCTGACCGTAACATTGCCAACAAAGGTACCCGTGGCAAGTAAAGAATGGAAATGCATTAGAGAAGATACAGTCAGGGGGAGGGCATGAGAGTTTTAATTGCAGGGCAGAAACTATTTCTGTCAAAATATGATCCCACTCTTGATGACAACACACTTGTCAACTTGAGTGAAAGTTGGTTTAACATCCTTGATTTCACTGTGTGAATCTGCTGGGGCAATCCTGACTGCCTGATGTGGCCACCAAAGTACCTAAACCGTGTTATTTGTGTCTGGCAGGTTCTGGGTTCCATTCTGAAACAGGATTTTCAGCCTGTCTAGTGCATTTCTCAATTGTTTTATGGACTGTTATCCACCCTTAGTTTTAGCATATTTGAATAGAAAGTAAGGAATAATATTACAGTCAGCTGACTGCAGAAGAAGTTATAGGACACTGGGTATAATTGCTGAAACTGGACTTGGTCAAAGTGTCAAACTGAGGTTTGGTTTTTGCTTGCAGTTCTTGTCATTGATCTGCTGGATGCAAAATGGCAGCACTGCTAACACTGAAGCTGATTTCAACATATAGGCCAAGGTCAAATCAAGACTGGCTTGATGTAATTAGATATATATGATGATGATGATTCGATAATTTCTTTCTAATTAGTTCATCTTTTCATATATGTATCTAGGGGTTTTGAAATATTGGGGAGTGGGTCCTAGTCAGGGTTTTGCAGTCTTTTTGCTTTAAACTTCTTTGCAAACAGGAGCAGCACATATGAAGTACTTTAATCTTGTCTTGCTGTTATCTTATTCCACAGGGCAGTCCAGAGCAGCCATGATCCCTCCAAAACAGCCGAGGCAACCCAAGGGAGCTTTGGATGATGCCATTGCCTTTGGAGGACTGGCAGACCAGGAGACAGTGAACAACTTGCAGCCGACACCACCTCCACTGCCAAAGAAAACAATTTTGAGAGCTAACACAGAGCCAACTCCCCGAGATCTCCAGAAGCAGGCTCTGGAGAACAACCTGTGCATCATGGCCAATCCCACCTATGACATCGACACCAACTGGGAAGCGAGCAGCGCCTGCTCCTCAGTCAGCCTGGAGCTCAAGGTCCTGGACAACGAGTCAGGAGATTCCTTGGACAGGCCGACAGAGAAACTGAGGGCAACCACCTCAGCAACCAACAGTGTTTCCAGCCTAACCACTATCAGTATTAAGGACCGGTGTTCCAACAGCATGGAGTCCCTGACAGGGAGGCGCCTCTCCCAGGCCAAGCAGGGCCGAGGCGTGCAGAAGCCGCAGAGACAAGCACTTTATCGAGGCATCGAGAACAGAGAGGAGGTGGTGGGGAAGATCCGGAGCCTGCACGCCGACTCGCTGAAGAAGCTGGCACTGAAATGTGAAGACCTGTTCATGGCCGGGCAGAAGGACCAGCTGCGCTTCGGGGTGGACAGCTGGTCGGATTTCCGGCTCACCAGCGACAAGCCGTGCTGCGAGGCCGGCGACGCCGTTTACTACCCCGCGTCTTACGCTAAAGATCCCCTCAACAACTACGCAGTCAAGGTGAGAGGGGCTTGGAAATGGTAACCCAAGGAATCGGTGCAAAATGTGACAACAGCCATAGTCTGCACCACATCCAGTAGTGACAGGGCCTACTGCTGGCAGATGGGTGAGAAGTAAGATTCCCAAGGTTCCTTCTGTCCAGACCCATCTGTGGCATTGGTATCTGCTCTTTAATTGCATATGTTTTTATTGCAGCTCCAAAATGACTGAAAGAGAAATCAACACATCTTAGTTTTTACTATGGTCATAGCTTAATGACACTTTGAAGGAAAAGCTGTATTATTTTAAAGTGTGTCAGCAGTTTTTTGGAAACTCGCAATGACAAAATACTTTGATTCTCCCGCATGCAGAGGAAATTAAATCATTACTCCTAGTTAGGAAAGTTTTCCTAAAAAACTGAAAAGGTCTCCATTTTCAGAGCCATGTGATTTTAAATGTAAATTTTAGGGTAATAGACCTTTCTGTTCCCATACAAGGTCTTAGATCTTCACCAGTGCTCGTTACCAGCCTTTCAAAAGCTCTGCCCAGTCATCAGTGTTTGCCTTATGAGTTCTTCAACTAACTCATATAAAGAAATAAGATTTACTAGATTTACTGCTAAAATATGAGTACCTAGCTGGCAGCTAGCTCATCAGATACTGTTATTTCATGGATTTTAATATAGCTAGTTCTTTCTGAATGCTGTATCTCTGCGTTTCTCAATGCTTATCCGGTAGGAAGATAGTGAGAAGGACAGCTGAGACTCCTAGCACTGTCAGGCTTCCTGTGTGACCTTGAGTAAATCACTGAACTAATGACTCCTCCTTGTTGAAACTGAGATAAAACATTTATTGCCTGACACAGATGTGTGAGGCCTGAGCTGTTATTCCTTATATTTGACATTCTCACAAGGGTGGTGCTTTACGGGAACAAAACATTGTTACCACTCCTGCATGACTGTTTACAAGAAAGAGATAAAAACCTGAAAGGTAAGATTGGTGCAGCTACTGTGTTTTTCTGAAACCTGAAAAGGTATCTTTTTAATGCGGATATCTGGGTCTAACCATTTATATTGCGTTAAGGATTTCTTGTTAGAAAAGATGTGAAATGAAATATAGATGTCTTGGAGCTGCCATGTCCAGTGGTGCTGAGTGGCCAAGGAAGAACCAGACCATGAGCATATCTGGCAATCAGCTGTGGTTCAGAATCAGCATCAGCATCTGGCATTGCTCATTGCTGGCTTGGAGGGTTTTGCTTTAATACAATGATGCAAAAGGATTGCTTCTAGGGCCCAAAGTGGTATTTTTCTATATAGGCAGGTTTGAGTTGTCACTAATGTGATACCTCTTTGCACATCACGGATGTGCCTTTAAAGTATTCCCTGACAGGCAAGACCTGTGTCATTGTTCTGTTATCTCCTGTCCTCAGAAATACATTTTCCTTGCAGAAAGCCAGAGAGAAGAAAGAACAGAAGTGCAACACGGTCAAATAGGTGCTAAATTTTCTTTTTCATAATTCAGGTGCCTTAAAAATAGTTCTCTGACTAACAAGGTTTATTGCATTGTAATAGATGTGAGTGAAGTATCCACAAAATATCCTTGAGCTGGAGGTCACCAGGAACTGTTGTGCTGCTAGGACGAGAGGAAAAGTTCCTCTTGAAAATATCCCCCGTGGCACTTAATGTGATAGAGGAAGGTGTTAGCCCCAAGTCGATCTTTGACTTATAAGCCATAGGTCTAGGATCAGATTTGTCCAAAAGCTCATAACCACAGATTGCTGTTTCATTACACAGAGATTTGGGGAATTTAGCTTTAACAAATACGCTAGTTTTTACTACCAGGGGTGTTTTTTGTGTGAGCCAAATTACACAGTAATCTACCTTCAACAAATAACCTGCGTCTTCCTGCCACTTTAAATCCCTCATCCCCAAAACAAGGGTGGAAAAAGCAGTGAGATGAAAATTACTGGTGTGCCAATTGAATCCAAAACAGCCTTCCTGTTATTTTGGATCAAGCGTTAGAAATACACTTTGAAAGCGTATCTGGAGCCACATCTCTGGATGGTGTAAATTAATGTAGCTCTTTTGAGTTTTGCAGAACTACTCAAGCAACACTGGCTAACAGTTCAGACAGTTCTTAAGTTTTATGATTTTAATATTAGATCTGAGAAACAATGTCATAATGAGATTTTTAAAATTATTCTTCTCCTTTAGAAAATTAGAGATTCACCCTCAAACAGTGCTAGTAGTCTTGATACATAAAATTGGCATTTTCATATTCTATCTCCAAAAATAGAATTACAAAAGCATTGTTAAAAATTCAGCTTTGACCATTTATCTACTGCTGAATTAAATTTAGAACAATGAATGATTTGTAGAGGTGAATGTACTGGTGCACTTCTACATTCTGGTGGTTTCACCAGTAAAAGACGCTCTGATAAATTTGGTGGAGAAAGAGCACAACTTGTTCTGTTGGGGTGGATATAAGAGGAAACATTCATAGGAGTGTGTTGTTTCACAGCACTTTATTATGCTTTTTACTTCAACTCTCACCTAATCTGCTAGTAAACCACCAGTGCAAAAATAGCTGCAGGAAACCATGTGGAAATTATTTTGACTGAAACATTAGAAATAAAACCAGTACATAAGTCGTGATCAGAGAAGTACTTTTCCAAATGGAAAAATGTAAGTTCCCTTTCAAGAAAGGTTTCCATAAAATTCCAGACTCTGAGTTGGTTTTCTTTCACCTAAGTGCAGTAGCACCTTCTAAGCTGTTGGTGGATCTGGGACAAAGTGGATAAATATTCCCCTGAGACCACAGTCTTATCAGTAATTCCAAATATGTGGTGAAAAGGTTACACCAAAATAAAAGCACCCCAGAGCATCTGCTCTTCGGACAGACTGGATGGGCTCTGTACTTAGTATCCTGACACAAATTGAATAAGGCACTGATGTGGCAGGGACATCTTTTATTAAAAAAAATAAATGAATAAATTATATTACTCAGAAGGAATAACAGACGACATAACTACTGTGTCAGTGACATAAACTACTTCCACTTTCAGTATTAAACTCTCAAAACAGACACTGTCCAGTATCACCGGCTGACTCACAGAAGCCATGATTCAGAGTCCACACAGAAAAACAGCCATAAAACCCAGCTGGCTCTGGCCCACAGGCACGTGTGGCAATGCTGGTCAGGTGGGGTAACAGGAATTACAAAGGTGCAAACAGCTCAGAAGGAGCAGCTCGAATTTATTGCCTCGATTGCTGCAGGGCAGTGGAAGTTCTCCTAGCAGTAAAACCTTACGATTCCTGTAAGGTTTGTGTCCCAGATACAAAACAGGAATGAAGAAGTAAACAGCAATGGGCTGAACTTGGCTGGCAGTTTCATATTGCAGCTGACAATTATTTCCAGTCATGTTTAGTTTGTCACAGTGTGCTAAGGTGGTTTTATTTGGTAATACAGTTTCCTAGTGGAGCTTCCTATCAGAAGCACTGCACTGTTAAAGGTTGTCCCAGAACTTCGTGTTTCAGATCAAAACAAAGCAATATACATTCAACTTCCAGCCCATTCCCAGTTCAGTTACAGCAGGATAGAATTCTGTGTTTTGGCACATCTTTTAAAAGTCAAAGCTCTATTCCAAGGCCAGATCAAGAAAATGAGGTCAATCAGAGATCAAACTGGCCTCCTTGGAAAACAAGGTTGTGCCAAGAACAAGCTATCAATTTGGGATTAGCAAGCTTTCATTCTACACAGAATTTCATTTGCAGTTGTCCCTCTGTGCAATACAACAAAGTGGCACAGATGGTACACTCTTTGTGATCTTCTGTGTTTCTCATTTTCAGCGCTTGTAAATTCATTTCCCACAATATTCATCGTGCTTTAAGTTCACTGACGCCGTGTAAAATGCATAGGACAGAGTGGAAATGAGATTCCCTGCTGGGAAAGCTGATGGCACAGTAGGCTACAGGACTCATACAGGAAAAAGAAAAGCTAATGCACAACATTTTGTAGAAGCTCTGAAACATTCAAATCCTGCTTCTTGGGCTGGGAGCACTGAGGAAAATTGAAATGGTAGGATGTGAAGAAACCTGTCCTGTCCCTGTAAATGTGACAGACATTTAGTTCATGTCAATGCATTAAAGAAAAGATACATGATGACAGTGCATTCCAGTGAAAAGGAAGATGGATACTTTGCATTCCTTCCTACTTGTACTTTCCTCTTTTTTCTCATTTCTTTCATTGTATGGAAGGGGTTTTCACCAACATTGCTTCATCTTTTGAACAACCAGCTCCTTATCAGCTCATGAAATAAGGCTGGCCAAGCCCTTATCAACACCTTCCTTTCAGCTGTTATCACATACCATATCTTCATAGCTTGGCTGGATGTATTTCATTAAAGCAAATGGTAAATTACTGATTGGTCCTACTTTCTGTGTTAGTGTTTTAGTCAAAGTATTTTCACCCTTTCTTCCTGTGCCAAAAAATAGGTATTCAGCATACTCTATATGTAAAAGGCAACAGGATTTCCATCTTTTTGAGTAGATGACTGGAACAGACAAAAGCTTTAAAAATGCAAAGGAAACTAGACTGTATATTTTTTACCAGTTTTGACACAGAATTAACCACCACAAGCAGAAAAGCAGCTCTGTGTGCACTCCTTTAGCAATTCATCACCAGCAGCTGAAAATACATGCTAGGGAGACCAAATAAATTTCACAATTTGTTCCCTAAACTTTTTCAAATGTAAATACTGACTTTAGTCACACAACTTAGACTCCAACTCAAACCATTTTGAAAGTTTTAAATCTTCATTTGATGGTCATTCAGATGGTATTTTTAAGTGATAGTGGAGTTAATCCAGTACAAAGTACTTGGGCGAGAATAATCACCCATTCATGGTATTAAACACCAATATTCACTACTCTATTGCGAAATGGTCATATAAAATAGACCCCTGAATAGAACCTGCAACGTAAAAGTATCTGAACAGTGCAACGTAAAACGCCAGGACTTACCTGAAGAGTTGCCAGACACTTACAGGAGCCTCAGATTACTGCAGGTCTGTATTCTAGAAGCTGCTTTATGAATTCAGACAGGTGTCTGATTTATTATCACAGTCTGAGTTTGGATGCTGTCTCAAGACAGCCCAGCTTTCCCTTCCTCCTGACAATTGCAGAGTGCCCAGTGTACAGATTTTAGTGTTTGTGTAGTCAGCAATTTAAGCAGCCTGTAATAACCCAGCTGCCTCTTCCACTTCTCATTTCATGGTGTTTGTAAACAAAAAGCAAGAAGCAGAAAATACATCTCGAATCAGATCTCAGTTCTCTTGTCTTTGTACTTTGTACTTCTCTGTATTAAACAAGAGAACTGCAAATGTCCAAAAGCCATTTGTGGCCAATTGTGGGGTTGGCCATTTGTGGGATTAGAGATTTTTTTCCCTATATTGGTTAGATTGCTTCACAGCACAATAAAGAGGGAAAATCTCTTTTAATGAATGCAGTCATTTTAGTATTGGTTTTAATCATGATACTATTTAGTATTTAATGTCTGGCTTGTTGATAATTTAAATTCTGTTTTATTGATACAGAGAGGAATCTGAAACAAGACCTCATATTTAAGAACTTATTGGGGGGAAAGTTTGGCCCTGCTGTGGCTTCACACTTGAGAGTGGACACTGCTCTGAATGTTTTCAAGAACACGGGGAGTTAGTAATGTAACTTATTCTACCTGTGAAGTGTTTGAGGATCATTGTACACAAAGCTCTGTTCTGCTGGATGCTGGAGAGGTCTCAGCTGGAATACTGAATTCATTATAGGGTACACTCTTCAGAAAGATGTAATACATGGGGAGAATCCAGAAAAGAGCAACACAAATCAGAGGATCAGGAATAAAGATAGGAGAAGTAAGGGCTGTGTATTTTCAAAAATAAAACAAAGAAGATGGGAAAAGTTACATTTTCCCCAGTTGTAAAGGTATCATGTTCAAGGATGGGAATCCGGAATCAATTTTTAGCCAATCAACAAGGAAAAGGGCTGTCATTTTAATTGGAAGTAAAATTGACTTAGGATTGAATAGTGGGAAGAAAGATAAAGAAGACAGAGAAGCAAAACTGTTTTGGGGTGGGTTTAGTAGGCTGGAGAGGCATTTCTCAGGGATGACCAAACTGATGAGACTGGCCTTGCAGGTCGCTGGCTCAGGAAAAATGTCCTTTGCACCAACAGCTGGATGCCTTTAGATGCAGATGTGCATGGCCAGTCATTTCTAAATTAGAAGAAAGCATTACCACATCTACAGAGCATGGATGAAAGTGTGCTTTTGTACTCTCACAGTTCTGGGATTGGCTATGCTTTCTAAAATGAGAACCAAGGCTGATTTTGAGAGGTACAGATCCTACCTCCAATTTTAACTGAAATAGTAGTAAATTTGAGAATATTCCCTGAAGTAAGTAGGAAAAATAGGCTGCCTAGGGCTAAAATTAGAAACTAGGGAAAAGTCTTGATTACTTTGCTTTTCTTTTTCTGTTGGCAAGGAGAAATCCTTTTCATAAGCTTTTTAATAAGCCTTATATTTACCAAACTGAAAAGTGTATATTTTTTTCAGAGCACATATTTTGGATCATATATTCCTAGCAGAATATCAGTTTTAGCTGACTGATGCCACTAGAAATCCTCCATGGATGAAGAAATAGAGTGCAGTAGCTAAGGCCAAGTATGGTTCTCAACATTTTTTGTCAGCAAGTAAACTTGACGTTAAAATTAAACTCTTTCAGAATGAGGTTGGCTTTGGTTTTTTTTCATTTAGGTCACTTAAGTATTTTTGAAAACTAAAGGCTGAGTTACAACATGCTGAACCTTTTGTGCAGTTGGAATTGAGTATTCCCATGGCTGGCTGTGCAAGAAAAAGGCCATGGACTTGATTGAAGGGCATAGAAGATGGAGCAATTTTGTTTTCCTTAATAGCTCTTCTCCCAGTCAGATCTGATACACACCATGTGTGTACATTCAACACACATATACGGGTCTGTCTGTGTAGCTTTTCTAGTTCTGTCTTCTGTGCAGTATTAAGTATTTAATCAATCTGGGGACTTCAGTCTCAAAGACAATCAGCTGGCACTTTCTTTTCCTATATAATTCAAAAGTTATTGCTATATTTTTGCTTCTATAACCCTTGAGAGAAGGGAACAGGGGGCACACATGCCACTGAGAACTCACTTCACCTCTAGCAGGGTAAAATACATTTGAATTTAAATGAGCAAAAGCCACTGTGCAAACAGGGTAAGGATCAACATTTCCTCTTGTAAATAAAATTGACTAGAAAATGGATTTTTCAAATCAGTTTTGTGTGTTTGTGGCAGTTATAAACAGGCAGTTTTAGTGTACATAATGAGTAGGGAAATGTAAGTGCTTGTGAAGTATGGAAATATGCACAGTCTCAAAGACAAGAGGACAATCAGAATGTTGGTACAACTTTTGTCGGAGTTCCTATGGTTATCTGACAATGCAGTTTTCTGATCAAGTACCATAAAACATTAAATCTCCCATTTATATTTCTTAACTACATAAGCATGTAAAATATGAAAAAATTATGTGTGCATTACTGAAAGGTAGGTTTATAACTTACCTGCAGAAGTTCTGAGAAGGGGAAAATGAGAAACAGAAAGAAAAGTCACCTGATGCTTACATTTGGGGCTAGGATGAGATCTGAGTTTCTTGGTGGTGGTGACTGTGTATAATAAATGCTGACTTGTACTAACCTTAATAATCTCGCTTTCCTTGGTATCAGACATGAGCTAAAGGAAGCTATAACTTCATCTGGAGAGAGATGACTTCCTCTTTATTCTTCTCTGAGCTTTGCACTTAAAACCTGTTGGTGCATTATAACAAGTGAATATTCAGACTCTAACCATGTAAAAGATTAAAACATACACTTAACCTTACATGCTTTGAATGATCTCTCTGAATTTAGTAGAACTAAGGTTAATATACAAAGGTCAACACAGCTGAGTCTTAGTAATTTTAATCAGTAAATGCCTTAGAAACAGAGGCCCTAATAGGGCTTTTCCAGTGACTTGTCAGGGGTTGGAGCTGTCAGTTGTTATGGCAGTGCAAACAATTAATAAGGATAATTACTATGTTGATAATGTATATATCAATAAAATACTTCTGGACATAAATATACATATATATGGCAAAAAACCAAACCATATGCTTTGGCTCGTGATAATTGAAAGCAATTAAGGCACCACGTTCTAATGATTGTCCATTCATCACCTGAGCCAAGTCTGCCTGGCAGCAGGCTGTGCCAGGCACACACACCCCCCTCACTGCAGACACTGCTGCAGCTCATGGATTTCAGTTCCAGTGGGCAAGGAGCAAACGTCAGTCACCCAGCTGACAGGGGTTGACTTGTTATGCCATGATAACTCAGCCACGTGCACGTGTTTGGTCAAATACTTTATGCATATTTCTTTGTACCCCTTACTGTTATTATTATCTTGTTCAAGCTTCACACAAAGCTTGCAATAAAATGATATGGATAAACAAGTAACTGTAAAAAAGCTTTGGTGTGCATTTACCATGTATCAGCTGCTGTTTTGATTAAAAACCAGAATTGTATTTTCCATTGGATCATCTGTGCAGAGGGAGAGATGCCTGCATGCATTGCTCTGCAGTTGCTTACTGGCCAATGAAAATTGCTTGGGTGCCTTAAGACAGTCTGTCATGGTTAGTTCATTAAAAAAATGTTTATTGTGCATGTTTAGGCCTAGACTGGAGATCCCATCAACAAAGTACATATTAAAAAAAAGATACAGAATTTATAAATTAAAGAATTATGTCTGTTCTGTTTATTTCTTCCCCAGATTTGTAAGAGCAAGGCTAAGGAATCCCAGCAGTATTATCACAGCCTGTCTATCCGGCAGAGCCTGGCTATCAACTTTAACATCCAGCAGGACTGTGGCCATTTCCTTGCCGAAGTGCCAGTTCGTCTCCTGCCGTGGGAGGATGACGACGCACCGGATGCGGAAGAAGAAGAGCGGGAAGAAGAGGAGGAGAAAAATCCTGAGCAGAACAGAGACACCGCTTCCACTCCCGAGGCCTCCCACAAAGACAGCCCCAGCAGCCAGGGCACCATGAGCAAGCCCCGCAGCCGCGTGGTGGTGATCACACGGGAGGTGCCGCACCTGACAGTGGCCGACTTTGTGCGGGACTCAGCGCCCCGGCACACCAAGAGCCCCGACCTGTACGAGAGACAGGTGTGCCTGCTGCTCCTGCAGCTGTGCCTGGGCCTCGAGCACCTGAAGCCCTATCACATCACACACTGTGACCTGCGCTTGGAGAACCTGCTGCTGGTTCACTCCAGACCGGGAGGCAGCCCCCTGAGCCCCGAGGCCACGGAACCCAGTCCCAGCACTGCCTGCCCAGCCAGATTAATTGTGAGCAACTTCTCCCAGGCCAAGCAGAAGAGTCATATGGTGGATCCTGAGGTCCTACGGGATCAGTCCCGCCTGGCTCCAGAAATCATCACTGCAACGCAGTACAAGAAGTGTGATGAGTTCCAGACTGGCATCCTCATCTATGAAATGCTGCACTTACCCAACCCCTTTGATGAGAATCCAGAGCTGAAAGAGAAGGAGTACACTTGTGCTGATCTCCCCAAGATTCCTTGCCGTTCCCTCTACTCTCAAGGGCTTCAACAACTTGCCAGCTGCCTGCTGAATCCCAACCCTTCAGAGAGGATCTTGATATCAGAAGCCAAAGGAATCCTTCAGTGTTTGCTTTGGGGTCCACGTGAGGACTTGTTCCATGCCCTCAGTACGTCTTCCAACCCCTCACGGAGAGATGCTATACTTCAGAACTGGCTCGATATAAAAAGGACGCTGCTGATGATCAAGTTTGCAGAAAAGTCCCTGGAGAGGGACTGTGGAATTATTCTGGAAGACTGGCTTTGTTGTCAATATCTGGCTTTTGCCACTACAGACTCACTTCAGCGCATTGTGAGACTCATGAAGCAGCACTAGTTGTAGAGCCTATTGCTTTTCGTGAAGCATCCCCACCTCTGTCCCAGCCCTCACTCCAGCCTGCACTAGGGCTCACACTTTGTACAATTGTTACAAAACAGCTTAGACATCAAAGCCAGCAACTCTGAGCAAATAGGTTCTAACTGGAGAAATTGCATCCTGTACCAAGTATGACAGAAACTTTGCTTTTTTGCAGGGCCTGCTAGGGATTGATCACATCCATGACTGCATTTGGATCAGATAGTATGTAACTTGATTCATATCTGCCTGAAAAGGAGAGCAAGCTTTGATACCACTATTTCTACCACTGCAGTAAACAACTGCCCCCTTCTTCTGGGTAGTTTCTGTTATTTCCTACATAGCATTGATTAGTGAATAGCAGTGACCATAAGCAGAGACAGATTAGTGGTGAATGGGAGATGAATTATCCACCATGCCACAAAACACTCATTTGCTTTCACTCCACATACCACACATTTCCTCTCAGCTTAGTCAGTCCCCCACAAGAAGGCTGTGCTCCTCTTTCCTTTGCTCTCAACCAGATTCTGATCTTTCTCTTACACTTTACACCATCTGTACTTTCCTCCCGAGGTGTGGTTTTCCTGCTGACCACAGCAAGTGTCAGCGAGCAGTGAGCACCTGTGTTCAATCCTTGTCCCTCCTCCTCTGCCTCACTGCCCACCCATATCCTTTCTAACCATGGATCTGCAATTTCATCAATGCTGCCTTAATCAGACCCTTAGGGTGAGACCTGCATCTGCATTAAAAAGCAGAATATGCACACTTTGTCTATGCTATTTCCTAGGCAACTTACACCTTTCAACTGTTGATGTACTGTAGCCATAACCACATTTGTACAAGAACAATACAACACATGGTGGGCCATTGAAATTCCCCTTCTATCACAGAAAGCACTAAAGCCTGACTTGAAATGGATAGGACATACATAACCTTCTCTGACAATCACTGCTATGAATCAGGGATGAAAATAAAAGCCACCTCTTTTGTTTTGGTCTGCTCTTGTCACTTACGCTATACTGCAAAGTGAGACTGAAATTGGCTCTGCAGGTTTGTTGGCAGGAGATAGAAATGTTTAGAGCTTGTCTGTGTGTAGCTAACAGGCAACATGGAGACACTTTTAGTGCAGACACAGTTCTGTGAAGGATGTAAACAAGGGGGCAAAAACACTGTTGTTTAATTATTGAGGGAGCTGTTGAGTTTGGCAGCCATGACCAACAGCATCATGATCCACATTTCCTGCAGCAGTGCTTGGCTGCCCATCTCTTGTCTGTTGTAACCAGTGTTTTCTAATGTTGCTGTAGACAACACCCTAAAAATTGAATGTTGTCAGAAGAGCTCAAAGAGCATCACAGACAGTGTTTTGGACTAGAGCAGGAATTAGTGAGGATTGAAGAGTCGGAATATTTAAAACCTCAACTTGAAGGAGCTTTTTCACTTTTAGAGGCCACTGCTGACTTCCTTCTGTGCCCTAACAGCCATTTCTCATGGAACCTCTGTAGAGACAATATCTTTGCTCAGTATTGCTAGGCTAGGAGTTGTTTCCTGAGTTGCTCTGAAGAACGGATCTGGATGCAGGGGAAAAGCGATCCCGAATATTCTGACCCAGGTGGTGGAAAGCGGACAGCCCTAGTTATGAGCCTGTGCTTCTCTCCTATGGATCTATGTGCAATTCTTGTATTATTTTTTAAAGCTGTACATTACAGTGTTCACTTTACACACCAGCCTTTACCCAATGCTAGATCTCCAGCCCCTTCCTTTACTTTCCTGGCACATAAATGCACATATAACCATGTGTTCTTTTTATGGATTGATGTTCCATTTTAATTGTTAAAACTGTGAGGAATCAATTCACTTCAGCCTTGAAACAAATAGCCACTTTATACAGCATATGCATTCTTGGACCAGATGCATGGAAACTGAACAAACAGTCCTGCAGGCTTAAAGTCAGCGGAAGTAGCTCTGGATCCACGCCATACATCGAGGGGTTGACATGTCTGTATTGTTCTTCTCTGGCATCTCTCAGAGCTCAGCTGAATAGCGTGTGGAAGCCTACATTGATTGTGCCATAGTATAGACTGTCTTTGTGACCTTTCTAGAGATATTTTTGAAACTTCTGATGATTATTCTTTTGTTTGATTCACCTGTATCAGTGAAGGATCAGGCAAGGATAAGGATAATATATTTTAATGTGATATGTATGTTTTTCTTTCTCTTTTTGGCAAAAAGGTTAGGATGGCGGCATTGATGCAGAAAAACAGGACAGTGCATTAAAAGCCCAAGTGCAATGTATGTAGTTGAAGTGCTTCCTCTACATCAGGAAAGAAAGTTTCTACACTACTGCTGAGCAGCTCGTAGAAGAACCTTTACAAAGAATCTCCTGTTCAGCACAGCCCTGCTTTATCTGGACACAGGAGGGCAATGCTCCCATAGTTCACATACACCGAGCATGGCAAGTCACTCGTGTACTACCTACCAGCTATTAGTGCCAGTGTGCTGAGCTGCCAGTGGGGCTTCTTGTTCTCTGTGGTCTGGTTTTGTGTTTGTTCTGTAGTGTGTGTGTGACTTCTCAGCTAGCTCAGATAGGCATAGGAGTAACTCTTGGACCACCTGGCATTGCAGTGGGGCAATCCCTTGAAGCTTCTGGGTGTTCCCATGTTTAGGGACATGTTCTCACTGTGACTTGGATGTCAACACGCACATGCAAAGTTGGATTTTGAATGTTGTACAACCATATGTATTAATGCAGCTGGTCCAACGCCTTTGTATCTCTAGATATCTAATTTCAGTTTGTATCTTTCGTGATGAACAATACTCCTTTTAGCTCTGCAGTATAATCAAGCATGGATAGATGTTCACTACCAACCTCTCTCTTGTGCAGCACTGGGTAAACTTTAGCAATTTGTAATGTTGTGTGGTTTTTTTCTTTAAAAAAGAAAGAGTGGTCAATGTAGTCAAACCTGATCTGGCCTGAGCTCTTCCTTGAGGAGCTAAGGCAGTCTTTGCAGATCTGCCCATAACTGATGCAACTGTGTTTGTGGTGGTTCTCCATCCTGGCACCAGATTGTGCCACGTAAATACACAAGAATGTATGCATTAAACTGATTGTAAACAAATCCTAAGAATGCTACAGCATAATTGCTAAGCAAAAGGAAAAAAACCCTCTCTGTTTGTAACAGGATCCTGTGTATGGCAGGAACAAAACCCCTGGCTGTGCATGTTAGAACGTACTTGAATATGTGCACAGATCTTGAATTTCTTTTTAGCAATGTCGCACTTTCAGTTGAGCTCAAGAAATAGGAAGAGTTGCAAATCTAAGATAACAGTATTGACTGTAAATATATATTTTTCTATTAATAAAAGCTGTCATTCAAATATTTTTAACAAGAGCTCTGAAGATTTTTCCAGGGGAAACTAATTTCTGGAAAAATCAAATGCTCATTTGAAGAATTATGATGAGTGGTTTCTGATCCTTTTAGAGCCATTAAAACCCTCTCTAATATTACAGAGAGAGCACAGTGATTGGATTCACAACATTTAGTGCCTTGTCAAAAACCTGAAATGTAGCTGGTCAGTTGGTGGAAATCTTATTCTTTTCATAACAGCCCTAGAAATAATATTGCCCATTTAAAGATGCAAAAGACTTTACAAAATTAAATGCTGTACTTTGTATGATACTGGGTTGATCTATTCCATAAGATTTGTGCGAATGGGTTCCTTTAAGTTGCTTGTGGTACAGCATAAGGAAAGTAGTAACAAAGTAAAAAAACTGTGGGTTTCAAATTTGGGACCTGCAGAGGGAGAATAACCGTGGGTACCAAGTGAGTTGTTCCAGCCTGACCAGGCATCAGGAGAAGCCTTGCTCTGACAATCTGCTGCAGACACTCCGCGCTGCCCAGGGGAGGGGTGGCCTCGGGCTGGGAGCAGCACGGGGTGAAATGTGCTGCTCCTGCTGTGGGTGGTGGGTGCTGCACACCACCCTTGGGCTGTGGTGAGGAATGCAAACCTCTGCTCAAATAGGAGTGCTAAAAGAGCTGCTCCTGAGATGGTGTGGAAACTGGGTTAGTTTTGTATTTCTTAAATGGAAGTTACTAATTATGTGTCAAACCTCAGATCTGATCTAGTCAATATGCATAACCAGGTGAATATAAAGAGACTCTACTAGTAAAAGCTTGCCTACAAATTTTTAGGAATGAGTGAATCCAGAATTTTCTTCTGGAGCCCCCAGAATGTCAATACAGAAGCCTGGTGTCACTTCAGTATTCAGACCGATGAAATCAGTAACTCCAGCCAGGTTAGCATGTTGCTGCCCCACAGGGAAGAGTGCAGGTAGCATTTACAAAAATGTTCCACCTTAAATCTTTTATGCTCCACACATCCCACCCACAAGGTATGAATAGATCATCTTGACATGTTAACACAAGAAAATTCCTACGTGTTATAGAGAAAAATATATTATTTAAATAAAATATGTGTGTTAGGGTTCAGCTACTTGCAGAATTTATTCAGCAGCTTCACACTGTAGGTCCTTAATTTTAACATATATTTGCTGCTGAAATAAAATGGATCTGTTCCTGAATTCTTGTGCTGAGATTCCCATCTAAATTAATTTTTTTGTTTATAATAACAAATCCATATGTAAATATAAATTAAATGATCCTGTTTTTATTTAAGTCAGTTTTAAGTTTTCTGAGGGATACAGTAGAAACTGAGTCAGACCTTTTAATGCACTTTCTTTTCCCCCCTTTCTCCAAATTGACCTTCTCGGTACAAACAGTACTTAGCTGCATGACTAGACCATCAGTTTTACTTTGCTTTTGCAGAGTAAACAGTTGGTTCTGTTAAAACTCCTGTAAGACCTAGAGCACAATCAAAGCCTTCCAGCCAGCACAGAGAGAGATGTGATTGTGATTTAGTTATGCAGTAAGATAACATCAAAGAAGTACAGAATAGAATTTTAAATACCTCTATAAAAATACACCTGTGGAAATATTCTGTAAACAACCATGTGGATTACAAAGATTTCAAGAGAAGAATACACAAAAAATACTTCTCAAAACACTGGGGAGAATTTTCTTAAGGACACCCTCAACTCCAAAAGAAGGAGCAAGTCTTTTTCCCTGCTGTGTTGCAGAGAATTTCTGGTAGACATTTGTATGGATTTTCTTATTCACCTGGATGCAGTATTAGAAGGATGGTGATTTTGAGTAGGTGTAGAATGTAATTTAAATAATTTCCTGTAAGTCTCCTTGCATTGGTGCTCCAATCAGCATTTACCAGGAAACCACAGAATGCTTTCAGATCAAGCAGAGTTGCCAGTGAGAAATGAAATACTCAACTTACCTGTACATAAGCATTTTACCACTCTACAGAATTTGAGAATTTGGTTTGTACTTCAGACTATAAAGATTTTTTTTTCCATAAATTTAAGGGGAAGATTTCAGGGATTTAGAAGAGGTTGGAGCTTTTTTTTATATGGAAAAAATATTTGTTCATAAATATATATATACATACATATATATATGAGTGCATGTGGGCATGTTTTAATATATATGTATGTATATGAATTTTATATCTCAAAAGTATTCTTTGCCCCTTTTTGCTTGAATATATATATATTATATATTGTATATATAATATATATTTTAAGAGTGTGTAAATTTTAATATAGTCATTTCATAGATAACACCTCTTCAAAAACAACTCAAAACTTCTGTTTCCTTGTTCTTTGGATTGTTGGTATTAGAAGGTTTTGCAGTTGAAATCCATGGGTTTTTTTCTTTTAAAACTTAATTATGCTGAGCATTTAAGAATATGTTCTCGTTTTTAATAAAAGGGGGAAATTTATTTTTAAATTAGGGACTCCAAAACCAGTGGACTTTTATAAATGGGATTTCTTTAAATGCCTTGAATAAGGGAAAATTTTTTTTTATTTCTTTTTTCAGTTCCATTCTTGTGGGTAATTTGTATTTGGAATTCCTGGTTGCATTGCTTTATCTGGTGCTTCATATTGATATTTACACATTTTTATATAAATAACTATATAAACTTCAAGCCTTCCTTTGTGATCAAGGGCAGTTACACTCTGGTTTGCTGTGGTACTTTGCTGTGTACTCTGTGGCATTCATGTTACTGTGTAAATAAACTAGTTTTATTACACTAAAACTTGCAGCTGGCTAATTTTTCTCCCTTCCTAGGTAATTAGACAAAAACGTGTATTTCCAGTGCAGCACAGGATTTTATTCCTGGGTTTGCAGCAGGTGTGGCAGGTGCACACCTGGGCGAGGCTGATGCCCCCGTGGTGGCCCCACAGCTCAGCTGCAGGAGCTGCCAGTGCTCCGGACACTGCCCCACCTCCCATCTCTGGCATTTGTCCCAGAAGCCTCACCATGGCTGGCACTATTTCTGCTCCATCTGGACAAGTGGCAGCAACAGCCCAAAAATAAACTGGCCACCAGTGGCTGCTGTTGCTTGAACCAGTGTCTTGTACGGCCTGCTTGGAGAGAAGTGCCTTGGCACGTTAATGACAGTGGCCACTCTGGAGACAGCCCTTGGCATGTAAGGAGCTGAGCCAAAGCTAGAAATTTCCCTAGAGTGGACAAGGTTTAAATGACCTGCTGTGAAGGAATAAAATTACTCTTAAGTCAAAGTTTTACGTGCAGTGACAAAGCAGGAGGACGCCTCCAAGGCAGTCGTCTGCGGTGGAATTCATTGTGTCTGATCTGTTACCTTGAAGCATCCGACCTGATGGAGGGTCGGTGGGAAACAGATGGGATAATGTGCATCTTCCGCAGTTGTGCAGACACACTTCAGTGGCACTGAGATCAAACAGCTCAATTTTGTACCCAGATTTGACAGGCAGCAATGGTAGCTGCAGCTGCTAATTTATTAGCATAGAACAGATGACACCATATACGTCGGAGCAGCGCCGCGCTTCAGTCACACTTCTCACAAATACTCTTGAAAGAAAAAATTAAAACAACCCAAAAAAGCAGCCTGCAGGCTCTATTCTCCCCACAGTCACAGTGGCTTTGCCCAGGTATACCATCAGTTTCAATTAGCAGAATTAGGTGAAGTGTAACCACTACCTGCCGTTCACATTTATTCATTAGACACCGTATGAAAGCCTTTCAAAAACAGTTTAAGCTATTGTCCTCATCCTTTTGAAAAGTACAAAGCTAGCAGACTCCAAAGGTGTCAGTAAATACACAACACATTTAACAGCCTGACAGATACTTTGGTGTTGCCAGAGTAATCCCTGTTCACTTCAACAAAGTGCCACGGACTTCAGCTAAACAGAGTTAGATTATGCCATTTGTCAGTGGCAATCATCACTGCAGGGAAAAGATACTCAAAAGTAAACTGAACCCTTGTCAAGACATGATAATTATACTAGTTTAACTAAAATCTGTTTGAAATTAATTTAGTTCTGTTAGTGCAAACTCTCTTGTGGGTGTCCTTAAGCAGTCGCAGTCTGGTGTTCTCATTTCAGCTTGTGCCAGACATGAACACAAGTGGAACAGATGCCTGGTTTCAGCTGATGCAAAAATGTCTGTATCAGATTTTTCACCAACTCAGAAATTCAGCCAATATTCTATATTCAATATTCAGCTATGTTCTACATGATAAATCTTTCTTTTGTAGAAAGCTTCCCTGCATCTCAAGCTCTGCAGGCTGCTGTTTTTGCCCCAGTTAATGGGCTTCTGTGGTGCCCCACAGGAATCACACCATCCTCCTTAGCCAGAGGTGCTTTTAACCAGACTCAGATGGAAGCAGTTCCCAAGGCAAACTGCTCCAGTGAAGTATTTGCCACTACCTACCTACTTTGCAAAGAGAGGCTGTAGTTTCAATTCTGAGCTAAGACTTGTAGCTCTGTGGAGAAGGATAACACATTAAAACAGTGTTGGGCCTTCGAATCTACTGCACTTGGTGCTACTGCTGCTGTCTCAGGGGGCAGCACTAGAGCCTGGTGCTTAGCCCATCCCCATGGAAGATGGGGGCAGCTTCTTACCATCAGTTCAGTGCTTCAAAATGAGCAAAAAGTCATTGGCTGGCAAACAGACACCAGGGGAGTCACTGGGAGAGCAGCTTGGAGGCTCTGAAGTAGATTTGCTTCTGTAAAATCAGAGAACTCAAAATAATAGCTGCTGAAGGTGCATTTTCTACTACATCTCCTCACCCTTTGTTTTGCTGTCATTAGGGTGTTATTTTTGTTACACTGCAGCTGGGAGACTCAAGACATGCATAGAAGGAAGCACTGGAAGTAACTGACAAGAATTTAGGGTAAAATCACAAAACTCTATTTCTTATCCTCCAAAGAGAAGGATTATCAATAGGGAGGTTTATTGCTCAGGTATTTACCTATGTCTGCTCTTTTCAGTGCCAGCCCTAGTTGAACAGATCCATAGAAAGCTCCTTTCTTCAGCTCTTGCCTGGTGTTTAACAGGTGCTGGGAGGAGCCCATACTCCCCTGCACAGCACAGTGAGAGACAGGACAGCCCCAGGGACAGAACTTGTATGAAGTGGGGCTGGGGACCACTTACAGATCTCATGTCAGATGCCAGGTTTTCCCTGATTTCACTGGAGTCTTAATGGTCCAGATAAATTGTAGTGAACAGCAGATTAACCTTAAAAAAATATTAAATCCCTGCGGTGTATCTACAAGAAGCAAGCTATTAACTTTGCGCCTCTCCAAAGTGCAGAAGGACATAAATGTTCTTCTAAAGAAAATGAAAACTCAAGGCAATAAAATTCTCCTGATTCCTATATGGGCACTAAATTTGAATCAAGTTACTGCTGGAAATGGGCCAGTAGTCTGCCCATGTACAACCACCACTGCAACCATCAAAAGAAGACGAACTTCCCATAACCTGCGAGCCAGTCATGCAGCTTCTCTTGGCCGGGGAAGAAAGTCTCCTTTGAAACTTTTTTCCATTTACATTACTGAGAAAAAAGATTTGATGCTCTGCCACATTAATCCTTCATCTTAGGTATTTGTGTTTGCACAGGAGTTATTGCTAAAGCTGCAATCACAGCACACCAGGGTGTGCTTCAGCTTCAAACAAGAAGGTGCAACAGGAAGTCAGAAGAGGTTGTCAGATCCTGCATGACAGATGTTCTACTGGCATTAGTTACAAATATTTAAATACCATCCAGACCCAGAGCTTCACATTCCCTGGCCCTTTTGCAATGAACTGTTCAAATCATTTCCCTGTGGCAGGCAGGATTTCTCCCTGTACCTTGGAGTCTCAACATCTCCTTCCATAGGAACTGCAGCACACAGTCCTGATCTCTTCCTTGCTGTGTGAGACCTTTTTTGTTGTTGGTTTTTGAGGTGATTCAGCTCAGACTGTGGGGCTAGGAGTAAGGGTGTCAGCATTCTGCAGAAGTGGCAGAATGTATTTCATCTACAGCCCATCAGCACCCTATTTGCTTGTCCTGGGCAGGTATGTCCATGCCTAGAATCTTGACTTGAAAATTCTGGACATTCACATAAGAATATTTAGTTTATTTTTACTAGGAATTAATCTGCGTTCACCCAAGTCAACATTCCTTTTGGTGATTTTGTCTGGGTTTGTTTTTTTTTTTAAATAATTCAAATCCATCTGGAGTCTTTTACAACTTTCTGCAATTTAAGCTAATCTTGAACAGATTTCACTTTGTGATTAATTACTTATTCTTACAAATCAACAATTGGAAACACTGAGCTAAGACTAGTTCTTCGGCACCGTTGTCGGTCTTCTCTAAAGAATTTGTACTTGTTTCATTGGTTTTGTTCTGTCACAATTAAAAAGGTTTTCTTTTTCTTCACTCACCAGAAATACAATAAAAATACAGTGTGAGTTTTGTGCCAATCCTAAAGTACTTTACAAGAAGAGATTAATTGCTGTGCTCCAGGAACTGATGGACAGCATGGCAAAGGAGTGTATAAAAAAGACACAGCAAGCCAATTGGTGCAATAGTATGCAGGAATCCAGGGCCTATTCCATCTCCTACACTATTTCTGTTTGCATTCTGTTCGCCACTGACTCACAACTATCCATCATGACTTGACAGATTCCATCAATTAAATCTATTGCAGAATGATTTTTATAGAATTATCAATTTGCTTTGTCAATTTTAATAACAGTTCCTCAAAAACAAAAGTAACAAGATTACAGTCCCAAAAGAAAGAGATTCAAAGCTATAGCATTGAGCACCAGGTGAAGCTGCTCTGACACCCATTTCAGCTCCAATATCCATCTAGACTGAGACTAGTGTCCTCTCTCACTTCACCATTCTCTTCTGTCTCCCAGGGAGGTGTCAATACCTCTGGTTTGCAGAAGACAAATGCTGCTTTGGAGCATCTTTCCCACTTGGACCAGCCTAATTCCCAGGTGTTGCTGAGCAGCTTTTCTTACAAAGAGGACATTGGGAATGAGCCTCATCAACATGAATAGGAGTCCCATGCTCAGCTGCCTTGGCACCCTGTCAGAAATGGGAGTAACAGTCCCTACATTTCTTAACTCCCAAATCTGCTGCACTATTACACTGATGACTTCAAGCAGTCTCTCATGGAAACTTCAAAGGCTTGTGTGATGAGCACATTCAGTTCATGCCACCCCCCAGAGGTCCCTTCTGAGATGGCATGACACCTTTCAGTGTAAAATACCCTGAACAGAGCTCCAGTGAACTTGGGCACTTGGGCAGAAAGTTACAGCACATTGGAAAATGTCAGTTCACAGTGTAAATCTCCCTTTTGCTATTGGGGAACTTGCAAACAGCAAATTGTCAAGGCTCTTTCTTCTGCTGTAGCCAAAAGGTGTCTCTGTAACAGCTTAGGATCCCTTGTGCTGTGCTGGGTACCCTTCCAATACTGCTGCCCTGGAAAAATGCCATCTGCTGAGCAGCACACCACGGGCCCCATTCAGGGCATCAGGAGTAGAGAGAGGGGAGACAGGTGGAAAATAACAGTCCAAGTCTCTGTCAGAACTACTGGCTTACTAGAAGGGCTCTCATCACAGCACGATTGCCAATTTGACAAGAAAAGATAGTGGACAACAAACTACCTGCTTCAGATGCAGACCCAAGATGGTGTTTGTAAGAAAATGAGAGGTGCAGCACTGTCCCCTCAAAGTATGCCCCTGTCATCACTGTCAGACCAGGCAGTCCTGCAGCTGGCAGCTCTCAGTCTCCAGCGAGCTGGGGACCTTGTGACAATCAGAGAACTGGCCAGGGAGTCTGACTGGTGACTTCCCCAGCAGCTGGTATGAAGCAACTGCAGAGCTGCTCCACGCTGCTCTATGTACAACCTGGATTTAGCTGTGCATCACAAGTTTTCTTCCCAGACAACAAGGACTCTCCCAACATCCTTCCCAAAAAAAAGGCTACTGGACAAGAAAATGGTGTCTACCTACAATGAGAGGATTGCAAAGGGTGTAGCCAGAGCTCAGTGGAGCTGCGCCTGCCTAATACCTCTAAGCATCTACCCTCCAAATCCCATTAGTGAGTTTAAATAAGTCTACGGGGAAAAGATGTCAGATTTACTATAGACCTGACTCTGGAGTACTCTCCCTGCTGGGCTGAGCCTGTCGCCCATGGCTGACACCACTGGCTGTGCATCTAAGAGGCTTGTACCAATAATAATCACCAGCAAAAATAACTTTTCCATAATACTTTCTTTAATGTTGCATGCCTTTGTAAAGCTCTCTTATCCCTCTTCCTCTATTTTTTTCTCCTTTGATTGTTTTTGAAATTTTCCCTGTTGGTTATTAACTAAATGCCAACTCACTGTGTATTTAGTAATCAGATTATCTGCTAATACCTGCCTAAAGCAGTCATCATTGATTAAAAGAAAGAGTGGTCATTATGTTATTTTTAATACAAATTATTTATATTTTTAATACAAATTATTATCCTAAGGCCGAGATTGAATGAAAGGAGAGATCAAATTAATGAGGGATTGAATTAAATTAGAAACATCTGATTGCAATATTTCCTACATCTCCAAACTGCCAAAAGAAGACAGTGGTATGGATGTGAATTTACGTTATTTCATGAAAAGGCTTGTTTTAACTGCATCTAAGAAATGTGCCTTATCATGGATATAGCTGGGTAAGTGCTCAAAATCCACAGCAATTTTGAAAGAGGATATAATGTAATAGCAAAAGATTTAATCAGAACATGAGCCAAAAAATCTCTGCTAATTTCTTGTTTCACACAAGGTAGGGCAGATTTCCAGACCATTCACCCACTGCCTCCCCCACACGTGTATGTGATCACTACAGCAGGGAACTGCAGACGTGGGAGCACACAGCCCCAGAAAGCAAAGCTCTGGGCCACCTTTTGGATGCAGGCAAATTTAATACATTCCTCCAGTTATTAAGATTTCTTTTGAATAATTTTATCTTTTCCACCCTCCCCAAAGTGTCTTAATGAGGGATATGATGTGAAAGCACTTCCCTAGCTTCTAATTTGGATACATTTATTAGTTCTAAATAGCACAGGGAATGAAGATTTCGAGCTCGCTCTCTACAGGGAACAATCAGTGGGCTCAGGACGTTGTCTGAACTGAACTGAGCTCCTCGGTTTTATAAGTGGTCTTTCTAATCCTACTTCTTATCCCACTAATCATCAACAATCCCATTGCTATTCCTGCCCTGAGTCTGACTTCATCACAGCAGTACTTGTGTTGCCCTGCATTTCAGTCACTTTAGTGAGACTCTAAACTGCTTGTGAGAAATGCTTTAACTGACTTGATTGATTGTTTATCTCCCAATCATAAATGCTAATTACAGAGCTGAGGAGAGTGGTTTGTCTTTATTGCCATACTTCCACATAGAAATATAGAAAATTAATTTTTTATTATTTCAATTAATTCCCTTTATACTTTGATCCAGTGAGTGCAGAGGACAGATTATTCCTCCCAGTGTGAGAGACTGTTTTGCAGAAGCAGTAAGCCAATCAAGAGAAAAATCTTGGCAGTACGAAGTTGTGACCTAATTCTATCCTTCACTGCATTTCCTCCTCTCTCTAAAACATCCAAAGTTCAAAACAGCTTCCCTTATACAGAACAGTTCTTCTCTCTACTCAAATAGGTCACTTGCAGAATGAAGGCCATAACTGCAAATAACCCTCTCACAAACCAGAGTGCTTCCCTGTGCCATGCATGCCTAGGCTCTAGGATGCTCCACATCTCTGGAAAAGGCCTTCCTTGTGGGAAATGCAGCTGTGTTTTACATCCAAGACAGAATGACTTTTCCCTGCTGATTTTAAAAATCAATGGGAATTACAGTCAGAACAACTGCCCAAGTTCAGCGTGCAACTCCCCAGATTCCAGAGTCAGAGAATCCTCCTGCATGTGGCAGATCCCTGCACAAGGAGGCTCCATTTGGGATGGAGATGTGCATTTTGCAAAGGTGCATCTTTTGGTCTGTGGAGGTCTGAGTGTAAATTAAGAAAGCTCCACTGCAGGCCACAGAGCTAGGTGGTTCAGGACAGCTGAGCCCTGTTTGTGGCATGCAAATGAAAAACAGAAAAGGAGCAGCTGTAACATGTTTTTAACGTGGGTGCTGTTTATGGTGAAACAGCATGACCATGAGCCTCAGAACATCTAAACTGTTTGGTGACAACTATAAAAATTCAGAAGTTAGAAGTGTTTCATAAAAAGGCAGCAGATCCCTGGCAAAGCTCCCATGTGGTGGGACCCACGGCTGGAGGTACCGAGGTTCAGTGGCCAGACACCCTGCAGACATTTGCCTCATTACTCCACACAAATCCAGCATGGTCAGGACTGGCCTTATTAGTGTGTTTCAGAGAGACTGTTATTACAGCTGGAAATTTCCAACAATCTTTTGCTTCTCTTTTCACTCTGTTTTATTGGTGGGGTTTTTTTTTAACCAAACTGAATCAATAACAGTAGTGTAGCATGTTCTCCCTATTGCTTATATATAAATATAATTTAAAGGCCTAAACTAATGTATGCCATGTCTTTCACTACAGAGAAGTTCCCAAGGGAGTAAACAACAAAAAATTAAGATTAAAACATGAGCTTTCAAATGATGAAATATGTATATCATCAATGGTTTACAGAGCCACTGGCTTCTGTATTTACACTAGGGTTCACCCTTATCGAATTAAATCTCAGTATAAAGTTATATTTTAATATTCAGCAAGTCCTGTACCCTTCCAAAATATCCTCGCAGCCTCCTTGCAGGTTTCATCGTCGTGCAAGTTCATCAGAAAGCAAAGGTCTTTGGATGCTGTGGGAAAGAGATCTGAAACAATGCAGCATCACTGTCAAATGTGTGATCTCTGACCCTCAACCTTCCCATCCTCCTCACAGACACCCATCTGCTTCAGCAGAACAGGGCATCAACTAAACTGCTGGCACTTCTCTCTTTCTCACATATAACACTGACTGATTTTGTAACCAGTCCACTGTGCTAAATTGTAAGAAACTGTTCTCTGAGGAATTAAGAAGGTTGCCACATGAAAAAAAAAAAAAAAAGAGCCTTAGTAGCGCATTTCATCCTGAAGTATTTGTGTGATTACTGCTGGAGGAAGCCCTTCATACTTTCATATGCTGTATCTAGACTCAGACACAAGATCTTTTTGCTGAGTGCATGGGCTATTTTACTGAAAAAAGGAGATAGATATATTTTTTCAGTGGTAAGGTGATTCAGAAATCCACAGGTGCTGAGGTGATTGCTTGAGATATGTGGGATATAAAGGATTACAGGTTGAAAATATGATATTCAAGTCAACTACCTTGAGTTTAAGATGAAATAGAACTGTAATGGATAATGCAGTGGAGAATTAAGCTTCAAATCTTTTTACTTGCTCTATGCTTACAGGAAAATTAAACCTCTTGAAGTCTAGCTGTTTCTATAACAAACTGCTCAAAATCCATGTACCCACAAATAGTTAAGGCATCCAAGAATGATGCTTACAACTGGATCATCCAGTTCAATGGTTTTGTGGAAATACACACCAACAACCACCACCCTCCACACTCCACAGCCCACAGCCCAATGGCCAGGCAGACACGTTTCTCCTGGGTTTGTTCTGCAGCAGTGACTGTGGCATTCCCAGGACAGCTGGGCAGAGAGGACAGACTGGAACAGTGGCAGCAGCAGTGAAAGGCACAGACTGAGTGGATGTCTCAGCCAGGCAGGAAGAGGGGCAGCCAGGAGAGGCTGGGTGCCAGGCAGTCACCTCTGTGCTTGCTGCCTGCCCCCGAGCTGGGACTGTGACAGGGAGCCTTGTCCCGGGAAAAGCCTGCCTCTGGAAAGGCCTGAGGAGGCCACAGCACCACACACAAACCCTCCTGCTCCTCTGCACAGATAACGGGGACAACACCAAGGCCTGGGCACAGAGATGAAAGCACATTTGTGAGGAAGTTGTATCTGGCAGGGAGGACACAAGGGGCAGCTCTGCTGGGGAACATGGACTGCCCGCTGCCCGCGATGTGTATGGTATGTAAATCCCTGCCTTGGGATCCTGCTGTGCTCAAGTCACCAGATGGTGCTCTACATACAGACTTGAAAGTTCTTTATCTTAATGTGGGAACTTCTACGGCCTTTGAGGAAATAACGATGATATTTTTGTGAAGCCTTTCCTTTAAAGTTTAATTTGCATCTTAGTCTTTTCATCTCAAATAGCTTTTTTTTGTGAAGCTGTTTATTCAGAACAGCTTTGGTGCTGGGATTTTTGAGACAGAATTTACAGGCATAAGACTTCATCCAGGTCTGCCGAAAATATGGAAGTAAAATATAAGCTGCAATAAGAAAATGTTTAGACATATAATTTTTACATCACTTATTTTGCCTGCAATGGGAAATAAATACACAGAATCTTCTGCATCACAGTGGACATGACATCATAGAAGTGGTACCACGTTAGAAAAGAAATCTGAGGATGTGGTGAGGATGAAATAGTAGGTAGAAGGCTTTTCAGATAAAAATAGCTACAGCATAGTAGAACATTCTTATCATCTAGAAATATAATGCCAAGTGTATCCAAATCCTACTCATCTTCCCCTTCAAATCCTATACCCATCCTGCTTCAACTAATAGTTATAAGACATTTAACAGAAATACTAAGAATATGGGTGCCTCTTTTTCTCTTTCATCACCTCTTAAAAGTGGATTAATCTCATTAAAGTATATATTAGAAGTCACGGGCACTACGACTCTGAAGGCCAGGGCAACAACAACTTATTTGAGCACGCATTGGATCGTCTCCTTGAACTTTTGGGAGCCGCCCAGGAGATGGCAGCAAATGGCGCTCCGGGGGTGGGAGCCTCCGCCTGAGCCTGAGAGACGCTCAAACCAGCGCCGGATTCCCAATTACACCGGGTTTATCTTCTACCCAGCACGTATTCGACTCATTAATTTTGTTCTTTGCGGAACGGCAGAGAGAACAAAGCCACATGAGACTTTCACAATGTTGCACTCAATCGGTGTGTAACATTGTAAAAATATAGTAGCGCTTTAGAGTAACTCGTCATTTTCATGAAATTTCTAATTGCTCGAATCATTTATTTCCCAACACGAAGGCTATTAAAAATAGTTTCAGGGGCAGCGCAATTTGTTATGAAATGAAGGTCAATCTCATTAGATCACTGTAGCAGGGATCCTAATAATATCTTGGCAGAAACGAGGTATCTCATTAGAGAAGTTGTATTTTGTTTGAAATATTAGGTCATCATTAACTGAGCACTAAAATACACATAATATTGGATGACATAAATTATTCCCCTGAAAAACTGCCACACACGGAAGTGGTAAAACAATGATGAGGGTACGATGCAAAACTTAACATTTTCCATCTCTTCTAGCTGGATTCACCTACTTAATATCAATTTGGTTTGCTGCTGCTTGTGGATACTAAGCCACAGTTGGGCTGCTAGAATTACACAGAGAGCTGGTTTCAGACTGGGACACTGCAGACTGCAGCCAGTGAGGAAGATGTTTAATTTTCCTTGTAACAGCTGACTAAGCTGCCATCCAAGAAATACCAAAATTCAAAAGGAAAAAAATTAAAAACAGAGAGACTCCAGAAGTAAACATTGTTTTTACAAATACAAGAGAAGGAGTTACTTCCCCTTTAATTATCTTTACCCATTTGGAAAGTACCAATTGGTTTGTCTAGGCCTTTCATTCTACTGGAACCACAGCTGAAGGTATGGATGTGTTTAAATGCTTCTCTGGAGTTCTATCACAGCACTTAACACCTGGCAGGATCATCCTGAGCATCTGCTTCCAGCCAGGCAACAGTACCCAGAAAGGTGGCACACATTATCCGTGGGAGGGAGCTCAACGGGCACAGGAGCTCTGCTTTCAGAGGCTTCAGATACCCATGGTAACAACTAAAGACTCATAATACACCTGTGAGGTACCTCAGCAGCCCCAGGAAACTGTGAGAAAAGCAGAAAAAGAGGTTATAGTGATTTCCTAGCACCATTAAGTGGAGCCAGGAAAGGTTCTCCATCAATGGAGTGTGTGCTGTAACAGCAACAGCCCCTTCCTTTCAGCAGGACAGGTTTAACCATGGGTACACTACAGAGGCTGTGGTGAGAAGGTGTGTACAAACATGGGCACAACCTGGAGCAGCTCACAGCAGCTACAGATGGCACTGAGAGAACACTCTGGTAGTGCTCTTTTGCAGAAGCAAAGGCAGCCCTGATGGTTTGTGACTATAGTTTGGGCTTTTTTAAAATTCCCAACTAGAAACTGGGATTTTTAAAAAAAATATTGATCAAATTTCTAGATAGAAAAATGCTAATTACAAGAATGAAATATTTTTATTATATTTTCAGCTGCAGATTATGTAATGAACTCAGACTGTAGTGCTTAACATCTGAGGGAGGGAGGCCCCACAACACCTTAGAGAGACACCCCACATCCCTGTGCCCCCCAAGCCATGTCCCCAGGGTGTGCCACCACATCACCAAAATGAAGTCCTACCCATCACGTGTAGTGGTGTGGTTTTTGGTTTTATCAGTTTTCTGTATGTATTTATTCCTTGCTTTTATACTGTTTTTATAAGTTGCAATGGTTTGGTCCATGTACCCCATGTTTAACCCTTCATGGTTTCCCCCGAGTTATAATTATGTGTCAATCATCAGTTAAGGAAGCCCCGAGTCCTGTCAGTCACTTCGGGGCCTCACCCTGTGTCTGCAAAGTTCCAGGGAGAGCGTAGAATGATGGGCCAGGATCCAAGCAGTTCCCTCCCTTGCATTATTGATTTGTTCTACTGATTGTCATTTATGTACAGGGTCACCCCCTCCATACCCCTGACTGGTTCCCCACTGGACCCTTCCCCTTTTCTCCACCCCCACACTTAAGGTGTTACAGGAGGAAGATCTGAGCTCTCGTGGGCGACTTTCTGGGGGACACACGGCCCCGCGTGGGCCTCAATAAACTCCAGCAGAAGCTCCCCATGGGAGTCCTTCCTTTATTCCTCGCCATTGCTCACGCTGCCGCTGTGGCCAAGGACCCACAGGATCGGGGAACTATCTCAGGATACTGAACTGTTTCTTCACTGCGGCCGGTGCCAGGGCTGGCCAGGCAATGCAGGACAGGGGTCCCGACACACACCAGACACCACAATCATGTAACAGGGACACGAGGACATGTGTGTTGGATGATAAGCCCATCATGCAATGCTTACACAGGAAGTCTATTTTTTAAATTTGATTTTCTGCCTGTCACTGACTTACTATATTTACATCAGCTTTAAAATTTTCTTTTCCATCAGTTTTATTTGTGAAACACTTTTTTAGTAGGTAAAACACAAACATAAATAGCTACAGTGAGAGAATTGTGAATTGGCTTGAAGTGAGTGCTGCAAAAGGGAAAAGGCAATACAGGAATACAGAGCATGTGCAAGAACAGGCACAGCACTGTCCAAAGAGCACAAAAGCTTATAGAAAATGACCTTAACAGCTGAATTTTGAACAAAGCAAACAAACAGCAAGTGATGATCAGGTAACGTGAAACACTTTAGGGTTCTCGGAGGGTGACATTTCAAGAGCATTTCTGCTGACAGCAAATAAAAGTCCACATTTGCCCACTGTTCATTTCTGCCTATGCATGGCCCTGACAGGTAGGCTGGTGCACATTCTCCTGAGGATCATCCAGTGAACAGACTGGATAAAAATCCAGGTTAAAAATACAACCTTCTTTTCCCTGAGTTATTTTTTCCCCTAATCTGCTGCCACCACTTGGTTTCCATGGTTACACAAATACTTCAAGTGGTACCTTTGCTACTGTCATGCGAAGAAGGGTTAGGGAGAATGGAGAAGCCAGCAGAAAGCTGCTGAAGCTGACACTGCAGCAGAAAGGGAAATCTCAGCACAGGATGATCTGAGATTTCACAAACCTTTCCTTTCCAGCAGGTCTGATTTAAGAAGTCTCCACCCCAGTCCCCTCTTCAGCAGTAGTCAGCTGTTTGTGAATAAATGTGTCACCCTCTCCTCCAACAGTGCCTTGGTGCAGTGGAGAGGATGTCAGCAGTGCAGACTGGAGGGATTCAAAAGCAGCTCTGCTGCCATGGGAGAAGCCATGGAACACAGAGGCCATTTCCCAGGATACAGATCCTGAAAACTGAGCTGACTGGAGCTGGCAGAGAACTCATGCAGGAAATGTAATGATGGGGGAGTGAGGAGGGAGAAGCTGCTATTTGTAGTCTGGTGTAAAAGACTCCGAAGCACAGAATGGACAGTGCCATGATGTCTCACTTTTTCTTACAGCATAAAATGGATGAGCTTCACAGATTCAGCTCCTCTCCAGCATCAGAGTGGACTTGGAGGCCAAACCACACCTATTTCTTAACAAAAACAATACAAATGTACCTCTGAGGAAACTGCCAATGCCAGTGACATGTTTCTAAACAGAACTTCTCATATCTTGTTTTTTGAACTATTACATCAGCCCTTTGCATCTATATGCAGAATTGTTTCAGAGTTTATCTAACATGAGACTTCTAGCTCCAAACTGTCTTTCTGTGGCACTTCTCAAATCTGAAAGGTCTCCCTCCAACATGTCAACCCTTAGCATGACACAATGACTGCTATCAAATATAAATATAGAAATAAATACAGAATATATTAGAGCACACAAATATCTTTTATGTATTTGAACAAGGATATATTATCAGTTTGTGAAAATTGTATTTAAATGCAGTGTATTTAAGTCTTGATTATTAAAAATTATATTTAATGTAGGTTAAGTCAGAGGACAAAGATATAAAGAAAAGATAATGAACTAATCTCAACCTATTTTGTTCCCCTTCCTTAGTCATGAAGAGTGCTCCTCATTCCTTTTACATCCCTTCAGTGGTGCTAAAATGAACCTTGCTTCCAATATTTGATCATTACCGAGAAGTTCACAGTGCTCAAGCCCATCAAAAAGTGAAGAAATGCACAGAGTGACTCCTATGAGATCATTTACTCCCAGTGAGGAGCAATTAATGGATTGCAAGTCATGAGTGGCATTCCTGGGAACCACAAAATCAGGTGGGTGGGATCAAAGTGGTAAGAGATCTCTCCTGCTCACATGAAAGACTGGATTTCACCACTGCTGCCCTCCCCACTTTACACTGACAGTCCCACTTCCCCCCTCTATTCACTGGTTTACAATACTCTGGTGTGGGTGCTCTCATTTTCCAACTGTACTTCCAAATGTTGAAAAGATTGACTGGGAAAATGTTTGTCAGGTAATCAGTCATTTTTACAATGCATCCTTCAGTGTTCATGGACCTTTCCAGGTTATTACACACTTCAAAGAAGCTTATGATTACCTCCTCAGGAGCTGCAGAAAAAGCATGAGATTATTCTTTACTACCTAATTCATTCAAATGTACTTAACTCATTTTTATAACATTTGCTAAATTGTTTGTCCCAAAAGCAAGAATACACTTTTACTTTTGTAATGCATGCCTGCAAATGAAAATTACTTCTGCTGTGGAATTGTCTACAGGCCTTGCTAGATGAGTGATTTACGACAGTCCAAACTCAATTGCACCAATGCAAAGTGCACTGTGTCCACAGAATTTAACACCTGGTGCTTAAAAAATCTGAGTTGAATCGGGCATAATTTAACTGAAGGTCAAACTACATCATTGTTGTATTTGCTCGTGCATTTGTCTCTGCTCTTCTGAGTCTGCAGAACAGCTTCTGCAGCCACTTACCTTAAGCAGGCACCCAGCCAACCTGCCCAGTGTGCACTGAGAGCCACCGGCTGAGCCGCGGTGAGGTCACGGATGTGCATCTTGCCAGCACACATTCTGCCCCTGAGACCTTTGGGCCACTCCTGCCCTGCACCCATCCCAGCCTGGGATCCTCTCCCCCTCTCAGAGACCATGGAAGTGCAGGATACCCTTGTGCTCATTTCTGGTAGATCTTTCTGAAAATACTGCTATGATGACAGTCACAAGCGGTGAAATGCCAAATAAACATTATCTGAGGAATTTCAAAGAGGTTTAAACTGTATTAAAAACAAAAGCACATCCTGGCAGTCAAACTACCTGTGCACATCAAGAAAGGTGGAGATCTAAGCAACAAAGCTGTGCTGGAGACAGTTCAACCCAACTCAATAAAGCCACATCTGAAATTGCAGTCAGTGCTTGTTACAACCTGCTTTCCAGCAAGCCTTGCAGCCTGCTTTCCTGGGAATTGCCTTGCCTCGCCTCACTTCAGCAAGCCATCCATCCTTCTTTCTGCAAAGGCACAGAGCTAGAATTCCCTGCCTACATTCCCATGCAAGGAGGAGGGGCAATTTCTGATGGCATCTTACTATTCATCCCATTTTTCTCCTAAATGTCACTTGGCTGGTATGCCACGCTTGGCATGAGATGCCAGCACAGTCCCACATCTTATCCCAGACAGAGTCTGTGGATTTGAAGTCACATCACAAAATTTTTGCATGTGTTCTCCAAAGAACCAAGAGTATTTCCCTGCACAAGAGCCTGCAAAGACCCCACCCTGGCACCCACCATCAGCCAGCTCAATGCCTGACAGCAGCAAGGCAGCACTGCAAAGGAGAATGCCAGGCACTGCTGTATTTATGTCTTTTTCAGGAGCCATGCTTAGAGGAACACTTGGCATTTATCTTTCAGGCAGTGTGAGTCCAGCCCACACAAACTCTGTGCCAATTCAAGGCACTGCAGTCTCCCCATTCCTCCTCTCTCCCCACGAGTCCCCGGCGTTCCCTGAATGCAGAAACCTGCGACACCACCACAGCCCCTTGGCTCCCCTCCAAGCATGAAGTCCTGGCCCTTCCTTGCCCGTTGTCAATGTTAAATGCAAAAAAGAACCCCAAGAGTCTCCACTGGGCACCAGTTCCTATGAATCT